>CM041002.1:935989-988039 GCA_022985145.1 Pangasius djambal | reverse complement strand
CCTATAGGGATCTGGGAATAACCTATAGAACTGGTACATAATGTATAGAATTGAAGTATGACCTATAGGGATCTGGGTATAACCTATAGAACTGGTATATAATGTACGGAATTGAAGTATGACCTATAGGGATCTGGGAATAACCTATAGAACTGGTATATAATGTATAGAATTGAAGTATGACCTATAGGGATCTGGGTATAACCTATAGAACTGGTATATAATGTATAGAATTGAAGTATGACCTATAGGGATCTGGGAATAACCTATAGAACTGGTATATAATGTATAGAATTGAAGTATGACCTATAGGGATCTGGGTATAACCTATAGAACTGGTATATAATGTAAAGAATTGAAGTATGACCTATAGGGATCAGGGAATAACCTATAGAACTGGTATATAATGTACGGAATTGAAGTATGACCTATAGGGATCTGAGAATAACCTATAGAACTGGTATATAATGTATAGAATTGAAGTATGACCTATAGGGATCTGGGTATAACCTATAGAACTGGTATATAATGTATAGAATTGAAGTATGACCTATAGGGATCTGGGAATAACCTATAGAACTGGTATATAATGTACGGAATTGAAGTATGACCTATAGGGATCTGGGAATAACCTATAGAACTGGTATATAATGTATAGAATTGAAGTATGACCTATAGGGATCTGGGAATAACCTATAGAACTGGTATATAATGTATAGAATTGAAGTATGACCTATAGGGATCTGGGTATAACCTATAGAACTGGTATATAATGTAAAGAATTGAAGTATGACCTATAGGGATCTGGGAATAACCTATAGAACTGGTATATAATGTATAGAATTGAAGTATGACCTATAGGGATCTGGGAATAACCTATAGAACTTTTAGATAACCTATAGGGATCGGTGTTTAACGTACTGGGATCAGTGTATATTTCTTCATACTTCTTTTTTCTGAATTTTTAATAATTTTTTATTCTTTCTTTCTTTCTTTCTTCAATTTTTCTTTTTTCTATTTTCCCTTTGTATCTAGTGGTCTAATGGTTAACAAAAACAGGACCAATTCAGACAAGCCCAAAGCTTTATGAATTTTATGCAGTCTGTGTGTGTGTGTGTGTGTGTGTGTGTGTGTGTGTGTGTGTGTGTGTGTGTGTGTGATGAGCAGCATGTGGAAATGGTATAAAACTAACTGCAGTGTGATGGGTTTAGAGCGATTACCTCTCCATCATCACTTCATCTCAGCACCAGCCAATCACTCTGAAACAGGTCTTGGTATTAAGGCCAGGGGAGCAGGAGATTACTCCGTGTGTGTGTGTGTGTGTGTGTGTGTGTGTGTGCGCGCGTGTGTGTGTGTGTGTGGCTAGAGGTGTTAACAAAGCCGTTAATGAATCAGTGGCGCTGACAGAATATGATTGGTTCTTCTTTAGCCGCAAACACAGTATAAACACATTAAAACACTTTAGTACGTTCTGTTGTAGTAAATAATCAGTGACATCATGATGTGATCAATCAAACTTACTGTCACCAAAGTTACTTTTTTTTTCTATCTCTTAACGTTAGTAGGACACATCTTGACATTTTTGTTACTGAGAAACTGCAAACACTGGAAATGGACGGATGGGTGCTGACACTGGAGACTCCTTCCATAAATGCTAAATAAACATCAGGTTACAGAATACAGAAAACTTAAAAGAGAAAACCATGTCAGTTATTACAGACTTATCCTTTCGTATGGAGTGTCTGCTGTACAAATCCCTCCGAAGGAGCCGTTAGACGCAAAGAATCCACAGCTTCTGACCAGCGGTCACCTTTAAACAGCGCTGTGCGATTGTAAGAGTTCAGCAGTGTCTCTGTGCATCAGAAGTAAAATAGCAGAAATGCTTGATGCAACCGGCGTGATTTAAGCAATGAGTACTTTTAACTGTCTGAAATGATTAAAGCTATCGAACCGCAGTTCAATTTAATTAAACTGCTTTTGTGATCCAATTTTTGGGTGTGTTTCAGAGATGATCTGCACATTAAACAGTGAGGCTGACTGATGAAATATAATCCTGACTATAGGCAGTTGTGTGAGAGCGAGGCAGAGAGCGAGAGGCCGGGAGTGAAGGAGAAACCCATCTCCCTCTCCGTGTAATAACTCTGATCCTAATGGATATTAGCTAAAGAATAAATTTAACCACTTCTCTGAGTGCTTGTTAATGGCAGACCTGTAATTCAGAAATTCCCAGCTGCATTTATATAGATTTTTATTGTGAGAGGAGTGTGTCACTAAATTAACAACATGCCAGATATTATATTATATTATATTATATTATATTATATTATATTATAAAGGGGGGAACAAAAAGGACCTTCACAACTTTATTCATTTTTCTTTATTCTCAGTCCCATCAGTCCCATGGCCTGTTTTCTTCTTGGCACAGATTGAGAAGAATTGGCTGCACATATTTATGTAGGCCACACACACACACACACACACACACACACACACACACACACACACACAGAGAGCAGTTTCTCTTTAACTGCAAAACATGACCTTTAACATATAGCCCTCTCTCCCAAACTCATTAACCACCCCCTCCTGTTTCCGAAAGAGAAAGAGGAGGATTGTTTTGTAGATGAGATAGAGAGACTAAAAAAGAGAAGGACAGAGTGGGATTTTGGCCTTAGGCATTATTCATTATGGACACCATCTGCTTCCTTGAATTTTCTCTGTCCTTTTCTTTTATATCCTTACCTTTCTTCACTCTCCCTTCCTTCCTTATCCCTTATTGGTTTAATTCCATCTTATTGCTTCTCTTTCCTGTTTCCTCCCTCCGTTCCATCCTTTTTCCTTTTATGTCCTTCCTAGTCTCCCTTTGTCTCCAAGTTCTCCTCCTTCCCTTCCCTTTCCCCTTTCCTTCCCTGTTTCCTTCATTAATTCTTACTGACCTTGTTTTTCCTTTTCTGTCGTTACCTGTCCTTAATTTTCTTCTTCTTCTTCTTCTTCTCCATCCCTCCCTCCCTTCTTTCTTTCCTACCTTTCTTTCTTTAGACCCTTAGTTGTCTTTCCTTTTTCTTTCCTTTCCGTTGCTTGTCCGTCGTCTACTTTCTTTCCTTTCATATTTTTCTTCTCTTTCTTCAACTTTCCTCTTCCTTCTCCCTCTCCCCCCTTTCGTACCTCACTTCGTTCCTCCCTTCCTTCCTTCCCTTCTCTTTTTTGTAACTGGAATTTGGCCTCATGCACTCATTGTTAATTAGCAGGGCCTTTGTGCAGTTATGGTTGCTTTTTGTTGGCATTATTTACAGGGTTCTGCTTGATTTGATTTGGCGCGTGTGCATCCTTGACGATGGGCCCAGACGGTTGACGTTGCCCTTTGAAGGCTCCCGTCCAACGAATGCTTCCTGTTTTGTTTGTCATTTGTTCAAAAGGCGAGTTTAGTGTGTTTAATAAACAGAGACCCTCCGTAACCGCAATTAAGCAGCCTATCAAGCATGGCAGATTAGAAGACTACACGGCTGGAATTGCCGAGCAGGGAAACAGTTGAATACACTGCTTAGAGGAGGAAATTGAGGAAATTAAATATTGTTATAAATGAGTCTCTTTCAAACTATATTACCAAGAAGGATTTCAGGTTGTCGTGGTCTGATGCAGAAATCCACAAACCCTCCGAGGCTCGCGTTAGATACGGCACTTTAAACGCATGCAGCCTTTACAGATCAACGGAAGAATAGAAGAGTTGATAGACGAGGTCAACTGCCGAGACTTAGTGGTAATGACGATCCTTTCTTTTCTTCTTCTTTAGTAATTCCCAGTCTCGCCGTGATGGCCCGAGGCAGTGTTTTCACAGCTAGACATGTCCCACATCATCTACTTGTCATGACTGACAAGGACTTTGAAAATGATTTGTAGTCATGTATTCGTACAATGAAGCTGTCGCGCGACCAAGGTCCATCCAGCGCTGTGGCAATGACTTGCTCAGTATTCAGTCTGACGGTCAGTCTAACCTCTCTGTTTCCCCAGCTCTCTGCCTCATGATCATTCTGTCCACATTTTTCACTGAGTGAAGGTCTTTCAGGGATGCGAGGTGTCTGGAGGCTGCTTTTTAGCCGATATGTGGAACACGTACACTTTGCGGCTAAGTGACATATATCTGTCTCTCCCCCACTCATTAACCAGCCGCTCCTGCTTCCTAAAGAGAGAGAAGAGGATTATTCTCAGGATGGACTTCCTTTCCTTCCTTTCCCTTTTCTTCCTTCTTCTTTTTTCTTCTTTCCCCTTGCCTCCTTCCTTGCCATTGTCTTTCTTTTTTTTATTATGATTATTATTTTCATGTATCTTGTCTTTCATCTCATATTTTGTCCTGTTTCATTCCTTCATTCCCTCCCTCCTTGTCTTTTATATCCTTACCTAAGTCCGTTCTCCTTGTTTCCCTGCGTTTATTCCATCATTTCTTCTCCTAACATTTCTTTCCTGCCTTCATTCTGTCACTTTATTGTTTATATAATTTCCTTCCCACTTTACTTACCTTGCATATTTTCCTCCTCTTTCTCCTTCTCCATCCCTCTATCAATTCTTTCCTTTCTACTTTAGTTTTTATGTCCTTTATTGTCCTTCTTTATTCCTTTCCTTTCCTTCTCTCTCTCTCGCTCTTTCTCCAGCTCTCTGCCTCATGATCATTGACTGTGTGAAGGTCTTTCAGGGGTGCGAGGTGTCGAGAGGCAGCCTTTGAGCCGATATGTGGAACACGTACTTTGTGGCTTTGTAAAAATTCCCATAAAGACTAGGTGACTAATAATGGCGATAGAATCTCAACATCCCATTTTAGTTTCATTGTGCGCAGGCGAGAGCTCTGTCTGTAAAAATACATCAGTATGTCAGAGTGCACTGCTTTATAGTAGCTGTTCAAATGGGCCTTTCACTTTTTTTTTTTTCTCCCAACATGGTCTGACACTTGCAAATTCATAAAAAATCTTTACAGCTCAAGTCAAATGAAAAGTTTTGGAGGTTTCAGTTAAGGTTAAAGGAAGAGGTAGCACGCCTACTAATATCTTCTACTTCATTTGTATAAAATCAAATGAAACGAAACCACATTGCCCCCGTTTCATCAAATTTGCATGAATTTCACATTAAATCTGGCTGCTTTGCCACAAAGAATCTGTACTGTTAATTCAGGGTACACGTACTGCTCCAGTAAAATTACCCACAGAGATGGCCAACTAATGTTAAAATATATCGGTGCAAACACACAACGAGACGGTACTTGACTGTTTATTCCTCCGCTGTTCTGTTTTCACAGCTGGATAGAGCGTTGCGGGTTGCCATGGTAACGCACAGACTGACTGACAGCCCGTCGTAAGTGTAGTAACGGTTTCAGTGTAGCGATCTGTTGCTAGAACTGGAATTTTATGTCGTGAACACCGATAAGCAGAGTGATGCACACAGTGACATGTCCCAGTGCTGTTATACTGAACATCAGCACCCTTGGAACGCCATTTGTCCAGTCAGATTAGTTGACTGGAACTAATTGGAATTAATTATCAATGACAATCGACATGTCTCTTGTTGTAGCCATCAGTGGTTTAGCCGTAGTTGCACCAACTTTTCCACCAATCAGATTGCTACAGATTTCAAGAAACCAGAGTGAACGTTGGGTTTTATTTAAGTGCATATAAACGAAGTCATTTGGAAAAGCACCAACACCAACACCACGCCCTAACTCACTCTAACGATAACCGTTCTTTTGTTTTCATGGCACTTGAGGTCGTGTCGTTTGCACAGGAATTACATAGTGCGTGTTGTTACAAAGCAGGACTGTTATTTACTCACTGAAGGAGTATCGACCAATCCCAATGTTCCTACAGTTATTGTTTTTGTGCACTCACAATAATTTCTAACAAACTTAACTGGTTCAGTTTCCCCAAAATGATTAATATTGGGGAAATAACAGAGTGATCCTGCCCAGGATGAAGGATTTACTGAAGATAAATGAACGTGTGTGGTGAAAGTCCACCCTCCTGCTAGCATGAGAGTGATTTTTCTAGCAGTTCTGATGCACACCTTGATTAAGTCAGTAATTGGTGTCAGGCTTAATGAATCACAATCAGTGGGTCATTCCAGTAAGCTCCACCCATTGTTTTGGTCGTTGAGAAATTCAAAGACCAATAATTGATAATTCTTTAAACACTATAATTGATAATTCTTTAAACACTATAAGCCCTTTGTATATATTTATTAAATTGTGATAGTTCATTTTCGATGCTGAAATATTAGTTATGCTCAAGCAAAACTTTAAATATGGCCAACAGTGCTTCGTTCTTCTTCATATACATCTAGCCTTTCACCAAGGATGATGCATTTAAGGATGTCCTGTTTTTTTTTTTTTCCTTTTTTTGCCAAGTTTGCCAAGTTGCGCTTGGCTAAAAGAGTAAACATTATGAATAATCTAAAAAGGTGATGCATGTTAACATGCCACAGATGAATTCAAATATCGATGCGTGATTACAGCATTACAAGAAAATAAAATTTTTAAGCATACACAATCAATAATTGGGGTAATTGAGTTATGTTCAGCCTGGAGGTAAAAACACTGTGTGTGTATCCATACAAAAATACACATTCACAAAACACAAACTCATGCGCGTATGAATATAGCTTTCTTTTCGCCTGCCATTGATTGGCAGGTCTCAGGGTTTGTTTCGGGTGCAGAAGGGAAATGTTTGTAAAGGTGTGAATTGGTGTGTGTGTGTGTGTGTGTGTGTTTATTCCGCAGATCCATCTGCCATCATTATCAGGATCATGCTGAGTTCTCTCTAAATGTCACAGGCCTTTTATGGTTCCCAGTCTGTTTCCTCCCAAGTTTGATACTCTGACAGGATTAAAGAGTCCAAGCTGAGGAGAAAAGCGAGTTCAATTTCATGAAGTGTCATAACTAGCGTGGCCGTCGCATACTGAATGACTTTAATAAACAATGTCATGCCTCATTTCACGCTCCAGCCACGCCCGACTTGTGTTTCTTCTGTCCCTGATTTCACATTAATTAAACAAATTAGTCATTTTATTACTCAGTTATTTTCACAGCATGTCACATTTCAGTTTATTTTATTTCACCAGCAATTAAAACTTCAGGTGTAAAAAAATATCAAAAAGTATAAGGAGCTATCGGAATAAGTCCAAGACAAAGTACTGGAACATACTTTAAACATTCTGCAGAGCAGCATTATATCCGTTATTTAAAAAAAAAAAAAAATGGAAAGAATACAGCGCAGCTACGACTCTGCCTGGAGGAGACCATCCACCAAAAGAGAGCATTAGTCACAAAAGGTAAATGTGTAACGTGATGCCACCACCACCATGCTTCACAGTAAGGATGGTGTTCTCACATTGTTGGGTCTTTGCCGAATATAGTGCTTTGTGCCAAGGCCAAAAAGTTCAGAACCTTTTTCCATATGTTTGCTGAGTCTTTTGGCCAACTCCAAACAGAATTTCAAACGGCTCTCTACTCGTCCATAAAGCCCCGGTTTGTGGCGTGTCTGTGAACAGCTTCTTGCCTCTGATCTGTGGATTTCTCCAGGTCCTTCAGAGTTACCCTTGGCCTCTTGGTTGCTTCTCAGACTAATCCCTTCCTTACCTGGTCACTTTTTGCTGGGTGATCTCCTCTAAGTTGTAGTTGTGCCATATTCCTTCCATTTTACTAATGCATTGTTCTGTGGATGTTCAAAGTTTGCGATGTTTTTATAACCAAACCCTGATTGAATAATTTCCAGAACTTTGATGTAGCTCCTTGGTCTTCATGATGCTGCTTAAACTCTGGGTTTTGACAACTAATTCTGTGTCTTCCACCAGAACTAAGATAGGGGTTTCACAGCGATCCACAGGAGTTTCGCAAACCGTATTGAACTACCCCCACTTCAGTATAATGGGGTATTTTATGCGGCTTGATGCTGCACAATCCCAATGAAAGATCTTTCAGTTTCAGGTTGTAACACTACAAAATGTGGACAGGAACAAGGGGGTGAATTCTTATGCAGCGCACTGTACATGTGTGTAATCGTAATAGCAGTGGGACAGGTGTGGAATCATATTTATACTGACACTTTCCTCAGAGGTAGTGACTCAATGACTCAAAGCTTGTTATAGTGGCTTTTCCTTACACTGGCATCTTTACTGTAATGGAATCTGAGCTGCTGAAGATAATCTCCGGGGTAAACATTCACATTTATCCCTCTACATTGTGAACGCTTGTGTGTGCGTCTGTGTGTGTCGGTGTGTGGGGGTGTGGGTGGGTGTGGGTGTGGGTGGAAAAAGAGATCTCACGTGTCAGGGGATAGCGGTTGCTAACTGGCACAGCTTCCTTTCATAAATGGAATAAATCTTTGCTCGGTGCGGTGAATGTAATCAGACGGTGTGCAGAGGGAAATGTCTGGCACCACTCGGCCCTCATCTCTCTTCTCACCAGCCTCAGGAACACGGGACGGGAGTGATGTAAAGAATCGAAACCGAAAAATCCACTAATATCCGCCATTTCTACAATGAGGAATTACAGCCAAAATAAAGTGGATTTATTTTAATTAATGTTAAAAAACAGTGCTACCAGGAAGGAAGGAAGGAAGGAAGGAAAGAAAGAAAGAAAGAAAGAAAGAAAGAAAGAAAGAAAGAAAGAACGCACAATCACATTCTAAATATTTCCATTTTGCACTTAAAAATATTTTTTTTCATCATATTATATAAAATAGTTGTTTATTTATTATTAATCTTTCTTTAACTTATGCATTTATTTGTTAAGTAAATCAATCAATCAATCAATATGGTGCATAAAAAATTCAGCTATAAAGAAAGCAAGAAAATAAGCATCATTTACTAATAATTTAATTTAATTTATTGTAAGTTACATTGAAAGCATGATTTGATTTGATTTGATTTGATTTGATTTGTTTTGTTTTGTTTTGTTTTGTTTCCTGTGTGCTTCACCTCTTCTGTTTGGTCATCTGTGCGTCCTGTTGAATTTTTTCCCCCCAAACTCTCAACAGGAGTTATTAAATAATTAATGCTTACGAAGTTCATGTTTACTCTGACCATGACCTTATACTTTCTGACTTTTTTCTTCTTTCTTTCTCTCTCTTTTTACATCCTACACAATTTGCCCCGTCACCTCCTCCCTCAACACAGGTAAGGTTATTTTATTATATGTGTGTGTGTTCCTGTAGTGAAAGGGTGTGTGTGTTGCTGTAGTGTGTGTGTGTGTGTGTGTGTGTGTGTGTGTGTGTGTGTGTAAGCAGCTTGTTAGCAGTACACATGGTTTGTGGGCGTGGTTTTGCACACTTCCTTTTTCCAGCCATCGCTTGGTGGAGTTATTCATATTTAAATCAAGCTCTGATACATAAATGTTCAGCATGAGTTTGTGAAAATGAACTAATCTGCACATTATGCGCATTTATTAAGAGCGTTCTTTATTTATGCGTAAAGTTTAGCAAAGACTTAGGGCTGGAAACTAAAATAGAACATGTGATCTAAATCGTCCAGTGTGGAATTTATTTATTTATTTATTTATTTATTTACTTCTCATTAGCAGAGACCTAGGATTGGAAAATAAATCTATAAATATAAAATGTGTAATCTACACATTTTAGTGTAGATTGATTGTTTATCTGTCTATCTATCTATCTATCTATCTATCTATCTATCTATCTATCTATTTCAAAGACATTAGCAGACTAAAAATATCATATCAGATCTGTTTTTTTTAAATTAATTAATTATTTATTTATCAAAAACTTTAAAAAAGACTTATGAGTGGTGAATAAAAAGAGAAAATTTGTTTTATTTACTTGTTTGTTTGTTTGTTTGTTTGTTTGTTTTATTTAATTTTGATTTTGTTATTATAGATTTTTATTTTATATTTATGCTTGTTTTTTTTGTTTTTTTCATTTTATTTTAGCGCTTAAATTGATTAGCTATCAGTGCAGTAACCGCCAGTAAAATAAAAAAAAGAGGTACCTGAATGAAACAGAAGTATAATACACACACACACACACACACACACACACACAGACACACACACACACACACACACACACACACACACACACACACACACACACACACACACATTTTAAGTGCCTCTGCAATTGAAAATCAGGTGTACATGGAAGCTTGTTCTATTTGCTGTGTGTGTGTGTGTGTGTGTGTGTGTGTGTGTGTGTGAGAGAGAGAGAGAGAGAAAGCATGTGTATTATATAGAGCCGTTGGCTTCAATGGGTTTGTGATCACCGGCAGCTGCTGTCGTATCCCAGCATAATCACCATGCCTTATGCTGCTTCGCTCTGAAGAACGTACTGGCTTCAGTTCTTTGATGTTGTGTGTGTGTGTGTGTGTGTGTGTGGAGAAAATTACACTGATATCTGTGCAAGGTTCTGAGAGACGAGAGCGGCTCAAAAACACACACATCAGGAAGCAGTTTAGTCTGCGATGTGTCAACCCCAAGCTGGTCCCCGAGTCCTCTCTTTCTAAAGAGAGATTGAGGAGAAGTCGTCGATTTTCAGGGGGCAGCTGTGGGGAAGTGAGCTGCTTGTGCACCATGTGTCCGCTTACGTACTGTATGCGTCTGTGCGTGTTGGAAACCAGTCCTTATTGAACCAGTAATTATTGAAAATCAAACAAAATGTTGTAGTAGTAATTGTTCTATTCCAGTCCAGTAGGTGGTGATGTGCATCTTTTACTCTGAGCCTCATTTATCAGTCTTTTACTAAAATTGTACGTGAGCGTTTTTGTGGCCAAACGAAACAGCAACAAATGCAAGATTTGTAAAAGTTTCACTAATTGTCTTAATAAATGCTAATCAGCCAAGCACGTTCATGGCATTTGCATTTAGCCACGCCCACAACAGAGCTGAAAACCCCAAAATGGTGACTAAATTGCGAAATTATATATATTATAGTGCCTCCTAAGTGCAGAGTGATCTAAAGCTTCCAGTAACGCAGCTCGGCCATTGCAGCACATCGGCTAGCATAGATACACGCTAGATATAACCTTTTAGCGGGTGCCATTACTTTTGGCCACAATGCAATCCGAACATGCAGTTGCAGGATTTAAAGACGATCACTCGTCTGTTAATATTCAAATGCACACAAACTCAAGAGCGAAACAGGACACGGACATTTTTCCCAACTAATTGGATCTTCATGAACACCACGTTTCTTGTATAAAAGCAAACAATTTGCAAATCATTTTTTTTCGTATCCACACAATAAACGAAGTCTATTAAGCACAACAAAGCTTTACGCTACGAGGTCACTAGTTAGCTCGCAAGCTTGAAATGATGGAGAGAAAAAAATGTCAGCGTGAGCAAACAGCCGCAGAGCAAGAGGGGGTAAAGGCGATATTTTTTTTTTATAAAATTGTGTTTTTACTGATTTTTATTGATTGTTTTTCTTCATTGCAAAGTTGAGACACAAACATGCATCAGGGAAAAAAAAAAGAATATTTCAGCCGAATTTATGTCTTTATTTTTATTTTATTATTCACTCTAGACTAATCCTTGACATTGTGTCTTCTGTATGTAGTGTTAAAACTGAATTCTGAAAAAAAGGTTAAAGCTGAATTCTCGTTTTTTTAAATAAAATTTTTAGAATTCTTAGTAAATAATAAGAACAAAAAGGGTTTTATTTGTTTCTTTATTTATGATGGCTTTTATTTTCATTTTCGTATTTCCTGCCTCTTCATTCATTCATTTGTAAGCTCCAAAAAGGAGGTAACGATACAGTGGAATAAATAAAGCGAACAGGTCTGTGTGAGGAAGAGTGAAAGTTGAGGAAGAGTGACGGAGGACAGATGATGGAGTATCGATCCTCTTGGTCCCTGTGGCTCGCTCTCCAGACACGCTGCTCTGGAATTCTTTCAGCTCAGCATCCTGGTTTCGTTCGCCAAAAAAAATCTCCTCCTTTCTTCTTCTTATCTCTTCGCTTCATGTCTCGCGCCGTCTCCTCATGAGGTTTCGAGGAATAGACCCTAGATTTTTTTTATATATATATAAATAGATATTTCTGAATTTGCAGAAATGTGAATGTTATTGTTTCTCTTCGGTTGAAACAGTTGCCTTTTAAAAAAATTTTGAAAAAAATGAATGTGATATTTAGCAGTTTGTTTAGATCAGGACTGCAGGCGGGATGCAAAGGAAAGATTTGTTCTTGATTTACTCTTTGATTGTTTTCGTACGTTGCATCAGTGGTGTTTTTTGTTTTGTTTTGTTTTGTTTTGTTTTGTTTTGCTTTGTTTTGTTTTCCATTGCTTGTTGGTCGCGCTTTTTTCGTACACATAACAGCGAGCAGCTTTTTTGTTTTCTCCTCAGAAAAGCTCACTGGATTTTTTGTTTGTTTGTTTGTTTGTTTGTTTGGTCTTTACTAGTACTCTTTACCGCTTTACCTCTACAGGTCCATCAAATGCAGCTGAAACAAACAGATAAACAAACAAATACACAAATACATACATATGGTAAAAGATGGATATCAAGGAAAAAAGAAAAAAAGTAACAAATTCTAAAAAAAAAACAAAAAAACTAAAAACTAAAAAAATTCCACAAAATATTCTGAACATAATTCTACAATTCATTCCTAGATTAGGAAAACTGAAAACCAAACTATAAGAATAATACGCTTTAACAGCACCACAATAGCTGGTAGTGCTTTGTGTTTGTTTAAAAAAAATATATAAAAAAGAAAAAAAAAGAAAAGAGAGAGAGAGAGATAATCCCCTTTGTTAAACTTTGACTCCGCCCTTCCACATGATTCATTCATTCAATTTGTTCACTGTTTAACATAAAAGCCCTGTAGGTGTGTAAACACTCATATCGTTCATCATCCATTGCACATTATTGCTATATACTCATGTTTTTTTTTTCTCTCCATAATCCATATTAGCTGTGATTGTCATTACAATAAGTTTTTCTCGGAATGAGCCGTTGTGTGATTTGCAGCATCGTTCATAATCCACCCACGACGTTCCCACTCGCTGTGATTTGCCATCGCTCCGTGATAGAAACCAAAATGTGTGTGTTGTTCTATGTAAATGAACATCAGCAGCTAAGCCATGCAAATAAGCGCTCGTAGCTCATCTCTGAGATCTATAAAACATCTCAGTGTGCAGCTCAACGCCTTCCTGACACCACGGCTGTGTGTGCGAAGGGAAGTGCTCATTACTCACGGCCCTGACGCAAACCATGATGAATCCTGTGACGGCAATGACAAGAAGGATGAGGTTCGGGTCAGATGCTGGCTAAACTGATCAAACTGGTAAACATGGAGGAGGAGGAGGAGGAGGAGAAGCGAAGATAAAAATGATGAAATCATCCACAAGGTTCACTCACAAACCCAAATCAAGAGCGCTAACTTGCACGTTGCAGTTTGTTTACAAGGAATAATTGCATAAATGACGTCATGTGTCAGGTGGAGAAAACGTTAATTAAATAAGGTTCTTAAAGGGTTTTTAATTGTTTCCAAGGAAAAATAATGGCAAATAAAAATAATAAAAAAAAAAAATAGCATTAGAGAAGAAGCAGAAAATTGAGAAAATTTAAAATGTAATTGATAAAATAAAATTTATAAAATCCCCCGAAAATATTTGGGAAAATCTTTCCTTCAGTAATATTAAGTCATAATTCTAGAAGCTACGTTGTTATTTTGAGCAACCGGGATGATTTTGAGAACGTTAAGGAAGTGATGCTTCTAATTCGTCTCCGAAAAGACAGAAAATGGCTTTATGCAATTTTAATACCTGCCCCTCAGTCGTACTAGTTTACACCTAATCTCTGTTGCTGAACTACCTACAGGTGATAAGTTAATCTCCTTGCGTTGACTCCAGCCTCTGTTTTACACTTTTAGGTACAAACGCCCCCAGAATTTGCATATTCTAATGAATCTTTTTCACCCACAATTTTCCACATTTCTACACAATTAGAAATGCCCCATATTATTCTATGTATTTAGGTTAAAAAACAGTACCATATTGAAATTGATGTATTTGCACTGACACCGCCGTCTTTGTTGCACTTCTGGGTGTGAACACCCCAGACTGCATATTCGCATTAATCTCTATTTGACACTTTTTGGTAGACATGACATTTGAAATTACATAATCAAACGAATGCATGTTAATTAGTCTCTTAATTGGTGTGCAGCGAGATCACCGTCTTTGCTTGTAGTTTGTGCGTCTCAGAGATGAAAGACGGTTCTCTCGGTCTCTGCCTGGGTGTCTGCTAGAGAATTCAAGGTCAGAGACAGTCAGCGAACACAGATAGCAAGAATAACTGCTTGGTTAAGACTTGCATTCAGCCAGAAGGTCCTTCCAATCCTACTGAAGGAATACCTTTGTTATAGAGAACATTAAAGCTGGTGGGTCACTGATAAACCCTTCAGGTATTGTTTATATCCAGAGAAAGCTAGGATATGTAACAGCTCAGTGTGAGTCATTAGATAAGAAACGCTGGCATTTATTTCTGTTTCTTGTGGGTTTTTTTTTTTCTTTCTACTTTTCTCATGTTATACATTTTCCACTCATTTCTTTGTTTCTATTACGCGACTGCCGCATTTAAAATTAGAAATGAAATGCGTACTCATATCACTACATGCTTAAACATGTAGCTATATTTGCTATATTTAATACTAGTGTTTATTCAGCTGCAACTCTGAATCGAGTTACTTCTTGGATTCAGATTTAAACATTATTCATTCATCCTCAGTAGGCACTTTATCCTGGTCAGGATGGCGGTGGATCCGGGGAATACTGGGCGTGAGGCGGGAATACTCCCAAAGTGGGGCTCTGATCCATCACAGAGCACACATATTCGTTCACATATTCATTCTGAAGAGCATCGTAAAGAAAGGGAAAAAAATATATACGAGTTATCAGGATGGAATATTTACATGGAATTGAAATGTATGAGGGGTGGGACTGGGAAATGGCAAAATAGAAATAAAAATAAAATAAAGTTCATGCTCTCTTTTGCAAGAGTAACGTTGGACAGAATATTTGCATGTAATTGAAAAATAAAATCAAATAATTAGATGGAAAATTTACAAGTAATTGAAATGTATAGGTGAGAAATTGGAAAAGGTTTATGTAAAGTTTGGGCGAACTAATGCGTTATAACACTCAAACTTTTTCGCCCCTGAACTTATAATTAGAAACTCCAAAAAATGGCTCGTGAGAGATGCAGTGCCTTGGGTGTCCTTCAAAACTTTCCCGTACAAAAGTTTATTTTTTTATTTTATTTTATTTTATTTATTTATTTTATTTCTCAGCTAGATAAAAGGAGTCTCTCTAAACTCCTAACGTCTGTTCCAAGCTGCTAGCCAAACGCTTAATATTCACACACCTACACACACACACAATAAAAATGCACCACTACATCAATAGATTTGTCTTGTAAGTAAATATCGTTCCTATTATTTTATATAAATATAAAAAGCAGCAGAAACAAGCAAATTAGTATTGAGCCACATTTTCCATAGCTTTTTCCCCCAAAGTCAAAATTATCACATGGGTTATTTTAGCGGAAGCCATTTTGTTTTTCTGGTCATCGCCCTGTTTATGTTGTCACTCGCAGGAGCCTAGTGGAACTGGCAAAAAAATCAGTCACACAATTACCATTTAGTAGCAGCTCATCCTTCACAGCTATCGTCTGATCGGAGGCTAGCTAACACAGGGAGCACAGGGTTGCGTACACTAGCGAAATTGTGCCAGATTCTTTATAGCCAATCGTTTTAGAGAAAATGGAAATGTGCCCTGTCTCATCAGTGTGCCATCAGTATTCCGAACTCATTCTTGCAAGGAAGCATTGGTATTCCGTACAGTATGTTTCTTTGTGCAGCTTGGATCCATGTTAAGTCAATTCACATTTTAACATTTTGTCTGATAGCTAATATAAAACCACTATGTTGTTTTATCTATGTTAAACCTTTCAATTTAACATAGGAGTGCAGTATTCCTTACACTTTAGTATTCCTTTCTGTTCACTATTCCATACGCTTCAGTATTCAGTATATTTTAGCATTATTTCAATTTCAGTATTCCATACACTTGACCTTTTTTCCACTAACAAAACAGTTAAATAATAAATAAATAAATCAATCAAACTTGCTGGTCATGCATTGAATATATATTAGTGTTATTAATATAAACTTGTGTTATTGTTATTTATTAATTTTCCATTGTTTATGTTTTTTTCCCTTCATAACCGTATATGATTCCACCACACTCTGATTTACCTTCAAATCTCAGAGGACAGTATTCGAATCGCCCGCATAACCTGAACGTTGCGGTTGGGAAAGTGGTTAGCGATGCTAATTCCATGAAGTAGGGAAAACTTTTTGCCTTTAATTAAATACTCGTACTACCTAAAAGTTCACTGCTTGCATAACCTTTTAACACAGATGTAGCAAATTTGATTAAATCGGTGACCTTCTTGGCTTTCTCGCTATGTCCGGAGTCTAATCATACTAGTGCTTGCAGGGGGGGAAAAAAAAATGGAAGTAGGAAGGCGTCATGGCAGATGTTATGTCACCATTATCTGTTACTAACTTCATCAATCTACATTTTAATTATGAGAAAAATAAGCTCTGGTGGAAGCAAAATCTCTAGGGCAGCTTTTTCATTACACGAAACAGGAAGTAGAGATTGTGGTTCGACTGCGGCCCCAGCATCCCTCCTCCTCAAATATTCATGACCCCTCAGAAATCTAGGGAGGGAAAATCAATACAACTGCCCACCCAACATTGGCCACAGAGTTACCACATCATGCAACATTGATATAAAATAAGCCGAGGGGCCCTAAAAATAGGACAGAAGTGCTGGGTGGGAGGGGGAATAATGAGGAATATCATAGGGGTAGGCACATATTCATCATTACAGACTGAGAATGAGTGAAATTGCATACGAGAGACCTCTGCAAATCTCCAGCACATAGCTATTGTTGTTATTTATGGAGCTGGGCTATGCCGGTATTGTGTTATTCAGAGCTTATTGTTTCTCAGAACTCAATGGAGCGGCGTGAAAAGAAGATCATGAACATCAACAATGCTTTCCTCGCTCGCAGTTTGCAATCTGTCATCCTGCATCTGCAGCCACACTAAGAGACTCGTAGTTACGCGCTAGCCCTCGTTTTTCAAAGCCAGATTATGTGTGTTGAACTTGGACTCATTCAGAAATAATCAGTTCGCTCAGGGATCAGAAGAAGTTTACCTCAAAACATGTTTATATAGCATTTGAATATGAATATCCTCCCAGAAAGCAAAGTGAAAGCAAAAGATCATAAACGGAACATGACTGGATCCATCAGGAAAGAAAAAGCGTCACATTTCGGCATAATATACAACAATCGGAATACATTTCATGAATTTATTTTGGCTTAGCTCTTTGTGGTGAAGTACAGTGGTGAAAATTGAACAGTTCGATTGAAATCAAGTATTGATGGCATTTATCTGTTTTTAGGTTTGTAAAAATCCCTGCTCAGATCTCTTCACAGTTTTCTTTCTTTTTTTTTTTTCAAGCCACACATGCAAAAGAACAGTCTAGAACATGAATTTCTTGATCCACGCTCACATGATCAAATATAAAGACAGCCGCTCACACATTCAGACTCCTTTAGCTCAAGCCCCTTCACCGTGGCAATGACGGCAAGATCCGCTATGCTGAGTGGCAGTGGGAGACTATAGATGAGACTTTCACTTCAGAGCTCTCTTGTTTACTTTCACTGACCATCCTGTGTGTTCTGAATGCCAGATTTTTCTCTGCAGCTGAGCAAACGAGTACACACACACACACACACACACACACACACAATCTCACACATCGAAAGGTAAGAAACGTCAAGGACTTGCTCTCACTACTGCTGGTGCCGGGACACTAGAGAGCAGTCTACACCTTCTTTCACAAAGCCACGTTCTTTCTTCTGTCTGTCTGCCAATGCCACAGGATACACATCAATGCCTGCCAATATTCACTCAACAAACACCTCAAAAGAAAGAAGGGGCTCTTTTTATATAGTCGGCTCATATCTCAAAGACTCACAGTAGATCTGCCACATAATCATCTCTTCATCATCCCTTCTAGCTGAATATTAAGGCTTTGTTTTGTCTCGCTCTGATTTCACCACTGGTCAAGCAAAGAAAGCAATAGGCATAGGTTTGAGCCTTTAAACACCCTCATTCTGTTTTTTTTTTTTTTTCCAAATTTGATCATGTAAAAAAAAATGGTGCACCATCTGATCTGAATGCGTCATGCATCCCTTTTTTGTTTCCTCTGCTAATTTGCTTAATCTGTAAGGAGAGGGACATGGGAGTAGATAAAAAAAAAGCAACCACAACAGTAACATCAAATCTGCACAGTGATTATTCCTCACATACGGTGAGAAGCAGATTGAACGAGATAGAGAGATAGGAGAGAGAGAGAGAGAGAGAAAGAGAGAGAGTAAGAGAGGGGGGGAGATCTGAATTTTGAATTTCAGATTGAGGCTTGACATTTCAAAACGATGTGACGAGATCACATGTTTAAATACTACATCGTCACCCTGCCAGTCCTCCCCAGCTTCCCTTAGACTTATCTCCAGACCTGACTACTGTGAATTGCTTTTTTATTTATTTAAACATTTGATTCTTTTTCCATAGTTTACAAAAGAAATAAGATAGCTTCTTGTATTTTATTTCCCACTCTTGCATTTCAACATATTTTACACAGACTTGTCTCATTTCATTTTTTTAAACCCATTTAGATTTTTGATACCACAATGAAAAAAAAGCATGTTTTCATCAATGTCCTCATTAGCTTTAAATCTTCTGTAGTAGAAAGACATATTAAAGCTCAAATATCCAAGCTTCACAACTTGACCTTGATTAGTCCCTGTATTCCTCAAAGGTTCTCACTCTTGCTTGTAAACCAGTCCCAAAACCAGGTCCATCAAAACCCACCGAAGCCTTTTATATTAGCAGTAAATCCTTGGCCTTGTCCCATTTTTTTTCCCAAATGTGCCATCAAGCCTCCTTGAGAAAGCAGCACAGTGTGATGCAGTGTAAAAGCATGTCCCATGTACATTGATCCAACAAAATTTGCGATTGCAAGATATCCAGCAGCCAGACCGTCACACCTCACACTCCCGAGATGCCTGTTGCTGGCAAGTGCAGGATCCGAATTCATTGATGATGACGAGGGCCCCCTCGATATGGTTAGGCTTGTAGTCAACATAGTATTCAGGAGTGGACATGGTGGCCATCTGCTGCATGGTCTGCTTTTGCTTCTGCTTGCGTCGCTGGTTGCTGAAGCACTGTCTCATCTGCCTCATGCCAGCTGGGAAACACTTCCAAGACACATAGAGCATGAGCACTACAATCAGGAATGAGAAGATGAGTGCCATGGTGCCTGTCACTACCTTGTGGATCTGCATGGTGCTCTCCAGGTCATCAGTGGCTGCAGTCACTGTGAAGGAATTGGTCACCACCTCGCCACCCTCCATGTCTTGCAAATCATATGGTGTCCTGGTGGGACCTTTAAAAATGGAGCCTCGGGCCAGGTCTCTAGTGGCTGTGTAGGTCTGAGTGGTGGCCTCGATGCCATCCTCGCATAGCTGGAAGGCATAGACGGCATCCAGGATGTCCTCGCCTTGGGCCATGTCCGGGCTGGCACACTGCAAGGCACTGTCACGTTGGCCCTGGAAGCTGCTCAGCCAGGAGGCCAGGGCACAGACATTGCGGCTGCATTCCCATGCATTCCCGGACAAGGTGATACTGCCCAGGGATGTCCAGGAGCCCAGAATGCGCTGGTCCACATAGGTCAGCTTATTAGAGTCCAGCATAAGCTCCTTGAGGTTGGGCACGCTCTCAAAGACATGCGGCTCAATGTATTCAATCTCATTGTTTGAGAAATCGATCTTTTCCAGGAAGTGCCAGGTCCAGTCCAGGGTGCTGACCACAATGGTGGCTTTGTTATTACGCATGTAGAGTGTGCGCAGAGAGATGAGGCGGGGAAAGTGGGCCAGGTTGATTTTCACCAGCTCGTTGTGCTCCAGATGCAGCTCAGTCAGCTTAAAAAGACCAGCGAATGAGTTTCGGGCCAGGCTCTGTAGCTGGTTGTAGCCCAAATCCAGAAACTGCATGCTCCTGCAGTCCTGGAAGATCCGTACGGGCACAAATTTCAGGGCGTTGTATCGTAAATGCAAATTAGTAAGCTTCCTAAGCCCATGAAAAAGGTCTGGCTCCAGGGACTGCAGTCTGTTGTAGGATAAATCCAAGATGCGCAGATTGGGTAGGGGTCTGAAGGTTCCATTAGACAGGCTCTCTATCCGATTGGTGCTCAGGTCCAATTCTTTAATCCTCCGCAGCCTCTCAAAAGCGCTCTCCTCCACGTATTCGATGTTGTTATGATCCAAGTATAGCCAGGTGAGCTGCGACAGGCCGACAAAGTGCCCCTCACGCAGCTCCGAGATGTTGTTCTCCCGCAGAGACAAGCCGGTGGCACTGCTCAGGTTGTGGGGAATGTCCGTCAAGTTGAGTCCCTCACAGTAGAGGAGCTTGTTGTCGCAGCGGCAAAGCCTTGGACAGCTCCCCCCCACCAGGGGAACCATTTTCAGAAGGATGCCCAGAGAGCACAGTAACAACCCGGGGGGCTTTCTTAGCGTCCACTTTAAATACAGACCAATTAGAAGGAAATCCATTAGCATGAATATCCTGCAGTGTCTCGAAGAAGAAGTTCATTGAATCTTTTAGATTTGTCTCATTTTGAGCAACATGATTTTTTTTTTTCTTTTTGTTTATGTGGTTTGGGTGATGGTGATTTGTTACTCAAAGTGAAAGAAAATCTGGCCAAACAGAAAAGAAAAGAGTCAACATGGGGAAACGGCAAGTCACCTTAATCATGTTAGATTGGGAAGCAAAAGGAGAGACAGCTGAGGGTGAAAAAGCATTCTTCCTAAATCACATAAAACAGGATTCCTACTCACCCCTTTTCCAGAGGCTGACAACCTCTATTCAGCTGCTCCCTTTGTGCCTGCAATAATTAGGTGTGAATATAAAAAAGATCCCAGTGTGGTACAAATGCAGCCTCCCCCCTCCTTTTCAGCAGCTACCAGAATCTGGCAGACTTACAATGTCTTAGTTCTCCTCGCGTGAAAGAGCCAGAAAGAGAAGGAATCCAAGTGGCATTCAGTGCACTCGCAGGAAATGCAAGCTGCCCAGACTGCATGCGTGAACACGGTCCTCCCTCTCCTGCTTCTCTGCAGTGACTGCTGCGCTGATTAGAGCGAGATGAGAGGATGAAAAAAAAAACAGACACACACGTTCACAAGAGGGGGAAGTCAAAACAGAAGTCTTTTTTTCCTCCCCTGTATTTTTTGTGCAACTGATTCTGCTGAAGTGTCGATGCAAATTAAAGTCCGTTACTTGAAGCTGTCGGCAAGCTGCATGGCTCGTATCCATTCGGACCGGTCATCATTCTCTCGGTGGACAGCTCCTCAGAAATAAGTGCTCATCTGAGATGAATGCTAGTTGCCCTGGCATTTTTCGTCCTCTCTTGCTTTTTTTCCTGTTCTTTTGTTTTAATTTTGGTAGTCCAGTGTCCTGTCAGCCCGGTTTCCAGTGAGCCCTCTTTTGAGAGTCGCTCATTTTGTGTAGGCTGAGGAAAAGGCTGTTGCTGAGCGGAGATGCTGAAGCATAGAGGCTGAAAGGCAGGGCTGGTTTGTGGAGAGAAAAGAGAGAGAGAGAGAAAAGAGAACGAGAGAAAGAGAGAGAGTGAGAGAGAGAGGGAAAGAAAGAGAGAAAGAGAGAGAGAGAGAGAGAGAGGGAGATGAGCTGGAGCCCTTGCAGCAGAGTAGTGCAATGCCAGTGCATGCAGAAACACCTTCTGTTCACTAAGTGTCGTGAGCCACTCACAATTCAGCCGAGCTCTCTCGCTTTCCTCCACTCTCTCTCTCTCTCTCTCTCTCTCTCTCTCTCACTTGCTCACTCCTCCTCCTCCTGCTATTCTGTTCCACTCTTTTTTCCCCTCTGCTCTTTCCATCTCTCTCTCTTGCTTGATTTCTCACAGTGTCTGGTACATTTTCATATTCGAACGGGTTTGGGATTCGACTAGGGTACTTTAAACGTAACAAACAGTTGAATCCAACACCCCCGCACACACACTCCCTTCCCTTCCTCCTTCTTCCCATCACTCCGTCTCTCTGTCTTTCACTGTCTTCATCTCTCCTCCCACCCGCTTCTCTCTAATGAAGTGAAACAAGCCATATATCTGCCTCTCCTTTTTTGGTTTTATTCAATCCCATTTGCTCATTTTTTTTGCTCAGCCATCTAATGAAATTGTGTTCTGCATCCGTTCCCTGCGGCATGGACACACCAAAATGTTCATATGCAAAAATAAAAACACATCACAGCTAGTGTTTATTTCTTCTTCTCGTTTTAAATCTTGCAGTTGTCTTATGTTAGGCACAGTGTTCTGAACTACGTGCTCGATGATTTGAGCTTGCATGGCCTGTTTATCCTCGCTAAGTGTAAGTTTTGACACTTGGCTGACTCAGGCCAGCCTTGACACAGACGTGGGACATAACCGTTCAGAAAGATGAATGGACTTTCCAAGCATACCGTCGGCTCACTAGTGCTACCTTTGATGATCATTAGCTCATTGGGGAAAAAAATGGGTGCAAGCACAATGGCTATGGTAATAGCAAAAACATCCAACATGTCAGCACAGTTTAGAGCACTACAGGAGCCTGTCTCCAAGTCTCCTGCCCCTTGGAAACCACTACATTTGCATTTCATATTGCACGTCTTGCCTTGTTGACCACGGCAGATTGAAGCCCCGGTGTTTGGACAGTATGCAGATATCATCTGTTGCCACTTAAGGTGCATTAAATAAATATTCCACTCAGGACCTCAGGCCCTGGTGCTCCTCAGATCTCTGATAGGCCACCACAGCTTTGTCATTTCATTCTGATTAATTTTCAAGGACAATCAACTGTGAAACTCCCTGTGCATGAAGCGACCATGCGTGTGTTTGGCTTCCTCACTTCCGATGCTTGCCATAATGTTAGCGTCAACCCCCTTCCCTGCTTAGCATGCTGTGAAATAGCAGTTAATCAGACAGTCAGAGACGAGCGAGAGATTTTGGGGGGTGGGGGTGGGGTCATTTAACATTCTCTCATCCTACCTGCTAATCGCTTCACTGCTCTAGCACCACTAACAGGAAAACAGTGGTTTATCCATATTCCTGTCTTAAAATTTGTCAGAAATTGTTTTAATCTACTTAGCATGTTTAGCTAGATCTTGCTTCTTATTGGTCAAAAGGTATTGATTCATTTTCTGTAACCTTTTCTAATACAATAAAAGATGGGAACAGTAACTGTTGATTTTTTTTACTGTAACAGCACCACACCAAGTGTTATATTGTTTACTTATCAACCAACATGGCACATTAAGTAAAAAAAAAAAATGGCCAGTGTAAATATATTCCTACAAACGCACTAATTAGTTTGACCCCCCCCCCCCTTTTTTTTTTGATTATAGCTTCAGTGAATTCTGTCAAATGAATTCGATTTGATATTGCATATTGGAGAAAAGAATCTCAATCGGAATAATTGTAGATAACACGAATTCAAATTGTGCAACCGTTCCAAGTGTTTCCTCTCACAAGTTGGCATCAGATTCTGCAGTAAATGATGGAAGCAATTATTTCTGAACCTTCAATTAGTGCTGTTTTATAACAGTGGCTTGGGCTCTGGAAGTGAACCAAGTGACATGATGGATTTCTTTGAGAAAAAAAAATGTCAATATTGTGACTGTGATTGGCTAATGTGTGTTCACAGTATGCCTGAGGTACTTTCTGTGTCTATATGTGTGTGGGAAAAAAAATAAAATGGGTGATCAGGGAAAAGGTACCTAAACCAAATGGTAGCAAAAACAAAGTGATGTTTTCACTTGCTCGCATTATTTAGAAAGATTTGGTAAAATTGGGAATGTAAAACTGTTTCACTGGACTAACTATTGAGGCTTTGACTTTTACAATGTAATTTAAGGTATTTTGATAAGCACACGTTGTATACTGTGTATTTACATGTGGATTTTTTTCCCTAGCACAATCAGATAGAGTATGCTAGCTATCTAGCAGTACCAACTTTACCAGCAGGCTTGGGTAGTCGGTCTGAATGGACTCATCTCCATAAACCAATAAATGCTGCTTTATTCTTGTTAGTGCTGGTCTGGTTCCAGCTCGCTTAAGCTAGTTTATTCTGGTTAGGGCTGGTTGGGTCTTCCATGCTAGTTCCAGCTCACTTTAGCTGGTTTATTCAGCTAGTTCTTGTCTAAAGAAATTCATGCTGGTTCCACCTTGCTGAAGCCGGTTTGTACTGGCTAGTACTTGTCTGATTAATTTATTGCTAGTCCCAGCTTGCTCATGCTGGTTTATTCTGATTAGCACAGGTCTGTTTTCAGCTTGCTTATAGTGCTGACCAGTTAATGCTGGTCTCAACTGGTTTACTCTGGATTAATAATAATATTTTTTTTTATTAATCTGGTTAGTGCTGGTCTCATATAATTCTTTAGCATTCAGTTAGCTCTCTGACCAGATAAACCAGCACCAGATCATCAAAAATGTTATTTTTACTTGTTAGCCATCCCAGTTTCAGCAAGTTTATACTGGTTAAGAAAAAAGTGTTTCTCAAGGTTTTTTTTTGGATGGTTAACGGTTCTAACTTTGGAACTGGGTTCTATATGGAGTCTACGCAGGACCTTTAAGGGTTTTGTGTTCGGGTTTCTGTTACTGTGGTTTGTGTTGGCTTAGTGCTGGATTAGCTGGTCAAGCAGTAGATGATGTTAATTGGCTATTGACTACCAGAACCATGGGGGTAGCTAATTTTTGCTGCTTGCAATTAGAACACATTATCCTGGTCATGCTGCTGACTAGATATACCTTTTTTTCCACCAGGACTCCCTAATCTATAGCCATAGATACATTTAGTTTCACACCTTAAATGCTCAGCAGAGTTTTGACAGAGAATGGATGAATTGTGCAGCAGAGTCAGTAGAGCAGAAAAAAGAAAGCTACCCTGAGTACTGACCATCTATGTGTGATCCATCTCTCTTCTGCCTTTCCCCATCTCTCTTTAGCCATAATTAATGGGTGCACCATCAGCTAATGACTTGGTACCCTGTAATGACTTGACACAGCGTACAGGAGATGGGAGTATCCAGGCCATTAGTTTTACAGACTTTTAAGAGCTTTGGCAGTGGCGATTTTCAACCAGAGCATTCAGTCCTGTTACTGTGCGATGGCCATGGATAGTGGTCAGGAGAAAAAAATGACCTTGACTCTTTTATTTTTATTAATTTTATTCTCACAGTTGAGGTCATGAAGGGGGTTTAGATTCAGTCATAAAATAAGTCGAAGCAGCGGATCCGGTGATATCGCTGAGGAGATTGCTTCTAATTTGAATGGCTCGCTAATTTCAAAAGAAATTTATTTTAGGCAAAATTAAAGGATAAAAAAAAATGTTATAATCTCTCATAAAATTAAATTGGAGGCTATGGTGTAAATCAGTTGACTATGATGAAAGGCAGAACAAATTAAACAACCTGGCTTATATCATCTCTGTTGTACTGTTAATAAAACTGAATCGATTCAGGGAGCAGTGTGACTCATAGCATCTCCAAAGCTGATACTGGGACAGCGAAAGTTGTGCTATCAGTACACTGTACAATTATGTGCTAAATAATTATACCTATATTGTCCACCTCAGGCTTTTTGCTATGCTGAGACAAGTATTTAAAGAAGCACATTATAAACATAATCCATCTTCATTTGCATTACAAATAGGTCTTATATGCACATCACTGGCTAGACCAATAAACATAAACTAGACAACGCAGGGGGCATGAAATTATTCAGATTATTAATTAAGGATGTACTCTGTTTACTCCGGAATATACTTAATCAATACCTTATTATGCTCTCTATAATGCTTTCTGCAACATTAGGTTTTTGACCATGTTACCCTGCTCGATGTGGTTACTGTGGCTCTGCTGATTAGCAAATCTCATTCACGGCCTATTGCACAGTTAGCAAAACACAGCCTAGCCATCCATACCATCATTTTGTCCTGACATTCTAATAGACGCCTGATTTAACCAAGCCTGATCAGTCCTAAAAAGTCCTTGATTTTCCAGAAATGTGATAGGGAATCATTTACAAAAGGATCCCTGCACGTGATGCAGTCATGATTTGGAATATAAGCAGAAGAAGAACAGACCAAGAACTGAGCCACGGGGAACTCTTGTAGTGGGACTTCATTTGCATGCTAGCTCTCAAAATCTTGAATGATAGCCTGCTTGAAGTCAGCAACATCTAGTGTATGAGGGTTAAATCAAGCATCAAGCACTGACATTTATCGAGACGGCTATGGAGACCAGGGCTGTGACCAGGATCAACATTTTACTCGACAGTCTATGTCATCAAGCTATTGTAAATCAGAGACCTGAGATGTTAATTATTTTGGAAAGTATATTTACGTAAAAAATTGATTGTTCTCATTGAGCAAACTTATGCAAAACATAATTATTCTTTTCTAGGAAAAAATGTGTTATGTACAGTAATTAATAAGAAAGAGTTTGTGTAAGATGAGTGGCAGCTCCTTTCCTCAAACCCCTGTTTACTATAAAACCCCAAACTGATCTCAGGTCATTTGGGAATCAGTCACCACTGCTGGTTGGGTAATGTTGGAATGCACTTTTTGCTTGCATAGTAAAGTACATCCTGCCAGCACATTGCCAGGACATCACTGTTTCCAAACTGAATTTGGCAACTACGCGAGAGGTAACGAAAATCGAAACTTTCTGAAACTACAGAGGTCCGGACCTCTCTGTCCTCATAGCTTGTTCTGGCCATGATGCTGACTGGAAATAAAGCTGTGTTAACAATGTAGCAGCAGTTTAATGCTTGAAGTCCCCTCTTACTCTCAAGATACTGCTTCTGGGTCTTTGGAAGTGTTCAATTATCTTAAGCCATTATACAAAACATCTTTATACTGGTTTGATTCACCGGTTCTTATTTTTGTCCCTTCTGGAAAAGTAGAACTGAAAACCCCATTACAACCTAATTCCCATTTTTTTTCACATCTAGAAGGTGGTGACATATTGATTCAGTTTTCTCAGCAAGACCGTTTCCAATGAATTGTTCTTGGGTGAGAGTGAGGTTTATGGATTTGACGTTATTCTCACAAGAAACACAACAGTGTGAAGCCATTCCCCCCATTCTCTTTAATTAGAATCCAGCAATTGATGTTAATGGGACTTTTCAAAGGACTTGTACAGAGTTCATGGTGTGACTCCAGTTGTGACTCCATAGCTTCCTGCTGGAGTAATAACAACTGCTAGTGTGTGTTATGAACTCTCAGGGGGAAAAAAAGTAGAACTAAATTGCACCTATCCTTGTTGCTGGTATCCTCAATGGTACATCTTTTGTACTTTTAAAATGTATCTTTCACCTGGAAATGTGGATATAGTGTAGTAATTTAAGGTAAATAAATGGACCTTATTCAGTTTTAAAGATTTTAAGGTACACTGTATGCACTTTTCTAGGTAAAAGATATAAAAGATGTACACTAGAGGATACTACAATTTGCCAAGTATTAGAGTGTTGTATTAAGTAAAGAACAGCACATACTGCACCCTTAGTTACATGTTACGTGTTTGTTCCTTTTATCACGTATGTTACTCAGCATGATCTCGTTTGTCTGTCTTGAGGTTAATTAACCCAAAAAAAGCAAAGCACGGACTCCTCTGTACTGACGATGTTGCAAAACTTAAAAGTTACTGCTTTACCTCTAAGCTCTGACACTGGAGACTCCTTCCTTAAATGTTAGATTTTAACTTTACAATGCAAGTCCATCTGAATGAGCAGTTACTGGAGAAGTGGTAATGTATTAAAATGAGTCAATTGTTGTAAACCAGTGATTTTCTTTAGATGCACTACTGTCAGAGCTGCTGTTATAGAAAACGAATCACCTTCTGTCCAATCAGAATCCAGAATTCAACAGCACTCTGGTGTATATATAAGATTACAGTGAAGACTATCATAGTTTACTCAACCTATAATCACCATTTTCATTTTCTTTTCTCCACAATATGGTCTGGAATTGTTTTCTGCTATGATATTTTCTAGATCTTGAAGAATTTTGTAACTTGTTTCGATTTTCTAAGAGAAGTGAGAGATTGATTTTGAGTAGTGGTTGACAGAGAGATTAAATTAAAAAAAAAATGTCTGATAAAGACTTTGGAGCAGAGTGTACTCTATATCTGTAGAATTACCAGTTCCTAGACAAAAAAAAAAATTGAAGACATCAATAACACCAGAGAAATGAATCCTCAAGCATTGTAAGTGCTTATATTGAATGTGTTGTTATGTTTTAGTGAGATTAGTGAATCGTCTGGCCTGAAACATGTTTTATGTTGTATTTGCTGTTTCAATTCCTCCCAAGGATATTATCTCCCCTTTCTAACACTTATAAAAAAGCAAAAGATGCAGTCTGTATGATCGTAAAGTTGAATAATGGTAACAACTGATGCTACCAGATTTATAAGCAAATTATCCTCAGATGTTAAGCTTTACATCAACACAATTTAGCCTGTGAAAATGTATTCCTTGTCTCTCGATGCAGGATCTCTTGGGACGACGTGTTATAGATATTAACATCATTATGCTTTCACTCGTCATTACCATTAGATCCTCCAGGCGATGTCATTGTCACTTATTATCCTAATCATTACGGGCCACAGGATGGCACCCATGACCACCTCGTCATGTATGCAAGATGACGTTGGGACATGACTCTTGATAATTAGCGCTATTGCTGATTACAGATCTATTATTCAAATGGTCTGTTGAACAATGAAGGGTCTAAACAGAGATTTGTTAGTGGGGACTAATGGCTAATTGACCAATCCTGCAGAAAGGCAGGGCATCAATTACAACTCCAAAGCGAATTTTGCCACAAGAATGGAGGATGCAGTGGGAGATCGTGGCGTGCTGGGTCAGACATCTTCCAGCATGGGGCACTAGG
Source organism: Pangasius djambal (assembly GCA_022985145.1). Classification (NCBI taxonomy): domain Eukaryota; kingdom Metazoa; phylum Chordata; class Actinopteri; order Siluriformes; family Pangasiidae; genus Pangasius; species Pangasius djambal. Next base: position 958,974 of record CM041002.1, on the reverse strand, counting down.
TTTCTCAGGGGCATTGGATTTCTACAGATGAAACCCACTGGGGAAAGGAAATGAGGGTCTTTTCATAATTGTACACTTTTGCAGTCCTGGCACTGTGAGTTCTGAGAGTTTGGTACATATGGTCGAGTGTGAAAGTTGCTTTTGAATCTGGTGCGGTCCTGAAAGCTGATCTCTGGTCCAACTGAACAGTTCCTCAAATTTCTTTTAGTGAACTCTGGTGTGGAATGTATCGTGAGCCTGGACAGTGTTACTTGCTATTTTAGGTTACATAATAGTAGGGATAGTAATATGGAGTGGTGGCTCAGCTCCTAGGGCTCTGGACTACTCATCAGAAAGTTGCGAGTTTGAATCCCTGTACGGCCAAGGTGTAACTACTGGGTCCTTGAGCAAGGCCCTTAACTCTTGGATAGCTCGGTTGTGTCCGATCTCAATTGTAAGTCATTTTGGAAAGAAACGCCAGCCAAATGAGCAAATGTAAATTTAATACTGTGAAGATGGAATTCCTTCTGGATATGTTTTTAAGCAAGTAGATTCACTTGAGTGGTTTCAAGTCAACTACTGACCAGTGTTTAGCAAAAAATAACATTTAAATTAACATAATAACTTTGCCGGTCCTCTCTATGGCCACATGGGTTTCCTCCAGGTTCTCCGATCTCCTCCCAAGTCCCAAAAAAACATACCGTTAGGTGGATTAGCTATGCTAAATTGTCCCTAGATGTGAACGTGCATGCTGCCCATTCAGAGTGTATTCCCACTCTATGCCCAATGTTCCCAGGATAGACTCTGGATCTACTTCAATCCTGATCAGGATAAAGCTCTTACTGAAGACGAATGAAAAATTGATCCTGGATAGTATTATACAGAATTTCAGCCAAGTGTGAAAACACTATAAGTCAAACACCTGGGAAAAAGAAGAGACAGAAAATGTTACTTTTGTGGTGTACAAAATATTGGCTTGATATGGATTGGCATCTTGCTGAGATGCAGCCAAATGCTATTTCTTTATCTTACATATTAATCACTAATCAATCTCTAAAATAAAGACTACTGCCAAGCAAATGCTTAGCCAGCATAAACAAAGTCTAATATTAAGCAGCTGAATCTATGAGCAGACATGGTTACCTGCACCCATCAAAGCAGGAGTATACTTCATTATTAAAAGACAATGCCTCACACACAATGTGTGAAGGGCCAGGCTACTAGCTCTCTCCTTGGTGAAAGTACGATACTGAAAGCTTCACTAAGCTTCTTTTAGGTATTAAATCGGAAAAAAAAAAAAATCAATAAAGCTTCATCTCACTGGGTCAACCATTTGGTGACCGATGAAAGTTCTGTGGAGTGACTGGTCCTGAGAGTGTGTTCACGCAAGTGTAAATATGATACAAAGTTGTGTATGGGTGTACAAACTTCTTTGTCATGCTTCAAAGGGCAGACTGGTTTTAGTGAGAATAGAGTGGGCCAAATCTTTGCTAGGTAGTTTAATGTGCCTGATTTATCATGCTGTATACGGACATTTATCAATATATGCACATGAGTGTGAAGCAGATCGGTGAGGTCAAATGCAAAGTGAACATTTATATTTTAAATTAGGTATACGATTTGTGATCTGATTCTGTACTCGTAAGACGATATCGTATCTTGTATACTTATGAAATTACTTCACAGTACCAAAATCAGCAAGCTTGTTATTTACGTCCTGTACTGTAATATCCTTCTTCTGGTCTTAAGTATTTTCTGATTGCAGTACCTTCCTTCATATTCACAGCTTTATCTGAACTCTAGAAAGGTTTTCCAATCAAGGAACTCTGTGATGGATTGTATTTAGTGGAAATGACATGTAATAAAGCAATGGCTGTGTGCACAATGGTTTGCATGGGTTTTCTCAGTGGCTTGGGAATAAAGCAATAGAAATGGAGATGGTAAGGGATGATGGTTGTAGTGTTGTTTGTCTGTGTTCTGTTCCACAACAGCTGATCTGTTCCACAATAGCTGACTAACCTCCTATTTTCATTCTTGAAAAAGAAAAAAAAAACATTCTTATTTCCATTGTGTGAGTCCTTAGGCCTATAGACAGACGACAAATTAAAGGAAGAACCAAAGTAAAGCATTCTAATAAGGTGTTGGGCAAAGATGCAGCACCAGAGCATCTTCAGTGCACCTTGGCATAGATCTCTGGAACTGTACGGGACTGATGAATACTATTCTTTCGAAAAATATTTCTTTAGTTTGTATTGCTGATGGTGGTGTAGAGTACTGTCGCTCCGAAACAAGCTAGTGGCTAGTAAAGCTATCTTGAATCTTGAAATCTCCCATATGGTCAGTTGGGTTGAGATCTTGGATCTCATTATGGATGAGGCCATAACATATGAGTTACGTAATTTTCATACTGATCAAACCATTCACTGAACCCTCGTGCCCTGTAGATGGGGGTGGGGTCAACCTGGAAGAGATCAATATAACGATGATGGAAATGATTTTATTGTAAGATAAAGATGTTCAGTCAGGAGAACTGGTGACAGTAGAGGCAAACCATGCTAGCAAAAATAAATAAATGCCCCCCCCACAGCATAACAGTAACAGAGCCACTGTTTTTTCACAGTTTTTTTTTTTTTTTTTTTTTTTTTTAATGTGTCACCTATCTGTGAAACGCACAAACACATACTCACCTCTCTGTTTTTTTTTTTTTTTTGCTTTTCTCACACACTTTTTGCTCACAGACATATATAGAATCTGGCAGCTTCAACATGTCTCACCTTATTTCCATAACTACTTCTAGATCTTAATTTAAAAGTCATGCTCTCAGACCATGTTTCGAGTGAAGTATATTTAGCTGCACTTTTCACACACTTATACTGACACACTTACCTGGAGCATTCAGCCAAGGAGAATAAAATGTAAAAAAAAAAAAAAAAAAAAAAAAAAAAAAAAAAAAAAAAAAAAAAAAAAAAAAAAAAAAAAAAAAAAAAAAAAAAAAAAAAAAACACTGTTCATTTGAGCCAGTTGTAGCAATCGCTTATTTTGCCTAAAATAGAGATTTGCAAAGCTTCAGTAAGCTTCTTGACTGGTGAAAAGCCAAGTTGTTTCTTTTATGCATCGTATTGCCCGTGGTATGAAAGTGAAGAGTAAGTGCAAGGGATTTGTGGGACTGCCAGCACTGTTGTCAGAGGGACTTTCTAAAACCTGATTAGACCCAAATAAACACCTACTATTTGCTTTTTCGAGCCCAGAGAATTAAGCAGATTGGTAAGGCAGTTGTTCACTTGGTAGCTTCTGCTGAACCTGTATATACTGCTAACTGGTGTCATGAAATTATGTTTAAAAGGGGTTAAAAGCAATGCAGAAACACACTGTTTAGTGCTCCCTGTTAAAGCAAGAACAGGTGTTCACTTTGGCGTTCTCCTGCCAATCCATTTTGCACCACTCCCACACCAGGTTCATGCCAAGAACCGGGCCGACTCAGCTGTGCGCCAGCCAGTTTTGGGCCAGTTTGGACGGCTCCTAACGAGTATGGAACTACTCAAACCTTGCCAAGCAAGCCTTTGACGTGGCTTATTCAGATGACACATTACAGTCACTCCTATGTCCTTTTTGTTTTAGGCCATTTGATGTGTCTATCACAATCTCAAAGCACCATTGCACTATTGTGGGTGTGTTTGTATACGAGAAATGACAAGCATGCAGTCCAATTGCTTTGAACACTCAGTAATGAGACTGCTGCAGGATCGCAAAATGCCTTTGAGGTACTGTATCTCCAAACAAAAGCCAAGCAATACTGATGCAACATAACCAGTAACCATGAATATTTGATTAGTTTCCATATCTAATATGTTCTGTTGTTTGAACTGGAAGATGCAATGGTTAATTTGCATCACAATTGAGTGTGGGCTGTTTTGGGGATTTTACTGGGTCAACTTTGAGAATGCATTAATATTATAGTGAAATTAAAATACTAATTACAGATTGGGTGGTGTAGAGGGTAGCATTGATGCCTTACAGCTCCAGGATACTTGTTTGTTCCTGAGCCTGGCTTACTGTCTGTGTGGAGTTTCACATACTCTCCCCTGTGTCCATGTGGGTTTTCTCCAGGCTCTCTGGTTTCATCCAACTTCCCAAAAACATGCCAGTATTTGATATTGCTGGCTCCAAATTTCTCCTAGGCGTGAATGTGTGTGTGCATGATGCCCTGCATCCCAGCCAGGGTGTATTCCCACCTTGCGTCCAGTGTTCCTGGGATAAGCTCTGGATTCAACAGACTTGTTTGGCTAGTTTCACGAGAATATAGCCCCAACCGTGATCTTAATAATGATAGATTTTTATTCCATGACGTCTTTGTATGTACATGTGTATTACCATTATTGGCTAAAGAAACGTGTTAATGTTGCCCCACTTATACATATATATTGGGCCTTTTTTGTTCATTTGAAGACAGTCAACACTTAAAAGCTGTGATTTTACTTTTAATAGTGACATACAAAATTGTTATGGCTCATTATATTCTGAACTATGGCTTTATTTTCCTCTCGAGAAGATCCATTATATGAAATTTCTCCTTTCCTGTTCTTTTCCAGAAGCCTTAGTGCAGCTATGGGTGACATTTGTTATACAATTAAACAGCACAGACAACTTATTACAGGCAAATAATGACTACATCATTAAGTTTTGTTAGTCTGTTATCTTACACAATAGCTCTATCAATAATCAGCTTTCCAATACAAGTGAGAAAATGTGTTTGAAAAGCAAAGGTTCGCGTAGTCTTTAGGTAAATATCGCCAGGCATAGTTGTCTAAACAGGAAACAGTAGAAACACAGAAATCTTAAATCCTAAATCTACTTAACATTTCTGACTTCACTGAGAATGTGTGTGTGTGTGTGTGTGAGAGAGAGATAGATAGAGAGAGAGAGAGAGAGAGAGAGAGAGGCAAATAGCCTCTTTTCTTGTGCCCCAGTCAATGACAAGGAAAGCATTTCCATGTTGTTATGTCCCTGTTGTCTTTTTTAGAGTTTATAATTAAATGTTCTATTTTCTCTTCCTGGCAAATCAAAGTCAGTTATGACTTTTCTCTTTGATGGCAACCACAAGTCTGTGTCTGCGTTTTTGTTTGGGAGAAATGCGAGACCGGTGTGTCTTAGCGTTATCATTCGATTAACTTCAGCAGTTCTATTTAAGTACTGCTGTCTCAGGTGGGGGCAAGTTTGATGGCCGCGGGGCTTGGTGCAGGCAGCCCTGGAATGAATGAGCGATCCTGAGCCGAAGAAGGTGTTGAACTAATCTTTTATTGCTTTTTTTTTTTTTTTTTTTTTTTTTTTTTTTTTTTTTTTTTTTTTTTTTTTTTTTTTTTTTTTTTTTTTTTTTTTTTTGACAAATCCACTTACAACACTTCTGCGATTGTGCTCTAATTTATTTGAATCATCCAGCAAAAATGGCACAGTGCTATTACATAATATTGCATCATACAACACTAATGATGCCTGGTATCCGTTAAGTAAGTTAGTGATCTCTGCACTGTGTGTCAGCCCCCATCAGTGGAAAAGGATCAACTCAGGACCACTACCGAAGATGTTATGGTCCTGGAAGGCGTATCTTAGGTCATGGACAAATGATAACCTTATTAGCTGGACAGTTATTTAGCATTATATCCCTTTTCTTTGATGGACGGTGTAGAGGAGCGACGATACATTGCAGAAAATGTACAGATGGGCTACAGTCAGTAAATGTACATCTGCAAAGTGGCAGGTGAACCTGATAAAACAGCAACTCAGTGTATATTCGAATTGGTAGCTCAATATTTAGACTTGTTTTAAATCTGTTGCTCAGCCACTGTATCTAAAACGTACCGCGTAAACCAACACTGCATCCTTTGAAATGACTCGTCAGCTTCCGAATGCGATTTGCCAGTCTTCGCTCCCGGCAGAATTACAGCTAAATGTGAGGAACTGCAGAGAAGTTTGGAGAAATGTACATTTCCTAGTCCAATAAAGAAGTCATTTTCAAAACGCAGAGCCCACATTCTTCTGGGCGCACAACGAAGTGCACACGGTCTGTAACGTCGGGAGCCTCTGTGCAAGTAATTTTGTTGTTTTGAGGGAAATGAACCATGTAGTACTGCTCATATTTCAGTCAGAATTTCACTTGGGCTATAAAACTCCCAGATGATTCTGTTAGAGAGGGGGAGAAAGGAGTGGCATGTTTTATTCATTAATATTAATGGGAAAGATCTGTATATTTTTGATGCAACACACAGCAAAGTCATAACTTATTATTGCTGTTTGAATGGGTTTTGAACTTTTTTCCACATGTGGTTTATTTATTGTTTTTTTTTTTTTTTTAAATTGTGTCTATCCTTTATTCCGGAGATTGTTTTGTGTCTCCAGTTTGAAGGTCTTGCATTGAAATACAGCATTAAATAGAGATATAAATATTTTGTGCCAATTTCCTTTTTTTTTTAAAACGTATTTATATATTTTTGCTCGGACTTGAACTGTATATAAATCTACAAAACTATTCATACTCCCATAGTTTAAACCAAACAAGGTTTTCTGTTTTACCTCTTCCTTATTTTTTTTTTGTTACCATTCCAGAGAATGCAGAACACTTTGTTGTGTATTTGTAATAGACCAAGTCCCTGATGGAGGCAAAGCACGCTATCTCTCATACCAGGGAACTAACTGCACATCTCGGAGCCCTCACAAGCATACAAAATGCTTCATAGGCATACAAAGTCTCTTCCTATTTCTGTCTTCCTGGTGAATTTTATTTTCATTACATTAGCAAAGCCATCATTGAGCATTCTCCTCAAGCATAGGCAGGATAGCATGCTAAGGGCTACATCGATGTTTCCGTATTCATCCGAGAAGCTTCTTCCAAATCTGAAACTCTGGCCAAAGTTGAGTGAGTTGCTCTCTGTCTTTTTGTGCTCTCTCACTCATTTTGAAAGTCAGACAGTGTGTCCCATGACCATTGCCATGGAAAGGACACAAATACAGGATTAAGCTTTTCAGCGGCTGGCATATGTCGTCACCCTGCATGTGTTTTACTAAGCCTGGGATCACTCTCTCTCTCTCTCTCTCTCTGTGTGTGTGTGTGTGTGTGTGTGTGTGTGTGTGTGTGTGTGTGAGCACAAGTGTGTCTGAAGAGCCCTCTTAACGCTGTACTAAAGTGGAGCTGCAGCTCATCTTAACATCCTGCTCCTGACACTAACTCTTGCCAAATGGCTACAAATACAATTATATCAAATGCACATAGATCCTGCTGTTACCCCAACAAAAGTTTCACCGTCAGGCAGTCAGAAGACAAAGAGAAAGCAGATTTCCAGGATATTTCAGTAAAATTACACAATCCAGAGTTTAGATGCCTTGGTTTGGTTTGGTAGGCATTAAAAATACATTGTAAAGATGTTCATTTTCAGTGTGCACTGACAGCATGAACCTGGCAGAGTGGCCAAGTGTAGAGAACAGTGAAATCAGATATTTGGACTCAGTCCTGCAATCTTGTAATGTTTATCAAATCTTACCAACTCTAACGATGATTATTAAATCATTACAGATTTAATCCGATTTGTGCAGTTGGAGGACATGTGATGACGTGTGAAAGAATCTGCAAAACCGTTATACAAGAAATGAGCAGTGATTTGAGCACAAATAATGAATCAGCCATGTCTTATATACATACAAGGAAATGTACCCTCATATACATCTAATTTGCATGAAACACGGCCCAATTTATGAGATGTTGCGGTTAGAAGGAAAGCATGCTCCAAGGGAAGGAGCAAACAGGAGGGTTAAAAAAAATGTAAAAAGGCGTGAAGTGAGTTCTTATGCATTTTTATGAGTTTCTGCAGGTCTGGGTGGGTGAGTTTGGGGAATCTGCAGGAGCAGGTGGGTGTGTTCAGGTTTTCTGCAGGAGCGAGAGGGAACAGTCTGGGACTTTGTGGAAGCAACCAGACCTGCTCAATATTTATGGGAGCATGTGGACATGAGCTGGTGGACATGGTCAGAGTAGCTGCTGAACGAGATGGGTGTGGTCAAAGTATGGGCGAAGTCCGAGAGCCCTTTTGCAAGAGTATGGGGGTGCAGTCAGAGATTTTGTGGAAGCCACCGAGCGTGGCCAGAGATTCCGTGGAAGCATGTGAACATGGTCACAGTATTTCAGGAGAAGATGGACATGGTCAGAGTAACTTCTGGATAAGATAGGTGTGGTCAGAGGTGTCATGGAGCATGGTCAGATTGAGCATGGTCTACGTTTCGGAAATCAGTGGGGAGCAGGAGCAGGCAGGTGTAGTCCGAGTTTCTGCCGGAGGAGGTTGGCGTTGTCAGTGTTTTAGGACAGCAGCAGAATTTTAAAAAATAGGCATCATTCAGCAGCATGATTGTAAAGTCCTGATGGTAAAATCTTATTAATGCTCCACACAGTTATGAACGTAAAGACAGTCCAAACTACATTTATACGTTTCATTATTAAGCGCTTGAGGTTGTGCTGAATTCTAAAAGAGCCTTTGAAACCATTCTGCCTCTTGAACCATTAAAAAGTCATACCACTGTGTATGTGTGTGTGTGTGTGTGTGTGTGTGTGTGAGTGAGAGAGAGAGAGAGACAGAGAGAGGTTGAAAATGATTGAAATAAATGAAGAGCTTGTAAAAAGAGGCTGCGTAGTGTTAGCCACCCTCTTTCACTTACTCGCTCTCTTAGGGTTGAATCTGAGTGAGAGTTTGTGGGCGAGAGTGTGAGTTTGTATGTAAAAAAGAGAGAAGTAGGAGACAAGAATCGATTCAGTTATGAAGTGCATGCTAATGTATTAACCCTAACACCCAGCTCCTCCTGAGTGTGTTTAAAGCGGCTCTGCTTAGAGAGAGGGATCCTGTTTATTCAGGCTAACTACAGAGCATCGATCAGTCTGTGGTTTTATGCATCGATCACTTTTCATCTAGCGTCTCTGCTCACGATGTACAGAGTGGAGTTTAGGTGAATTTTCACAAACAAAGTAGTTAACAAACTTTTCGGGGCACCCAACCCTAAATGAACATTAGGAATCTTCTGCGACCCCGAGTCTCTACATTCTGGTTTCTTCTCATTATGATGTAAATGATTTGGCATAATTTTGTGTTTATTTTTTGAATGATAACTTGTGGCAGTGATGTTAAAATGCAGCACTCCTACCCAAAATGTCTTACAGTTGGCAAGTCTATTACAGCTCAGATGCAAGTTTAACAGAGGTACCGTGAACATCTGGCCAGAAATTCCTCCCAAGCTTCCACTTTCCATCTCCCCAGAGTCAGGAGGAGGAATAAAAGGAATAGGAATGTAATTCCCGTAGAGAAACGAGCCAGTGAAATAGGATCGGGTCTCCAGTTTTGAAAGTGCTTTCTTAGTGCCGTTAGAAGCTTATGGGACCCTAGAGAGCCCCGGTCAGGGTGATCCCGGCTGGTGTGTGTGTTTGTGTGTGTGTGTGTGTGTGCACAAATAACCATTTAGAGCCCTGTAACCACTAAGAGGGTGTGCGTGTGTGTATATTCATGTTTTTCACTCCTCGTGCCTCCTTCAACTGTGTTTTGAGTACAGCCAGAAATATCCTCATAATAGAGCTGATGAACAAAACCGCCAGAGATGATCGTTTCACGAGTAACTAAAACTGCCTTGTAAGAGTAGTTTTAACAGCGCTGATGAATTCTCAGTTCTGATTGGTCAGAAAGTGTTGATTCGTTTTCTATAGCAGCAGCTCTGACAGTAGTGCAGCTGCACATCACAGGTTCATATTAATGCACGTTCCGATCTGACCTTATCGTTTCTAACATCTCTGATATAAAATTGAACTTTTATGGAAGGAGTCTCCGGTGTCAGTGCTTCGTAACGTCAGAGGTAAAGCTGTAAGCCTATAGAACTTGCTTTGTAAAGGATTGAACCTTCAAATTAACCGTAATTAATTCAGCTGTTATTGCTGTCCCGGTAGACTTTGGTCGTATGGGACATGGGGCGTTATGGACACTGTCGCCATTCGTATGGTTGGAACATGCTTTAAAGCAGAAATCCAGTCCATGTCTGCCAAAGTTCATTCTTATAATCTGAATATGATAGCTCTATAGCATCTTTATGTAGCTTTTAATGAGAGGCCGCCAAAGTGGCTCTTCCTGAGGATGACACTCCAGCAGCAGCTATCTTAATTACAATCTGACTTCTTATTATAGAGAGTGAACTTAGCATTCTCTCTCTCTCTCTCTCTCTCTCTCTCTCTCTCCTCTTTCGGACTTGATACTGCAGATGGCCCGTGTTCACACTTAAACTGTTGCTGCAACACTAAGCTGTAATTGTGCTTCATGTCATCTAATTGAATTGACAAGAAGCAGGAAATGATATCATTTAACACATTGATCTTAGAGGAGACATTGATCTGTCTCTTTCTCTGCCTCACTCTCTCATGTTGTATCTCTCTCTCTCTATTTCTCTGTCTGTCTGTCTCTCTCTCTCTCTCTCTCTCTCTCTGTCTCTCTCTTTCTTATTGTGTCTATCTCTGTCTGTCTGTGTCTCACTTTCTCTCTCCTCCTATCTGCTTGGCTCTCACTTTGTCTCTGTCTGTCTCTCTCAATACATCTCTGTCTATGTCTCTCTCTCTCTCTCTCTCTCTTTCTCTTATTGTGTCTATCTCTGTCTGTCTGTCTGTGTCTCACTTTCTGTCTCCTCCTATCTGCTTGGCTCTCACTTTGTCTCTGTCTGTCTTTCTCTTTGTCTGTCTCTCTCACTATATCTCTGTCTATGTCTCTCTCTCTCTCTCTCTCTCTCTCTCTCTGTGTGTGTAAAGGTGGGCGGAGTCAATGCAAATATTTCAATTGCACTGTGTGTAAATTGATATGCCTGAAGGGTGGGTGTTTCATTTGTAACTTTCTAAAGAAACCCATACAGTTTAATAAATCTTAATAAAGTTTGTCAAAATTATGCCTTGGTATTTCAAAGTAAGGACATTTCTATTTAACTGCAGTCCGTGTACTACGTGGCTTGTTTTCATATCTGTATGGAATTCTATTTATGCATTACATGCAAACTCCATTTAGAGTGAGACGGTAATGAAGCTGAGTGTGTTCCTGCTGAAGGCAAGCTTTTAGCCCGTCAGCTAAAATCGAAGTGATCATTATGTTGTATCTGCGTGTAAGCAGAGTCATAGCGGGGTGAACCCTGGGCTCCCCGAGCATCCAGCCAAAGGTGATGTTCGGTCTCAAAGCATCCATCTGCTTCATCTGCTTTCTTATCATTCATGTGGTTGGAGGTGAGAGAATTAGCAAAAAAAAAAAAAAAAAAACAGCTAACACTGCAGAACTACATAAAAAAAATGGAACCAAAAAAGGAGCTATGGGTCCTAGTTCATTTCCAGCCGTTTAAATGATGACACTGATCAAACGAACTGCATCATCATTAAGATTCACGAGAACGCCATTGTTATGTTCAACATGTTTCTTCATCTGAGGGAAAGAGGCCCTCAACGACTAGGATGAAAAATCCCAGGCAAAATGAAAAATTATTAATTTTGACAAAATTAAAAACAAGGTATAACACTAATAATAAGGATTATGCTAAATTAATAAGGATTTACCCCAAAAAAAACATCTATATCTTTTTTTTTCTTTCTGCAGTTGTTGTGTAAAAAATTTTTTGTTCGCTTGTTTGTTCATTTGTTTATCCATTTGTTTGTCTTCTTTAGAAAAAGGGTTTTTTAAGGCTTCCTTAAGGCTTTCCTTTAATTAGCAAAACACAGGGTTCTCTTTGTAAGATTTTTTTTTGTTTGTTTGTTTGTTTGTTAGTTTTCCCACTGGTTAGTATCAAACTACACTCTTTGTCCAGTTAATGGACCTAGTTAGAACCAACCAACATGGTTCTTCAAAATCCCACATGATTCTTGTTGGCTCCTGATGACTTATGGAACTCTCTTGTGGTTCTTCAAAGGAATGTTGGATAATTAAGACTTGTTATTTTCCAAAATAAGGTATTAGGTGGAACGCTTTCTGATATCAAACAAGAATATAGGTGGTATTGCGTGTTCATCATAAAATAATAGATGAGGTTCTCATCTGTCTGGAACCCATAAAAGTAAAATGGAGTAAGTCCTCTCATCGTTGTGCAGTTAGAGATCCAATCTGTAGACACTAAAAATCATCTAATCAGTTCGGTTCAGTTGGATTTTGTAAAGCTCATCTCAGTGAGCTCTTCTTTTCCACGCTCTGGTCTTCACTCCGGTAGTTCAGGCCTCACAGCGGTCACTAAAATGATACTTTAGCATTTGTCGTCAGATGCGATGGGTGGTTTGGGGGCGTGTCTGCAGTCGGCATCTCGTTTCTTTTCTGTATGTCTTGATTTTCTTTCTCCGGTATTCAGAAGACAGCTAGAGAGACAAAATATCGAAACAGAGTACAGAAATCTCTTGAGCTGAAGTTCACTCCACAGAGCGAGAAGTGAGAGTGCTGATGAATAACCTGCCTCCGAGTTGATAAAGGAAAAGGAGCACATCACCCTTTTCACTCTCCAAAACAGGAAATGCTAATCAGACCAACTTTCATGTTTCATCGCTAAAGCTAGTAATTTTATTGTCAAAGAAGGAAAGTTAGATTTATGATTTTTATTATGAAGCCTAGGTGCTGTGCAGAATCAAGACCATACCCTGTTATTATGCTGATTACAAAAGAGTTTCCTGTACAAAAAAAAAAAAAAAAATCCAGAGGTGTACGTTTTGGCTAACATAACTAGACATGTGTCAGATCCAAGCTACATGACCAGAAATTATCCCTAAAACATGTCCTTTTATACTCCAAAGTCATGAACACTTTTGCTGAATACTGAAGATTAGATTAGATCTTTTTATACACGGCCTTGGGTGTTAAAAAGGTGCTATATTAGTTAGACAAGCACGCAAACAATCAATCAATCAATCAATAAAAGATATTTACAGATTGATTTTTTGTCTTTCTGTAAAGGAAAATGTCAGAGTTTATTGATTTATCTATTTATTTATTTCTTCACTCATTAATTAATTTATTTCTGTAATAGAATAATTATTTATTTTATTTGATTTTCTGGCAAACCGAGTTAAATGAAATACCTATTATTTATTTGTTTACCTTCATTCATTCCTTCATTCATTCATTCCCTCATCTGTATCTCTCGTGTATTCGTGTTTTCAGTGCAGCACGCTGCGGTGTGTATTTCCTGGTCAGAGGTGACACAGTCCTCTAATAGAGCACATGCACAACATCAGTACATGATGTTCAGTGTGTTTGTCACTGAAGGCTGTTCCTGCTGGGATTCGATGCTTGAGACCTGTTAGAGAGCGCACACAGACACGGAGACACCGAGAGACCTGATGGCATTTATGCAGGACGTTGGTACAGACCAAAAATATTTCTCTTCCGGATTTAAAGATATTGCTTAAAGACTCCTTTGTTTAAGACAGTGCAGGGTGCCAGTATTTTTATTTTAAATGGTCCGTGATCAGGAGCAGTCTGGTTACTGGAGCTCTCTCTCTCTCTCTCACATCCTCCATTATCCACCGTTTCTATCCTGATGTATAACAGTAATATTTAAAGCTCAATAGCAATAAACACACTGGGAGTGAAATAAGACCCCCAGGCTTTCCAGCAAGAAACGAATAAGCGGAGAAGCAGCGACGGAGGTTGCTCCGTACTCCGTACTCCGCAGTGCTACACAGAACAATGCGCAGAAACTCGATCACACTTCCATAACCATAGAGCACGAGGATACTCAGTGTCTCAACAATAACACCTATCGATTTAGTTCATCACAACATGGAGTGGAGAAATGAATCAATAATAGTCCTTCCGTTTTGTTCATCTAACAGCAACACAATAGCACAGTTTCAGCGTCTCGGCAAACACAAGGCCACTTTCACTTCCGCTTCTGCTGCCACTTCCGCTTTAACTTCTACTTCCACTTTCACTTCCTCTCCCACTTCTACTTCTACTTCCTCTCCCACTTCTACTTCTGCTGCCACTTCTGCTTTAACTTCTACTTCCACTTTCACTTCTACTTCCTCTCCCACTTCCACTTCCTCTCCCAATTCTACTTCCTCTCCCACTTCCACTTCCACTTCCTCTCCCAATTCTACTTCCTCTCCCACTTCCACTTCTGCTGCCACTTCCGCTTCAACTTCTACTTCCACTTTCACATCCTCTCCCACTTCTACTTACTCTCCCACTCCCACTTCCTCTCCCACTCCCACTTCCTCTCCCACTTCCACTTTCACTTCTACTTCCTCTTCCACTGCTTTCACAGCCGAAGCTCTGTTTAAATCCAGTAGGATCAGATACGTATCAAACAGTGCTCTTTTAGCTGATCTGCCATTCATTAAACACTGTTAGTTCATGTTGGAACAGGAAAAAAAAAAAAAATAAATAAATAAATAAATAAATAAATAAATAAATAAATAGCAGCTGGAACGTTTGATATTAACAGTTATATAGAATTGTAAATGAATGCGTGCTCGAGTCAGGAGCTAGTTCTGGATTCATTTTACGTTTCTTTGTTGGTTCAATTGTTTCTGTAATGGAAAACATGGCAGAATTCTTTTTTTCTTTGTTCATTGCTCACTCATTTATTTATTTATTCATTCATTTATTTATTCCTTATTTATTTAAAGCATTCGAATAATTATTTGTTTGTTTAGGCAATTTGTGTCAAAACAAAGCTATTGTTTATTTGTTTATCCTTCATTTATTAATTATTCTAACTTTTATTCGTTTGTCTACTTGTTAATTTTTTCTTCATTTATTCCATTAAAAGTTCTTTTTGAAATTATTTATCTATCTATCTAAAAAAAAAAAAAAAAGACAAATTATTTCAGAAGGTTCAGAGTGATGTATCCTGTAGCGAACAGCATGCTAGCACACAGGCCCATGTGAAGTGGAGTAATAGCAGAAATGTTCTGTTTATTTCAGTCGGTTTTCTCTTCTTTTTTTTTTTTTTCCTCAGCGGTGATTCACTGCCCTGCTCCATTCATCTGTGTTTTCTAAATTGTACTTTTACTATCCCGATAACCGCGTGAGACCGTGTGCGATTGCGTTCGCTGAGGTATTAATATCAATACTCGTACTGTCATCATTTCATGCTAGGTGAATCTCAAGGGCAGTTGCTTAGCAACATGGTCATCCATTCAGTCATTTGGCCGCTCGGCAGTTTTCTGCACACAGTTTTGGCATCTAATGCACCCCGGCGCTTCTGCAGATGTGTTTCAGTGAGCCACTGCAGTCAGGTTTCATTTTATTTCTTTTTTTTCTGTTGCTTTTTGACAGTAATTATTTAATTGTTAGTATTCCAGTACGATGATGCTGAAAGCGCTGAGTGTAATTATTTATTTATTTTGAAACGGTCCACTGTTGATTGAGCTATGTCACATCTCACTGGCTCCCTCTTTTCTCTCTCTCTCTCTCTCTCTCTCTCTCTCTCTCTCTCTCTCTACTGGCTATATTGTGAGAAATTAATGGCCACCTCTTATTTGTTCTTTATTGCAGCGCTACAAAGTCCTATGATGCTTTAAACGATGCCATCTAAACTGGAGAGTAAAGAAAAAAAAGTTGTCACGGCTTAAATTAATTCTCGCAAATGTCCTGCTACTTTATGAAGCTCGTCTGAAAAGTGAAAAGATTTGGGGGTAATTAAACGATTGACTATCAGTCAGAAGGCTTCTAATGGAAATGGATTAAAAAGGAGACAGCACGGTTTATTGCTTAGGCGTTTTTATTGGCAAAAAATTGACACATTACGTCTTATTCTAAATGTTCATTTTCAACATACATAGGTATGACATGGCAGTTACACTTGACTTTATTATAGTTAACAGTCTGAACGTGTGGCCTAATTATTGCCAAAATAACACTATTTTAAAACCATGAAACTAAAGACTTAGTGTTCACAAGGCTACATAACACCTTCATACACCTTCAATTACATCAGATATAAACCTGCATAAATATTATTTCAACAGGCATCATAATAAAATGAGATCCATAAAATGTCACTTGAAAGCAGTCTTTATGATGTGTTTATGAAGTTGTTTTTTTTTTTGTCTGTATAAGTTGCAGTGAAGGAATTATGTCATGTAGCTATATGAATAGTACGCACTCAGCTACCTTGGCTTCTTTATGCCGGTTTTGACGTTTACTTTTCTGCTGTTGCTCTCTTTTTCTTGTTCGCATTGATTTGCTGAAAGAACAGACAAAACTCGTGAATGAAAAACAGAAAGCACTGAAATTTCTTTTCCAGCTCCTTCAGTTTATATTCTCATAGTCTCCCTTTGAGTCTGTTTGTTTCATCCCACTTTGAGTGAAGCATTTGGCTGGTTCGGTCTAGCTGTCCATATTTAATGAGATGTCGTGTCGCTCCATGAGTGTGTGTGTGTGTGTGTGTGTGTGTGTGTGTGTGTGTGTGTGCATACATGTGCGTCAGTGCTGCCCCAGGCTGCAGCTTGGCCCTTGAAAGACAAAGGCATACAGAGAGACGGAGTCAGAGGCGACGAGGGTTCTGGCCTGTCATCTGTGCGCAGGGTGTGTTCTAGCACCTCAAACAAGAGGCAGCTGTGAGCTGTCAGACAGATCGGACCCTCGGGGACGGGGTTCTGGCCGTCATGCTCGCTTTAATTGTTCTCTAACGAGAGCCTGAAACGGCGCTGGATTGTTTATGAGCTCTCTCTGACAGACATGGAGCTGATTTTCTTTAAAAAAAAGAAAAGCTCTGCATTCATGACCAGGGGTGTTTTTATCTGCGTCTTCAAGAAACCCACTGGTGTGTGTGTGTGTGTGTGTGTGTGTGTGTGTGTTATTGGAATCGGGTTCCTTAATCTTCTTATAGCAACCTTTAGGAGACCCTTTTTTTTTTTTTTTTTTTTTTTTTTTTTTAAGAAGACCATTCTTCGCTTGCTAATTTTCCCTCCTGTGCTAGCATACAGTCTACAAAGTACTAATGTACATCTAAAATATTCTCTCTCTCTGTCTCTCTCTCTCTCTCTCTCTCTCTGTCTCTCTCTCTCTCTCTCTCTCTCTCTGTCTACAGACGGGAAGGAAAGAGAGAGGTGACCCGCTGAACTCTGCCATTGACAAGATGACTAAGAAGACCCGAGACCTGCGCAGACAGGTGCCCTCCATCACCCCATCGTTCCATCAGATCATCACATCACTCCATCACATTCCACCAACACTGCATCACATCACTCAAGCAATCGTTCCATCAGTCCATCACACCATTACTTATTCAAATTACTGAATCCAATTACAGAATTATACTGAAATAAACTGCTGTAAATATGTTATACTGAGTCATGCTGTAAATATTAGTTAGACAATAATAATAATAACTTTGACACATACATCTTTGCCAGAATTTGCCAGAATTAGGTAAATTTGTTCCCGATCAGGAGAACATGACCCAGTTTAAACATGATTTACTCCAGGCGTTAGACTGTTAGAGAAGTGAAACACTTGAGCGTTGTAGCTCCACACTCATTACAGCACTGCCCTGGACTCTGCCTCGTCTCACACTGAGTGTTCTCTACATAGGGATACATTTTAATTCAAATTCTATATCCAGATTTCCGTAAAGCCGCTTTGTGAAGATGCAATTTCCATTGTTAAAAGCACTATACAGATAAAATTGTATAAAATGTGATTAGAATAAATCATCCAAATTCTCCCGTTGACTCATCCAAGCACAGGAAGTGGTGTGTCAAGGCATCCTCCTGTAGGATAGTGGAACCTGGGTTCTGTGTGGTGTTCTCTGAAAAGCTGAGTCTGGAATTGAATTGAAACCAAACAGAGGAGGAGACAGATTGAGCGTTGTTTTCTGTCCTGCTGAAATGAGGATGTCTTTTCAGACCCTGGACAAGATTTCCCCAAGCTTCCATTAGATAGATGTCCTGAGATGATTTTGTGGGAATAAAAAAAAAAAAAAAAAGAGATAACCTTGTGAGCTTGGGACTAAAAGCACAGTATATATATATATATATATATATATATATATATATATATATAATGTATTGTGTACATATCAAAATAATTCTCTGCAATCTGTGCTGACTCTGCAGCATCTCTCATAATTGGAAATCTTTTTTTTTTTTTAATCTTTACCTCTTCCGTATACATTAACGAGATGTTCAAACTTAGTTGCCGACCCCGCAGTCATACATCACAGTTCTCTTCTCCTTGTAGCCCTTGGATCCAGCACCTCCTGCCTCTACGTCATCGCCCACATTCCCAACATTTAAAAACGCTGTAAACATTCCCACATTACAATTCACCCATAAAATAAGGGACCTGTTTACAGATTCGCCTGGGCTAGCACTTTTAATCCTCTTAAGCCATTTATCTCGTTATCTAGCACTGTACTACTACAGAGTGAGATGTTTACAGCAGTTGGGGGTGTTGAGGGTTTACAGTACAGCAAAGTGATTTAAAGGAAAGCGGAAAGTGTTAGATCGTCTCAGTTTACTGAGCTTTGGTTTCAGTCCACACACCACCACTTATTCAACTAGGCCCATACGTTCTAGTGTTTAAGAAAAACATCACAACTTAGCAGCATTATCTCTTCTTTCTCTTCTCTGACAACATTCTATCTACACCACCTTTACAAATATCTGAGAGCGAGGAAGACCCGAGATTGAGAATCGTTTTCTAGCGTCCATGCATGGAATGCCAGATCTCAGTAGGTGTCCTCCATAGCCTGAAATGCAGCTTAATTTGATGGATTTGATGCAATAGTCATGCTCTTTATTTGCTATTGTTTACACGGCTTTGAGGCTTTAATGTGAATGTCTCCATGGCCTTCCCTATTCAGAAACTGCTTGCTAATCATTATTGGGTTTTTGTAAATGGATTGTGTCGAGCCGATGCATCTGCAGGATTGGGCACTGAGACAGAAAAGACATGGACACCTGGGGTGAATCAGTGAATTATGAAGATTCCATGATTTTAATTTTTTACTTCAAGTCTGTCTATCAATATGTTGCAGAGATTTCATTATTACAAGTACAACCTGACTAAAAATCACGGAAATGGGAAATATTCACTATTGTTTTGTCGTGCTAAACAGTGATGCTGTGTTCATTTTTGCAAGAAAAGGCATTATTTTCCTATAAAGTGTTTTATTCCTCTTATACCACAGCAATTTGCCAACAGTTTTAATTTTTTTGCCTTGTAAAAATGACACTCCATGCTCTATCCATTCTGCCAGAAAAGGCCGGATCTTAATTTTCAATGCAGCAGCCATGTTTTCAAGTTGATTTGGACTTTGTTCATTTCACTATGACTTACCCAAGAGGTATTCTTTAGATGTGAAACACATGAAATGACCAGATGTCGACAGGGTCCCATTTGTGTTTAACATGTAAATGTATGTACGTTTCAAGCATGAACATGTGGGTGTGCAAGTATTATGGCTTACAAGTAAATGTCCAGGCTTCTCCTGATGGAGAAAATATGAGCCCTGGGAACCGTCCCCCGCCTGGAGTTCCACACGGCTCTAAGTCAAATGAATGAAGGCATCGCCATCTCATCAAATCAGCCTCAGTGGCGGAACAGCAAACTCCCCGTGGCAGCAAGCTTTGAGTTATTGCTGTCTACCTGGCAAGAGGATCTACAGCCTGAGCCTGAGCAAATCAAGTGTCTGCTTCTCTTCAAGAGCAGGGGGACAACTGTGGCAATAGCTATGGTATGAAACTTTAGTGCCAGGGATTTCTGTTTAGCCGAGGCTTTGTTTTTGCACTATATTGTGTCGCCCTGCTTGGTTTGGTTTATTTATGGGGCTGTCTTTTGAATCATCTGGCTGAGTTGTTGAGCAGAGGGAGGGGAGTGCAGTTTATGATAGCGGTTGTGTGCGTTTGCATAAATGCACAAGCAAGTCATCTTGGTTTGATGGTATATTGCTTCACCATTGAGGGAAGTTAGATCTTGACTCATGTGGTGCTACTGCAGTCTAGGACAAAGGCTTCAAGTCCCACCTGAGATTCTTGGCTACCAAATCAATACCAATATAGTTTTAAGATATAGAAAAGATGACATGGCAGTTGGTCATTTTTATGGCAGGAGTTTGTAAGCAGTTTGTGCAGCTGTTCTGTTCCTTCCCAAGCGAGCTGTCCTCAAGAGGTGGGGGTAATTCTGCAGAACGAAGTCCAGTCACGATTCTGAGAACGGCATTGCTCAGACCTCTGCTAGCAGGAGAGGTCTCCAGGCCGACTGTGAGCTCCAAAAGTGTCTGTAACAGCTGAAAGTGAGAGAGACAGATCCAAAGAGTGAGAGGGAACTCAGGATTGAAAGTCAAGAGACAGTGCACGAAACTGACAGAGAGCGTAAGACGATACCCAGATGGACAGAAAAAAAAACCTTCATGTCTGAGAGCCCTTAAGCAAGACTGAAAAGACTGATTGCATGATTTGATAAAAAAATTGCCATGAAGGTGGCATTCCAGCAAGATGAATAGTACTAATTGAGGAGAGAGGGCTGACGAGGCTAGACCGGTAGCCCTTAACTGCCTGCTCTCATGCAATTAGCAATCCCCAGATGCAAGCTCGTTTACACGCTGGAGCTATGCCATGTGTTTGAAGGCCTATCACCCTGTTTCTAATTAATGCCTCTGTCATCTTCTCTTTCCTGGAAGCGCATTGATTGATGGCTGACTACAGGACAGCCTTCTAGTGACATGCACTTTTCATAGCATATGTTTCTAAGCTTATTTTTACGCACCAGTTATTCCTTCTGTTTCTTAAATATTTCATTTTTTTCTAGTGTAAGTGGAGTCTATCCACAAACCTGTTCTTAAAACATAGCATGCAGTGATGTGTAGTGATTAGACTTAACCTAGTAGGATTTTGTTATGTTATTTGGATAGTGTTAGCAATAATGAGCGAGATGTTTAGCAAGATTATGGCCTTATGAATTAAATATCCTCAGCTATAAACGATATTTAATAAATTAGATATTGTAATCATTGGCAAACTCTGTGGTATAAGAGGAATAAAAAAGCTTCAGCACATGCTATTATTGGAAAATAATTACCTTTGGGGTGGTCACAGTAACTTATCTTCATCACACCCCCATGTTTTATTCCTACACTCGGCATGCCCACATTTTCATATATGATCTCAAAGACAGGCCTTCTGTGGTTTACAGTCTGCAGACACTCCCTGTTGCTCTGCATAGCATTTATGGTTTGTATAGCATGTGATTTGCATAACATTCTTATCTATAATTACAAAAATGGACTCAGGTATTTACCCAATTTAAGATAAACATCTGCTTTCTTACTCTCAGTTCTTTACTACTTGAGATTTGTCTAATCGAGTAGCTTTATCATGCGACTGTCACACACTGGCCCCGAGGGCTGAGCACTCCAGCAGAATCTTTATTCAGCTCTTTAAGGCTCGCAGGCTTGACAATGTGTCCTGAGGAAATGTGTCTAAGAGTGAGGCTTAGAGACAGACAGCCATCTTTTCTCATACATAATGGCCTAGTACTGGTGAATCAGTGAGAGTGTACTCAGTGGCCGGTACAATCATGCGGTCGATAGCGTTTTGAGGACGAGCACTACGATGCACTGATAAAGCCTGTGGCGAAACCATTATTACCGAGTGGAGGAACCAGGAATGCTGAGCTCCAGCTGTCATATCAGAGCCTGATAATGGCCTGGCCCGAGTTTCCTTCTCACACTTCAGGCATTCACTTTACAGGCGTGCAAAACAGATATTTCTAGCCAGCTTGTCTAGATAAGTTCCAGCATCCAGCGCCATCCTACATAAGGATTTATTATTGAATTGTGGACTCTGATTGTTCAGAAGGTGTTGATGAATTTCCTATAACAGCAACTCTGACAATAGAGCAGCTGTAAATCACAGGTTCATATCAATTTCCGTTTCCACAAAAAAATGCGTGTGTGTACACGTGTACTTGAAATGTTTTGTAAAGTGAGGAGATATTTATTTAACATTTATGAAAGGAGTCTCCAGTGTCAGCACTTTGTAACGGTTAGAGATGAAGCTGTAACTAACTGGTTTCTTGGTACCGTGACGAGCTGTGTTTTTTGTCTTATGAACTTCAAGAGAGAGATGAAAAAAAGAGAGGCTGGTGAGGAAACGACTGTTTATAACTGCTATATCATAAGCGATAATAGTAAATAACTTGTTTTATGGATGTTCGGTAACATCAGAGTAACTGTTAATGGCTAAAAATTACAATGTCTCATTCTTAAACTTAAAAAAAAAAATTGTAATCAATGGCAAATTGCTGAGGTATTCAAGGAATGTGCTTTAATAGGAAAATAATTAACTTTGGGGTGATAAAGGTAACTTTGCTTCATTACACCACTTGATCGTTAATCATTTCCCTATAACATTATAACACTGACTGTTTTAATACTTATGTAATTATTTATAAAGTGAGAGGTCAAAAAAAAAAAAAAAAGAAATCAGGACTAGATACTAAAATCTTCTTTTATCTTATCTGATCTTATCAACCCTTATCATATTTTATTGTATTAAACCTGACGCCCACCTTCCCAAAGAGGGAAAAAAGGTATCTGTTAGCAATATAAAGTCGCATTTTTAGGGAAATGTTAAAGCCAGGATTGAAACAGAAGTAAATTTAAGGAAGAGAAAACAAGAGGGGAAAGTCAGTGGTGAGAGCGGCCATGCTGTATGGTTTAGAGACAGTGTCACTGAGGAAGAGACAGGAGTCAGAGCTAGAGGTAGCAGAGCTGAAGATGTTGAGGTTCTCTTTGGGAGTGACGAGGTTGGACAGGATTAGGAACGAGTACATCAGAGGGACAGCTCATGTCGGACGTTTGGGGGACAAAGTCAGGGAGGCCAGATTAAGATGGTTTGGACATGTTCAGAGGAGGGAGAGGGAGTATATCGGTAGGAGAATGTTGGACATGGAGCTGCCAGGCAGGAGGCGAAGAGGAAGCCAAAGAGGAGGTATATGGAGGTAATAAATGAGGAGATGAAGCTAGTGGGTGCA
>CM041002.1:900422-927909 GCA_022985145.1 Pangasius djambal | reverse complement strand
TTTTTTTTCTTCTTGTTTTTGTGCTTTGTGTTTGTTTGTTTGTTTGTTTTTGCCCTTTTTCTATTGGTGTCTGTATCAAAAATGGACAAAAATAGCAAAAAATGGAATTGGGATCCTTTTCGGCAACACGAAACCGTATGCTCCACAATATTTATTTATAATAAAGCAGCTCTTAATTACAGACGCTGTCTTCAGGAATCGATTGAAAATTTTAAATCTTCCCAAAGAATTTCTGCTTGATCGGTGCCCACAAGCAATGTGCAAGAAGTTATTAATCTAAAATCCCCAAATGCTCGTTATCTGTGGCCGTGGATAATTTCCGACCTGCCATCGGTCCCTGGAGTCCTCAGTGTGTTCCCCGAGCTCTGCTCCTGTTCCAGCCCTCTGTGTTTCACATTTCTCTTAATTGATGCTTTCCTCCTCTTTATTTTTTTTTTTTTCCACTTATTAACATCATCTCACCACACAGTAATTGCATCTCCACAACCTTGACATGCCTTAATTAATTAAAACTCCTGGCCTATACGAGAAGTTCATCCCAGCTGAGATGATGAGGCTGGCTGGGTTTTCTTTTTTTTTCTGTCCTTATTATGAATTTCGTTCAATGGGTATAAAGGAGGAGTTATTGGGGGTTCAGTGAGGACATCCTTCATACACCAGCGACTGGCTCGTTCATCTCATTAC
Organism: Pangasius djambal; assembly: GCA_022985145.1. Classification (NCBI taxonomy): domain Eukaryota; kingdom Metazoa; phylum Chordata; class Actinopteri; order Siluriformes; family Pangasiidae; genus Pangasius; species Pangasius djambal. The sequence goes on along the minus strand of CM041002.1, from coordinate 927,225 downwards.
AGATCTTACAGCTTCCTTATAACGTGCGATTACGAACCAGAAGTGACATCATCAGCCTTAGACGACACTCTCTTAAAGGACAAGGTTGTCAGGAGGCGTGTCGATGTTTAGCTCAGAGCTAGTGCTTAATGCTATACCTGTGTCCCTGTGTAAGTTACTACCGTAATGATGACACATTGGAACTGTCAGAGCTGAAGTTATAGAAGATTCACCAAAACCTTCTGACCAATCAGAATCCACTATTCTGTGGCATTAAGATGATGATTATGATCATTCACCCTGTGTAAGCTCTTGTTTTATCTTTATATTTTAGTGATCATTGGTAGCATTTAATTCTGTTGTAAGACATTATTTTCCCATATTTGAATGCATTTATAGATCCCACTTGGTCTTTTATGATCTTTGAGCATTGTTTTATATTTTTAAGTGCATTTTTAGTATTATTGGGCTGTTTCATTAATAATGCATGGTGTTGATCTTTGCTTATTTGTGAAGGGCTTTTTCTTCTCACCAAATGAAAAGCAAGTCGTAGTGCAAATGTAATTAATAATGCAAGGCTGGATTTCTTATTAATGCAAATAGTGCTGTTTATGTCAATGGATAACAAACCAGCTCACAGCATGGCTGCTGATCTTCTCCAACGCAGCGTTTATTTCTTTAGCACCGGCCTAAAGACTGTGAACAACCTGAGCGTGTCATATCCAGTAGCTTTTATGTTATTTCCAAACAGAGACGGTTAAAAACAACTTCATACTTTTAAAGCCTTTGGAATTACTTAACAATCCTGGTAATATTATAAATAAAATCTAAAAAAATATATAATTTTGAAGTGTGTCTGCTTAGGACCTTACTGAACCTTATATTTTGAACTTCTTGAGGTTTTTTTTTTTTTTTAACATTGAGTAGTAAATTGTCCTGTTGTGGCAATATATTGAAGAATGTCATCAGAAACCAGAGAGAAGATATAGTTGCCTTTATATTATCTCATTAAAAATTCGAAATTCTATGAATATGCAAATTACCAGCCACAGTCTTCCCTTGATAAACTGGTGCTGTGTGGCTTTCGTTTGTGACTGGCTCTTGTATTTTATTATTCAATAACTCAATGTTTCAATGTTCTTCTTACAAAATCCCTTCGGACTTCAGACACTGCTCTGGTTCATAAACCCGAGCAATTTAAAGAGCTGACCTTCCTTCTGAGATGGCAAGCACTTTCTTAATGATTATGCAGAATCAATAACGAAATGAAGGTAACCAATATTGAATTGGCCTTCAGACTTTGTGGCATGAGATGCTCTGCTGTGAGCAATAACTATTATTCAGTGGGCGCAAGTGCATTAAACAGTGTCTCAGATACGATGGATAGATGTTTGGACAAGTCTATTTGTGATGACCTGGGTCTGTGGGTGGGCACGATGGTCTATTCCAGGCAGAGTTATAGGCCTCTGAGGAAATCTAGTGGCCAAGGTGCATTTGGGAGACAGCCCGGGAACTGATAGATCAGCTCGGCACACTGAAGTTATTTTTAGAGCCTGCCTTCGGCAGTCAGCATCCGTCGTCCCCACCACTGCAGTGGAATTGCAGGTCCAGAGTCAGATGGACTCCACCAAAGACTGATTAGGGGCTTGAGTACAGCTTGGAATGTACCATTAACTGGAGTCCCAAATGGCACCCAAAGTCCTCATATTCCACACTTTAATGATGTCAACAAAGTCTAGATCTTTGGTATGGGAGTTCTCAAGTGCATGGGTGTAAAACCAAACATTTCTACTGTGAATCCGTAACCACGACAATGAAACCAAAAACATCAGGCTCTACCCTTTCCATTTTGAGCTAATGATCTTATGTTTTTTGGTTTTGCCATTCCAAATTTGATGTGTTTTCGTTGTGTTGTTGCATTAGCCGTTGCTTTTTTTTTTTTTTTTTTTTTTTGGTTTCTTCATGTGTTTTGCACAATTGCACCAGATGCAGCTTCATCAAACAAACAAATAAAAATGCACCCTTATCATGTGTATCAAGAAAATTGCATTCAGAGAAATTTTGTCGGAACTTTAAATTCACAAAAGGTCATACCGACAAACACGCTTGCTCTACCAACTCCTTATAACCCACATAGTAGCTCCATATAAAAGGACGTAGGTAATAGTTGGAGGATAATTGATTAATTGATTGTAATCAGTTTAACCAGCTGATTCATGGTTTCTCTTCCAACCCTAATGGTGGTTAATGATGAGTTAAATGAATGACAACACACACATTAGGACACAATCTTCATTAATGTGGTTGCATGTACCTATCTGCTCTCAATAATTCCACCCACTTACACTCTTATTGGTTGATTGGCCAATATTTGACTTCCATGAACAATAGCTACAATTTTTGAAGGTCCAGCGTCACAAAAAATGATTCACTTTTAAAGATCTGGATAAGTGAATAACAAGACTCTGATTTCCTTTTCATGCTTAACCATTAATGATTGCCATTAAGTGATTGTTTTGTTTCATAGTGGCACTAGATGCTGCTTTTGATTAGCACCGTGGACTCCTGAACAGATGAGACTCCTGTTTTGAATTGAAGTGGAGAATAAACCCATTCTTCTTCATCCAGTCATCTTTAAACATTCTGTTTTCATCATCACTTCATAATCAGACCAGAGAGAGTGACAAATCTACGAATGTCTGTGAAAACTCTACCGTTTCACAGTGAGCAGCTTTCAGCTAAATAATTCACAAGAGGATCTGCTACAGAAGTGGTAATGGTTCATGTTGGGAAAAGTGGAGTCACTGAACTACAACCGTTTTTCCCCCCACACACATTTGTCCATTCTGCTACACTGTTTCTCCAAGTGGTTTCATTTGCTGAAACACTTTGCGGTCCACCAGTTGATGACCCTTTGTCTATCACTTCTATAGAGTTCTAGATTACATGCAGTATGTGGATGACTTCTTATCTTATGACGATACTCCGTGACCGTAGCGTGGTCACTGTTAACGTCACATCTGAGCAATGCAACTGCGTACCAGGAGAGAAGTCTTGGCAAGCAGTACATTTTACCCACCCACTCTGACTTAAAAATTCGATCGTGAAATCTTGCACTGTGAGCAACTCCTTGACGTAAAGATTAATGGTCATGTATCTCTGGCTTTACCGAGCAGACAATCCCTGTCATGTTTAACTGATGGCGCTTATTATTTCACCATTTCATATTTTGCACTTTAAGCCTTTAGGCTTTGCTTACAAACCACATCCACTAATGCCTGAAAGCCGACATGTAATATCGCATACGAGCAAATAACCCTCGGATCCATAATATGTACCTCGCTGTGACTAACTTTTTTTGCTCAACTGCTGGGAAAATACCACTAAGTAACCTTCCAGTCTGATCGTAAATGACTCTTGATTGTGGTGATATACGTTTGGCAGTCATGAAGCCGCACAATGGTCTAAGAGAATCGATTTTAACTGGATCAGCAGATAACTGATGGCTGGAGGTAACAAGCAAACATTTATAGACTCCTTTATAGGAGCGATCAATCAGAGATATAGTTACATCATGGCAAATTGACAAAATGAAGACCTCATGGCCAATTACATGCAAGTATTCCATGCAATTAAGACACTGATGCTGATCCCAGATCTTTTAGGATTGACAAGCTTACTTCTCATTTTCACACTTTGTCTGAATACTCGCATCCAGGACCAGTTCTGGGTTAATCACAGGTTTTCCTTTCACATAGAATTCCTTCTGAACTATGGATCGCAACCAGGTCATTTTCCTGATGGTCCTGGACCTGCTGCCGAGCTCCAAACAGCTTTCACCCTTCACCAAATGTATCAAACTCTTGGGGCAAGTCTAAAAAAAAAAAAAAAACCCTGTGGAGAAAATCACCTTAGTACCTGATTTAGACTATGCATGCATCTAAAACATGACTTACAAATGTTTTTCCCTTCCCAGAAATCACTAGAGAAAAATGTTTGTTCCTTAGTAACTCACTGTATTAGATCACGTCTGATGTTTTATTTAACTGATTATAATTCTGTCTCAGCTGCCATCATGTTTCCAAGCTCCCTTCAGCATTCGCATGGGCAAAAAAAAAAATCATTATAATAATTATAACTCTGCCACTTTATTTTCCCCTGGTGACTCTGGTGCGTGTGTGTGTGTCTGTGTGTGTGTGTGTGCGCGTGCGCGCATGCTTATCATGCTTATCTTATCAAACTGCAATAACACTACAAATATTGAGGCCTATTAAGCATTGAAACACACAGTTAATTTCTATTTCATAGTCCACAGATTTCGAGTTATTCCATTTCAGCTTGCCCCCTTACCCTCTCTTCCTCTTCCTCTTCCCGGCGTCAATCCAATAAACTCTTTGTATCATTATCGGCTACGGCGCCGGCGCCGAATGCATTTGTTTGTACCAGTTAATAATCTGTAATTGAATATCTGAATCTAGCAATCTAAAGCCAGATAAATGAAGAGGGCACAGTTCGGGGCGGGCTGGATAGCTATGGTAAGGGCTATTAGAAGAGAGGAGCTTGCTGGCCTGTGGCTGGCCAGCGGAATTAGCCCTTTCATATCCAATTGAGAATGCAGTAAATGCTATTTAGCCAGCCATTATTTAAGGCCTGGTCCCTGGTGAGTGGTTAAAGAGGGAAAGGAAGGGCAGACAGAGGCCAGTTCTATTGTTAATCCACATCTCAACGTCGATATAGAGAAGCAGGAGCCAGGACTGGGACTGAATAGCGGAAAATGTAATTAGACTGCCCATCATCTTAACAACATAGATGTTGGGGTTTGCACTCAGGCTGAGTGAAATCACCGTTATGTCCTGGAAATTGGAGATGAGTACAGAATATTAGCAATTCAGCAAAGTATAAAGTAAAGGAATGACAGGACTCCTGTTTTTCCTATAACAGCACGTCCTATAACAATTGTCTCTTTATTAAAAAAAGACTTTTTTTATCTGTTTGTATTTACATATAATGTAGAACATTCACGTTTCTATTCTCACTTAAACTGTAACGGAAATAAACAGTCGTTTCCTCACCAGCCTCTTTTTCTCTCTCTCTTAAAGTTAATAAGAGGAAAAAAAAAAGCACATTGTTGTTACCAAGAAACTCCTCCGTCCTGAAATATCAGAAATTATAAAGCTGGAAAACTGCGCTACTGTCAGAGCTGCTGTTATAGAAAATTAATCAACACCTTCTGACCAATCAGAATTGAGAATTCAACAATGCTGTGTTATAAATTGTTTTAATTTAATTCTTTAATACTTCTTTTTTAAAAGAGATTCTAGCCAGAACACTGTGATAGGAACGCCCTCTGTTTTAGGATGCTTTAAAGGTTCCCCAAGAAGGACGAACCAAAGAAATGTGGAAGTGTAGGAACATCTCAAATACTCTGACTTGATTAAAAAATCCGAGATCTCTGAATATACATAAATATGCACAATGGAAACTCTCCCAATGTCCTCCTTCCATTCTAGCCAGCTAACTCCTAGCATACTCTCTCTCTCTCTCTCTCTGACTTTTTTATTTATTTTTATTATTTTTTTTAGCAGATAGATATGAATGTATCAGTATCTCTGACTCGTTTTGTATTGTCATGTTCTCAATAGTCCAACCTGTCCAAATACAGCACTACCATAACAACTGTGATTTTCTACTCCACTAGTATTTGGCACATTAGCTCGACAATGAAGATATCCTGCAGTGGCACCAGAGAAACATCACCATTGTTTCCAAAAAAAAAAAAAAAAGGCAGAAAGCAGCACTCCAAACTCAAAGCCACTGCAACCTGAATCCCAATTTGATTACTGCAACTAACAAACCCTTTGAGTAATAAATAGCTTTTGGCGTCGCACCAGCACAACAATTCTATCCTGTTTTGCAGATATGACTCTAAAGTGGATTAGTAGAGATTAGGAATGACTAAAAAAGAAAAGAACGCCTGAAATTTCTTTAGTATGGCTCTGTGCCTCCAATGAGCACATGTTCATTTAAATGTAATGTGCACTCTTGCAAAAACACAATTATATCTCGCCCATTACAGGAGCAGAAGAATTTATCTGGAAACCATTCTGCCCTTTGTTTAGCCCTTATTTTTTTTTATTTTATATTTATTTATTTTTTATTTTTTAGCAGATGGTTTTCGTCTTTTCAGAATTTCACTTTGTGCTCTTCCTAAGTGCATCTTCTGACATCTTCCAAGTTATTCTAACAGTGACATTTTGCCCAGGTACTGTTCCACATTTTGCTTAGTCATAATAACAGGTCCCCATGTCAACGCTTTTGTGCATGCACTTTTTGATTTATGGTTCTTCTTTTGTAATTACTACGAAAAAAAAATAAATCCTTATGTTTCTAGAGTAACAGGATGAAAAAGCAAAGTCTGAAAAAACGCATTGCTTTTTCCAAATCAGTAGAATTCAAAGAATCCCTAAGAACTGCCAGAATTCCCCCCACCGCCATTTTGTCACCAATGTAGTCACCTCCCAATTCCCAATCACCATCCAGCTCTCCCCTATCAAATGACAGCTACCAACCGGGAATAGTGAAGACTAACACGTGTTTCATCCAAGATATATGCAGCCATTCGCCCGTCTCTTTTCAGACTGTTGCTTATGCAGCGTCACAGGAAAGCATAACACGCTTGTAGGAAAGTGCTGTCTACCCTCTTCCACATCCATGAGCTCAGGGATGTCCACAGTTGGCTAGTCACTGTGATTGACAGGCGAGAGAGAGTGTGCCATCTCCCCGACCTTGCTTCCTTGCTTCCCGGTCACGGATGGCAGCGGCATCATTGGAATTCGAAATCGCAGTGTGGGAGGGACTTTCTGGTGTGTTGAGGAATTGATGAAATCTGTAGCATTGAAAATACTGTATGTACATAATAGAAACAGTTTTTGGTGAAATTCTAACTCTTGTTCGCGAAGTCGAAGACACTTCACCCAAAACTGGCTTCCTCTTGTTTATCTCCATGCTTATCTCCAGCACTGCCACCGGTCGGTTAAACTGATTTCCTGCAAAACACCAAAAAAAACTCCCTCCCATTGACAGACTTCACTGACAGTGAAAAAGCAAATGTGAATGTGAATGTGTTATATTTTTGGCATGGGGAGCTGGAGCATGAGAATGCAAACACATGTTTGAATTAGCATCCTCTAATTAGCATTTTCATTGGGATAAAGTCTGGAATACACTGCCATAAGTCATAGCAAAATCAAAATGAATAACTTCAAGACTAAACTTTACCAATTGTCTCCAACGAAACATAATAAGTGATTGGACTCCAGTTGCGTTATTCTGACAGTGAATGGATAATATACCAGTGATGACCCATACTCACCACCTCATCTGTTATCTGTTCCACATCTCACCAAGGAAAGATGGACATAAGCTCATCCAAAGCTAACCAACACAGCCGTACATTTACAGCCAGGCCACATTGAGCTCAATGTAAAAATGCTGCACCTCATTTGGCTCAGATTTCTCTGCCATTTGGGGATCTATGGACAAATTTGGACAATTTTTGCTTAAACACACCATACTCTATGGCAACTCACAGCCCAAGTTTAATTTCTGGATTCTTTTCAGAAGGTGTCACAATCATGCTAACCCTTTAAAACATGATGTTCAGGTAGATTTTCCACATTTCCAGCACACGCAAATATTTTTCCAACAGTTCAAATTTAAGCTCTTGAATGGGCTGATGGAATTTTTCCAAAATTGATTTTTGTGCTCCTTTCTTGAGTCCAAACTCCTGACTTTTTCCTCTTTTGTTGACATTCTATCATAAAAAAAAAAGGTCTTTTACTACTAAAACTAGGGAGGTGTTTTATTTGTTATTTGTCAGAGGATGGACATCCTTGAGCAAGTTTTTTTTTAGATAATGCATTTTGAACTGGCATGGAGTTGTTGCCTCCTGGTAACTGCACATGGAAGGTTCTTCCTAAGAACTGGGTTTAGATGGATGAATAAGCACCACAATCCATATGTAGCCTAAAATATGCAGAGACTATAAAGATGTGCAGTTCAAGGATAACTTGAATGATAGTTGTCTCATGCTAGGATTCATGGGCTTTATGTCCCTTATCGCTAAAGATATGATTACAAAAGGTATATTAAGTAGATCCTGTATTCTCATGGGGACCCTGCTGGCTCGGTGGCTCTTAAACCACTTGTAGCCAGAACCAGTGCTGATTCAAAGCTTGAACATCGACGCCCTCTGAACGGTTCAGCATTTAAAAAAAAAAAAAAAAATACCCTGCCTGTAGCAATCTGCCTGATTGTGTGTGTCTGATTACAACATAAGTGTGTGTATGATAAGTGCAGGTTGAAATGTGAAATAAGGAACCAAAATGCCCAGCAGGTACCCAAATCTTAAGTGTCTGTGCCCTGAGTGGCCATTTTCCCTCCGTGCAATTGCACTTAAATTAAAGTCCATCTCATCTCCCCTCTGTCTCTTGCTCTCCCTTTCTCGCTCTCTCTCAACTCACTCCTCCACCTGCACTCTTCTTTCTGCATCGCTGCCTCCTATCCACTGCTCAGAAACACTCAATCTCCCTCCATCAGAGAGAATCGGGTCCTATCTGCGTGTTCAGGCACTGTGTTTTACAAGCAGCCCTATTCAGGTGACCTAATTGTTACAAACGTCATATGAATGGTGCGAATTTGATGGAGCACTGTGATCTGGCTCAGTAACCTGCACATCAGCGTAGGTAATTGTAAACTGTAATAATTTTATACGAGATCTCATTCTTTATTTATAGATGCTTCCTGCCGAGTTCTTTGTCTATTAAAATTAATTTGCCTTGCATTGTAAAGAGAACCGTGTCATCGTGCTGGTTCACTAGATGGTGGGTTGAAGGTACCGTAAGGAGTTAGGGGTTGTGTAAAAAAGTCGTGTAGCTCACCTGTGGGAGTGTAAAAAAAAATAAATTAAAAAAAAGATGGTAAAGAAGTTAGGATATTAAATTTTATTTTCTAACAAACTTAGTATGTAAAATATGAGAGTAGAAATTCTGGCTTTGCTGAGAGTAAACAACACCAGGTAAGTAAATACGAGTACAAACTGCCTAGTCCTACCTACATGGGAGTAAACCATCAACCACCCTCTTAACACATCTTCTTACGCGATTTGCGTCTTCTCGCAAAACGTGTATGAAGCGGTGAAGGGTACTGAACACTCGCAGTTTGACTGGGTCTGTCAGTCCTGCAACAAGCAGACACTTGGGCGTCTCCTGATACAGATGAGTACTTGATGGCACCAATTTCGCATACTCTTCGTTGTCAATCAATTTTCACAGCCAAACAAAAAAATCCCAATTCATTTTTTTTTGTAACACGCAGTGATGCCAAGCCTTTTTGTTTACGTATTGGTTTAATTTAATGATATTCCGAGAGTGTGTTTTAATTATCGTCCCAGTCATCTCCCACGGGTGGAAGCTTTCATAACATCGAGATGTCGTTGGGAAGGGGGTGGTTTTTAATTTTTTTTTTCTTCCAATTTCTTAAGTTGAATAAAGTCTGCGAGGAGAACCCTATTAGATGGCTCTGAGATTATCTCCCAAAGCAGCCTAACTAAGACGGCTGCTGACAGTTGCCTAGTGAGCTGAATACTGATGAAAGCTCTTAGTCTCCTGGAGTGATCATATCGAATAGAAAATTACTTCTTTGTAATCAATGAGCGAGCACTCCTCTGGGAGCAGCAGATGGGGTCTGACCAAGGCGAAATCCAAAAAGAGAGTAATAAATACAGAGAGATAAAATATGGCAAAGACAGATGGGGATATTGTCTTTAAAGATGAGGCTGTTATTAAAGTTCCGCTCTTGCAGAAACGGAGCACCGAGCAGCACAAACGGCGTTCAGTGCAAATCAGTATACCACCAAAATATACTGTACCTCCTGCACATTCTACTGCGTTTTGAGAACTTCTTGGAATAGCTAATTTGAATATTTTCTTAAATACTGTTTGAGCTGGCAAGATCACACTTTATGGATCCTACTTGCCGAAATGGTTTGCGCCAGTTAGCACTTTTCCCTCCAGTGTTCTGTAAATTGATTCTAGCTATCGATCGTGTCCTCGGCTTATCTCGCTCTCTTTTTTCCTCCCCTCATCTCTCACCTTCTTCCTCTTACAAACAAGTACACTCTTCATTTCTGTCTCTATCACACACCAAATTGCGTCAACAGTCCTTTACACAATTAGTATTTTGTTAACGAGCAGCATACAGAAGGGATTAGCACAGGTGCAGGAGGGAGATCTGCCCGTTGGATGATGATGGAAGTTAACCGAAGCCAGAGGATGATGAAGAGTCCATTTGACGATGCCAGCTGCATTCCTTCAGCTCTTTTTTTCTACTGTCAGAACGAGATATTCTCAGGTGCTAGCCCATGTGCTAATCGTTAACAGCACTGAGCTCATGCCCTGTGTTTCCTCCCCATGGGATGAAGCAGAGACATGCCAGATGGATGACCGAAAATGAGCCAGCAAGTCAATGAAGAGGCTTTAGTCATGGACTCTCTCTCTTTCTTTCTTTGGCTCTAGCTCTACCTCTCTCTAACCCTTTATAATCTCTCCCCTGTTGCCAGTCAGCCTGCTTTTGTCTTCTCTGCATCTAGAAATGCCTCTTATTAATCCAGCACAGGTGCCTTGGCAAAAGAAAACGACATTGTTTTCTCATGACATACCCGATAAACAACGATTACCAAGAAGCCAAATATAGCTGTCTAATCGCATGCTATGAAATTGCATTTATAGAAAAAATGTTACATAGACTACAAAGTTTTGCTATTGACCCTGACATTGACTTTGACTCGCATTACCTCATCGCCGGTTTCCACCTTTGTTCAGTCATGAGGCAGCATTAATAAGCAGACACTAGCTAACCGACACCGACGAGTACAGGAAAGCAGCTACCGTACTGAACAATGGAGGTGCTGATTTTACATTTCCAGCTTGAATGCTTTTTAGGCTACGCTGTTAACAACAAAAATTCTAATGTCAATGCAATAAATGTGCAAAATAATCAATCATTGTGTCATTGCGGAAATATCGTAACCACAAAATGTGTACTCGTATTTGATGATATTTTATCTTCAGTGGTATAGCTGTATGGAACCGGTGTAGTGCACAATGTGGCACGGAGGCCTGAAAGTGATCTATGAGACCTTACATAGGCAAGCTGTAAATTTAAGTGAGTAAGGCTTCCTTAAACCATAACATAAGCATGTATGGCAATGTCGGGTCTTGCGAAAAGCAGGAAGTTTTTTTTTTCCATGAAAATGGATATAAGAGCACCCTTCTGAAGAGTTGGGGAGCTTTGGTCTGCAGCTGCTCGGCTTAATTCTGGAAAGGATAAAGTCTAACGGCGTCAACAACCAGCCTCTCCAGAGTGATCTTTGACCGGCATTAATCGCTACAACAATGTTACACAATACAAGGACGTAACGATTCTTAAAATATTCTTAAAATGCACTCATGTGCCGCTAACATAGTTGATTCTGGAAGTGAGAGAGCGCAGCATGGAAGCTTGTGCCCCGGCTTAAACCCCACCCGAGCTCAGGGTCAAACGGCTCCAGGGTTCCAGGTTCGGCCTTAACCTTGGGTTCGTGTCCATGTGGGGAAAAATAGAATTAGTTAGTCGTCAATTCTGACCATATCGCCTTCATACCTACCCGAAGACACGCTCAGATCAGTGGAGCCGGAAATTAACTAGCCATGTACAATATATCATTAATGTCTCTTCCAATTTCAGTGAGGCAAAAAGAATGTTCAGCATTCGGATGCTCATTTCCCATCACTGGTTGAGTTTTCTCTTTAGTCTTTTCATCACGCCTGGACTCTCTATGGAAGAAAAGCTATTTTAAAGCACTCTCAGCCTTCAGACAGTGCACTTGATTCCACGATGAGATTGAAAGATGTGGAAGTCTCTACTGATGCTGCATTAACATTGGGTCAGGGGTTGAATTTTAAACATCCATCCATAAACAGCCTGCAAACTCTCCTGTGTAGCGGCCTTGAAAAGCGAGGAGCTGCTCTCTCAATTCCTTTCTACCTTTCTTCCACATTCACACGGCATAATGTTGTTTGTCTTATTAAAAGGGGAAATAAAGAACAGAACATAGTGTTGGCATTTGTAAAGAGAAGCCAGGATGAAGGTCCAGGAAAAGGAGTCATTTTGCCTTGGGGTATGATGGGTGTCTCTTGAGGAAAGCCCTAGATTTAGTGCCACTTGCATCACTACAGTCAGTCGTCTCATGTATTATTAACAAGGACAAAATCAGTTTTGTTCTTTTTCCGTCCCTCGATGAAGAGGCAGCATTGAGTCAATAAATCAGCATGGTGTCCATCATTTTGTGAATACGTTATCAGTTTTCCCTCAAATTCCCTTTCTCGGTGGTACAGAAGTTGAGGAATTGTGGGTATTAGGATTATAACTGAATACAATGAACAGGTAACGTGTTCGAAACAGATACAACTACAGGGCATCTGGTTGAGCCCAGAGGAGCGGAATCTCAAGTGGGAGGTTTTTTTTTTTTTTTTTTTCTGCTTTCTTGCAGGTGTGTGTTCAGATATAAAGCATGTGGAAGAAACTAAGACCACATTCATTAACATGAACATGATTACATGATGCATCACCAGCGTTCATTCATTCATTCATTCATAGTTAGTAACTGCCTGGTCAGGGTCACAGTGGTTTAAATTAAGCAACTAGTTTTTTTTTATATTTTGGGAAATAGAACAAGGATTTCAAAAAAAAAAAAAAAAAAACAGTCCAGTGTCTCCAGAGTGGAGTGGTAGCGTTCATATTTAAACTTCTGGTTTAGGCCATGCCCTCTTCCGCTTTAAATACAAATACAGATAGGGGAACTGGGTATTTGGAGCCCTAAACAGGTACAATTATAATTAGTGTCTTTGTGTTACACCTTTAATGAGTGCATTATTGTTACAAAGGAACAATTCAGCCAAACACTCCAGTAGTTTCTGAGTTATGCTAACTGCTTCAGACTGGCTTTCATTCATTATTAGTTTAATTATTATTTATCATTTATGAGTCACGTTTTCTTTTAAATCACTGACATTGTGAGGTTCGTGTGTGAATCTGTATCCACATAATCCATACGTTTCTTCTGAAGGCTTGAAGGTACGTTTTTTTTTTTTGTAATTCAGTGTGAAATCATGAAGAGGACGATCTTCTCAAATTTTTTGATGCTGTCTGAAATCTAAGGGTGAAGTGGATGATGATGATGATGATGATGATGGCACGGTCAGATCCCCCTGCAAATGAAGCTCATTAATCAAACCCACTGCTTCATTTCTGTTTTTTTGTAGAAGTGATAGATTTGCACTTGGTGCAGAGGTGAAGAGCCGGTGATGATGAAGGAGGCTAACAAGGATGAAAGCTCTTCACAGAGGAAATGAAACTCCATCAGTTCTCTTATTACTGAAAATAAATCATCTGTGTGAATCGGAGCACAACCTTTTACTGTGGTACAAAACCAGAAGAACGCAAGCTGCCGCCGCTGCACCCTCCTTATTGCTAATTAATTAGCTGAATGGTTGGATGCTAGTGACTCTCTGATATTAGCTCCAGATAGCTTATTAAACTCAAGGCATAATTTATCAGAGGTCGAGTCCTCTTGGAAAATATTATTACCATTCCCAGCAGGGCTAATTCACTCTCGCTCGCCCTTCTCCAACAATATTTGTTCTTGAGTTAGAGTTCGTTTTTTTTTTCCCTCCCCACAGCCAGCAGCGTGTTGCTGGTTCAGTGATGTATTCTCAGTTTCATGTCACAGGTTAGTCACTGGCTAATCAGTCTTAGCATGGAAAAAAAAAGTCTCAAACCTTTTTATTTTTTATATATAAATAGTATCATGTTGAAGCTTACTATGAATCACTGAGAATATATTTTTATTTTCATGTAACTAAACAATCTTGACAATTTTTTTTTTTTTCTCCGCCAAGTCACTGATTTCCGGCATACCACTTCCACAGCCGAAGTGTGACAAATACGTGTGTTGAGATGAAGCGCACGTTTATGTTTAAACATCTCCACTCACAGTGTAGCTAGATGGAAAAAAAAGAAGAAGAATTATTAATGCTGGCATACTGAAGGTTTTGTTCTGAAAGACACTGAAGAGCCATTTAAAAAGGAAAGGTTGGATTTGTTTACCGTGCCACAGAACAATCATAACACAGCATATTTCGTATAATAACTTTGTGTAATGCTGCTATTTTAAAGGCTTTAAAATCTTCAGACCTCAGGCTTTCTGTAAATAATTCCCACTCGGTTTAGTTTCATTTCTCTAAACTGATGTTTCATCACAGCAAACCTGAACGACTTTGTTTACTTCTCCATGTGCAAATTAGACATAAATTTTCTGAAGTTTCCCCCTGAGACGCCTCTGAGGCACGGCGTAAGAGGACGTAAAGAAAGGAGGAGGAAGGTAGAGCAGGAAGGAAGGGAAAGGAAAGGAAAAGTGGCAGAGTATTTTGCAGGTTCTTCGCGTGTGATCCGATACAGCTAGCGAAGACGCTGAGGGAACAGAACACAGCCTCTGTGTGTAGCTAACTGACATTCAGCATTTTCTGTAACAAATATTTTACTTCAGCCGAGTTCTAAAGCAAGACAATACGAGACGATACAGTACGAGATAAGATGAGACGATACGATGCAATACAAGGCAATACAATACTACGTGATATGAGAAGACATGATACAAGACGAGGTGAGATGACAAGATATTACTGTATAATGCGATACTACAAGATACAAGATGAGACAAGACGAGACGATACAATACGAGACAAGATGGGGCGAGACACTATGAACTAAGATGAAACAATAGAATATGAGGTGAGACGATACTATACAAGACGAGACAACGCAGTATGAGAAACAATACAATACTATACGACACAAGACAGGACGAGACGCTACGAAACGAGACGAGATGATGTGAGATGAGATGATACTATACAAGACGAGACAATACAATACAGAAACAATATAATACAAGTCCATAGTCCAATTTCTGAAGCTGTAAATCAGTAAATCAGATGCAAATCCCTCCTGGATGCTGTAGTGCTGTTGTGAGTGTAACATGCTGAATATATAGTCTGTGTGTGTGTGTGTGTGTGTGTGTGTGTGTGTGTGTGTGTGTGTTCAGGGTTAAACTGAGTGCTATTTAAGCAAACAGGATAATGAGGAACGCTGTGCAGTCGGAGTATAGAGCTCTTCATTCAACTCTTGTGTTGCATTAGATTGATGTGTTCTGTGTGTTGTGTTGTTTTGTGTCATGTTGATATTTTGTGTCACTCTGTATTGTTGTGGTGTGTTGTTTTGTGTCATGTTGATATTTTGTGTCACTCTGTATTGTTGTGGTGTTCTGTTTTGTGTTGCTATTGGTTGTGTTGTTTTGTGTCATGTTGATATTTTGTGTCACTCTGTATTGTTGTGGTGTTCTGTTTTGTGTTGCTATTGGTTGTGTTGTTTCAAGGCACACTATTTTGTGTTGGCTTGCATTGTGTTGTTTTGTGTTGTGTCTAGTTGTTTTTGTTACATGTCGTGTCGTGTTGTTTTGTCCTCTTTCGTGTTATGTCATTATGCTGTGTTGTGTTGCGTTGTGTTGTACATGTGTGTGTAGCTCAGGTGATTACTCTTGGCTGAAGATGCGTCGACTGTTGCAGTGTCAGAGTTGCAGTGTGCTGCGGCTTTGAAAAGTACACACACACACACACACACACAAACACACACACAAGCACACACACCACTCTTACATGACTGGACCAACATTTTCACACTTACATACAGTACATCACCCATGCTGTCACTGCAATTCTACGCTTCTCTGCTGTTCTCGCACAGACACACACACACACACACACACACACACACACACACACACTTCTTCTCCAGGCCAAATGGATCTTCACATGCACACAAAAACCTTCTTTCACACCTTCATCACATGTCAGCGTTTCCATAACAACAAGAAACCCGAGTCCTGTCACGTTGGAACAATTAGCTAAGGAATAACACACTCCGTGTCATGTTATTATAGTAAAATAATCAACGGTAGTGTGGTGTGATGAACTGGGGTTACTTTTAATACCCCAAAGTTGGTTATTTTCCTACAACAGCACCATGACACAGAATGTTGTGTCTCTCTTTACATTTATCTTTGCAAATAATGACAATATTAATCTGATTAAAGAAGGACACATCATGATTTTTATCTGTTTATAGTTACATTTAATGCTGTGGAAGGTCTGGGAACATTTCACAATATGAACTGTACTCAGAAATACTTACATGTGTGTGAGTGTGTGTGTGTGTGTGTGTGTGTGTGTGTGTGAGTGTGTGTGTTGAGTGAGAGTCCGGCTCTAATGCGTAATATATTTTTTTCAGTGCTGCAGCAATACTCCTTAGCAACAGAGACACATTTCGTATAAGCTGAAGAGCTGCAGTACGAGAGCACAGTATACTCTCTCTCTCTCTCTCTCTCTCTCTCTCTCTCTCTCTCAAATATTTCTTTGGCTAGTTAAATGGTTCTAGCTTTCTAAAAGCATTTTTTTTTAAATCAGAAACCGTTTCTTATAGGTTTCTACAAGGAACCGCCCCCCAGAAGGACAAATCGAAGAACTCTGTGGGTGCTAGAGGACAGTTATTAGCATTACATTAGCAAGGCTTTGAGGTTGCTCCAGATTTGTCTTCTCTTGTGGTTGTGTAGTGACTCATAAGCTTTTAGCAAGTTCTAACATGCTACACCCTACACAAGAAAACAGGATTCAGATGAAGTCTTCTTGAGTTTCTGTGTCTGTATCTTTGGGGTCGCTCTCTTGATGAAATGTCAATCCTCTCTCCAGATTCATGAGATTAAATGCACGTCTAACATGTCCCTGTACGTTGCTCCATTCATCTGTCCTTTGGTAATGTAATGTAATGCGGCAGTACCGTTTGCAGAGACTCAGCCCCATAGGGCAGGTGTGGCTGTTGGTTAGTGCTCTGATTTATTGATCAGCCGGTTGGGGGTTCAAGCCCCAGCGCTGGCAAGCTGCCTCTGTAGGGCTGGGATATGCAGAGAGAAGAATCTCACTGTACTGTAATGTATATGTGACAAATAAAGGCTTCTTCTTCTCCCACCCCTACGCTTCACTGTGTCTGTGGAGTTCTTGGAAATAATAAGCACAACCCTTCTTTCTCCAAATATGACAAGCTGAATTCTTGCCAAAGAATTCAACATTCGCTTCATCTAACCAGAGCACATCGTTCCATAAGAGTTCTGAATTGTCTAAATGCTTTTAGACTCTCATCTCTGTGCTTTTTTTATTTTTTTTTTTAGTAGAGAGGTTTAGCATGAGATGATCATGATGCAGGTCATTGCTTGCGCGGTCCTGCTGCTTTCAGGTCATCCTGCAGCTCTTTTCGAGTGACTGCTGGCTTCGTGGAGTTCACACGTCCCGGGAAGATTGTTTGTGGTTCCGTGAACTTTTCACCTGCGTCTTATTGAACCAGTTGTACTGACAGGGATGTGTACAGTCTTCGCTTTAGCTTTGTAGCTTTCTCTATTCGAGTGCTGTTTAATAATGCCGTCCCTGAGAACTTCAGGAAGCTCCTTCACCTTCAGCATGATTACTACTTGCTGTGTGAAATTTCCCCAATCAATGACAACGTCTTTTATAATCACAACAGGTGCAATTTGCATGAGAACTTTTTTTTTTGTTGTTGTTGTTGCAGCGTTTATATCTAGAACTTGATTTATTTTTATGTAACCTTTGCATATTTATGCATTGGAAGTATCACTAAAACAAAAAGGCTCTTATTTCCCCTCACTGTACAACACTAATAGCAGTTTGAATGATTTATTATTCTTTGTTTATTGCTATTTGTGTAAAAAGTGCAAGTCAGCTGTTTATTATTGACTTTTATACAGCTGTGAGAAATATTTTAAATGCTTTAGTTTTAGCAATCATTTAAAAACAGCTCACGTTACTTAGAGCTCACAAATGCTAAACTAAGTAAATAAGTAAATAAATAAATAAATAATGGCCCCCAGTTAATTAAAACATGATGCAAGAGTTTGTTTGACATACCTATATGTTATATACACTACTTATAATGCTTATAATACTTTATACATATACTACATATTTATGTAAGAAATGGATAATTGGAAAAAAAAAAAAAAAGTGTGTGTGTGTGTGTGTATACATACCTACTTCCAGGCACACCGTGTGCTCCTTGCCATGCAAAACACTCTCATCTCCAGGAAGTGATTGGCCGTCTCCATGGTAACGCTCCTCCATTTTAAAGCGGTTCTCATATCCAGTGCTGTTTTATTATCAGCAGATGTGAGCGTGGGCGTCTTGTCCATCACGCTGCTGCTCAGTCACTGTGTGTGTATGTGTGTGTGTGTGTGTGTGTGTGTGTGTGTTTACAGAAATAAGACATAAATATAGCTAAAATGTGGAGACGAGGCAGCACGTGTTGTCACAGCACAGGATTGATAGTAATGTCTCTTTTCCCCTGTGTGACGAGTTGAAGAGCGAAGGCTGATTTCTTTAATCAGACGTCTGATTTCATAATCAAATAAATTGTAGTCGTGGAAATTCAACAACAAAATTCATTTTTATTTTATTTTTCAGCTAAAACTTCTAATCACATACCATTTGTACATTTATTTTTGTTTTTTGATTATTGCTTTCTATTTTTCTGCACATTTTTGTTATTATATATTTTTACTATTTTATATTTTCTTCTGTCGCTGCTAAGATTTTTCTCTTATTTGCTTCTTTTACTATTTTTTGTTCCTTTTAAAAAAAAATCACATTGAGATAAAAAAAAAAGTATAGTGTATTTTTCTACATATATCTACGTAAAAAATCTTTTTTTCTTGGACCACATTAAAGTATTTTTTTAACTGCTAGAACCATTTTGTTAGCTTTATTATTATATTTTTATGTATTTATCCTTTTACTTCACACTGATGTATAAAAGGTACTATATAATTTCATTATTATGACTGTTATTTTTAGTAGTGGTGTATTTTTACTTCACCGGTCACAGTAAGAGCGCACGTACAAGAACTCTTTATAACTTTTTTAGTTTTTTTTTGGAAGTTCTACCGTGAGCGGAACAACGTAAGTAGAGCCGGATCAGTTTGTTTTGCTTTTCCTCTCAACACTGGCCGCGTTGTGGTTGTGAAGAAGATTTCTTCATGTCTCCGCCGGGGTTCAAATCTTCCACACGGCTCTGAGCCTGCCGGGGAACGAGGGACGGCTGAGTAAGCCCAGAACTCTTATCACACTGTTATTGGATTAATGAAGCAGAAGGGAGAGAATGGAGGCCTACTGGCTTCCAGAAACTTCCACGAGGAAGTGAGAGAGATTCATATTCCCATGATGGCTGGGTTCTTGGCAGAAGATTTCTCCACAACATGGACACACACATTTTTTTTTTGCCATTGTTTTGGCATAGAGCTCCACAAAATAAAGAAAAAGAAGAGAGGAGTTAAATCTCAGGAACAAATGAACATTTTCCATGAGGAAACTTCCATAATTGGCCCTGTGTGGAAGGTCACAGTCATGCTCTCTTCTTCTACATGAAGAAAATAAGCACTGCGAGCGTATAAAGGTGTGAAACCTTTAGCTCTTCGGGACCGATTGTTTCCCTTCAGCGCCCTGTTCTATTATCCATAACTTCCTGAGCTGTGCTTCAAGAGTTACCTCACATTTCCTACAAGTACCTGAACTCCTAAATAGCTGTTGCTAACAGCTTCACTGGCTGAACAAAAAAAGTCTTCAGGCAGGATGGCGAAGAAAAAAGAAAAGAAAATGGCACTCTAGGGGAAACGATGAGGTCTGCTAACGCTGCGTCTGTTTTAAAACGTCAGGTCGGTTTTCACCTCTAAAGTAGAAATAAACTCAGTCCTGCTTTTTCTACTGCACATTCAATAACAAGAATAACGGACCTGACCTGGAACCTACAGAACCTGACGGTCCAGGTCTAGTTCGAGCAAGACGTGACCTCGTCATCGTTATGGTGTAACGACGCCACTGTTAAAATCAACACTGTTGAATTCTGGATTCTTATGAACTACTTTTCTACAACAGCAGCTCCGACTGTTTATATTAATGCGCCCTTTCTAATACGTTATTTGTTTCTATAGTAACAGCTCCTTCTCAGGGACTTTGACAGATTTTTTAAATAAATCTTTGATACTGTATGGTGAAGTTTTCTTGGAGTAAGGAGATGCTTATTTACCATTTATGGAAGGAGTTTAACAATAAATAGTTTCACCATTGCGACCATAAATATAGTTTTTCTGCTTATTCTGATAAACCGGGTCTTTACGACTTAAAAGCAAATGCAGATTAATGTGGTTTATGGTTTCCTTTCAGCGTAATGTACATCATATCTATTATTAATTTCGATTCAATAATGCTCTGCATCTGTCCTGTTTTTATTTATTTATTTATTTATTTTATATTAAGGGCTACTAGCAGGAGTATCTAATTGGACATATGCCACAGTGTCCTGCCCACTCCGAACTCCGTGAGCTGGTTTTAGACGACGAGACTCTTATGTCTTCGAATAAACATGACAAAAACACGCATCCACATTGTAGATCCTAAAATATTAGATACACGGTGTGCACTAGTAATAATTCCTAGAAATATAAATATTGCAGGGAAGAGGTAGCGCTGTTGGAATTCCCACTGAGAAATAAACATCCTCAAAATTAGTGCAAAAGTTTATACCCTCTATGGCTTCTGAGTGGGAAATAAAGGGAAAGTGTACTTCTATTTCTTTGACATTTTTTTGCACTCAGCCATATATGGATGGATGACTAGATGGAAGTTGATTATTTTCCTCGAACAGCACATCCAGAAGTGTTGTAGATGTGTGTGATGAAAGAAAAATGTGCTTCTATTTCTTTGCCATATTGTTTTTTTTTTACAAAGTATGCATAAAATTTTGCACACAACTGTAATTGGATGGATGGATGGATGGATGGATGGATGGATGGAAGTTGATTATTTTCCTGTAATAGCATGTCCTGAAGTGTTTCATTCTTCTCGTACAACAGCAAAGTGCAACATTGCATTTTTTATTGATAGTTACATTTAGTACTGTACCACTATTTTATTCCTCTTTTTGAGTGGATGGATGGATGGATGGATGAAAGGATGGGAGAGAACACATTTCTCAGTATTTTCTATCCATTACCAAAATCACTGAATTAACCACTGAAAATAACACCTAAAAATAGAACCACTAATGGAAAACAATTGCAGACTCGAGCGCCCTGCTTGCGCCCCATTTTCGACAATAAACATCTAAATTCTTAAATTATCGGGAAAATTAAGCAGAGGTTATTATTAGGCCGCGGATGAAAAACGGCTGTAGAGAATTTGCCTGTAGGGGTGGAGTTAATTGGTGATCTGTGACAAATATATCTGTCCAGTTAATAGGCTAATTAGATAAAACTATAGTGGCATGGCTGTGTCCCGGGGCGAGTTATGCAAACATTATGAAGACTAAAAGAGTCAAACTGGTGATTTAAGTGTTTGAAATAGACTTTTGTGCCTTCATTCGTGTGCATTTGTATTAATCTGAGCCAAGTCTTGATGAAGTCTCAAAGGCTCATCCATACACCTTCTTCCCTTCTCCTTGCTGTTCTGTCTTTTCTTTAAAACACAAAGGATACTATTACAATATCATCTGAACGATTTCGTGTTCGCGTACATGTAGCCTTCCCAGAATCAATCCAGATAAAGAGCTCTGCATCAGACTGTATACCTTCCTAAATCTTACACATGATGTCAGAGAAAATCCGGCAAATACAAGCAAACGGCTTGAGGCCTCCATTTAAAAGAAGGACGTCTTCGTTCAATTCCTATGCGTAGCCTCTGAAAGGTTCTATGGAAAAAGCAAGGCTTCTAAGATGTTACTGCTTGGTGAAGATGTGTATTTTATTTATTTATTTGTCTTAAACATTCTTTATAGTTACATTTAATGTCGTGGAAAGAAGTTAGTTCCTGTTCTGACTTGTGTGTCACTTATTTCCCCCTCGCGCCGAGACACACTCGCAGTGCGTACAGCAGCTCGCGGCGCTACGGCGCATTCTCCCGAGCCGTCATGTGTTTATGTTGCCACGTGTGTTATGTCTTGTCTCCTCCCGTGTCCTGTCACTGGTTGTCTCCCTCATGCCTCCCGATTACTCTCACCTGCTCTCAGTTTGTCCTTTGATTAGTTTGTGCATTTAAACCCTCGTGTTTCTGTGTTCAGTGTGGAGTACAGTATTGCCCAGTGTGTACCCGCCTGTCCTTACCAAGCCATTTAGTTTCATGTTGTTATTCTCTGGTTCTCGATCTCCTTCTGTTCCCTAGTTTGTGTCTCCTGGATTCCCCCTGCCATTGCTGTTCGTACGTCGCCTGACCTCTGCCTGTTTCCTGATCTCCTGACTCACGTTTTGGACTTGTCCCTAACTGCAACTGCATCCGTGTCAACCTTCAATCCATGACGTTATGTTACAGAATTTATCATCAATCCATAATACCAAACTATTCACCTGTGACTTGCGGAGGCACTGTTGTCAGAGCTGTTGTTATAGAAAATTAATCAACACCTTTTTGACCAATCAGAATCCAGAATTCAACAGTGCTGTATACGGACAGGAGAGCATGTATAAGTCCATATACAGTGTGTGT
Organism: Pangasius djambal; assembly: GCA_022985145.1. Lineage (NCBI taxonomy): Eukaryota > Metazoa > Chordata > Actinopteri > Siluriformes > Pangasiidae > Pangasius > Pangasius djambal. The sequence goes on along the minus strand of CM041002.1, from coordinate 904,498 downwards.
AATTACAAAGCCTAATCCTACTGCAAGATAGCACCTTTGTTTAATCAAAATCAAGACCATCCTGGCATCAGCCATCCACTGCCAGGCTCTTGATGGTTCAGCATGTTTCCTGCATTACATTATCTGCCATTGTTCTCTCACAATAAGCGCTCTGTTTGAGCTCTCAAGAACCCTTGTGAGATGAAGCAGCCAGATTTTCCAGTTCAAATGATCTGCCGAGTATAAATAAAGAGGAGAAGCAGCGTCTGCTGCGCCACGTCACAATTCAGAAGATCGAAAGGTTTCAACTGGAGCTAGCAGCTGCTCCACGCAGAGACAGATTGAGGTACGCATCTATTGCATGAGGCCTTGAATGCTCAGTATATTACAGTGATCAATATATTAAACCACAGATAGCAGGAGACTTCACTATCGAAGATGTGCCTCATGCTATTTTAATACGTTATTCCACTCAGCAGTGTTAAAGCTTGAATTAAGTGTTGATGATGTGGTGTACACTTTAAGCAATACAGTCGAGGAGTAATGAATTTGAGGTGTGTGTACACGTACTTGACAGCAAAGAGAAAGAGAAAGCCGAGTGTAACCATGTATAAATGTCAGCGCTAATGGATCTGGTACCTTTCCCATACCGCATTGAATAGTGGTACATCCATCATCAGCAGCGGAAGGTTTGTACTGAGATCAAGGTGTGAATGTGCCGGTGGAGGCAAACACCATCAAGGCAATGGGCAAAAGATATTAGCTCTATTAGGGATGCACTGATACTGATACTGATACTGGTATCCAGTCCAATACTGTGCTCATTTGCTAATAACAAATGCTCCGATACGAACATCTGATACTGTGTGATACTATCGTAGTATATCGTAGCCAGTATATCGCCTGGCTAAAAATGCAGCCTCGGTATCAGAATGGATCTAGCTGTTATTTACTGACTCAGTCGATGGCTCTATTTTTGTGCTGTGAATGTGTGATGTTGACTGACACTTAGCAAAATCTTGCGAAACATGGTACCAGAAGTTTGCCAAAAGTCAGCTCAGTTAAGGTTTAGGATGTCAATATTGCATCCGTATCGGGTATCAGGCTATAGTCAGACCTTTCATATCATTACTGGATTGGTGCATGGCTAGGACATGGTATGCGTTATACTGGGTATTAGAGATATACTGGTAACACATGTATGGATTGTGTGTTGGGTCGTCCATGTTCTACCAATTTTGTGACTTGTTCTCCCAAATGTATTACATGACATGTGGTGCACAATATTGATGGTTGTGCTCACCGGCAATTCATCGCCAGCCTATTCAGCTCTAGGTGAAGTGTGAATGAATCATCGCCTCGCCAACGAGCAATCATTCAAAAGGAACAGGTTGTAAGAAGGTGAGAGGTGAGCGACCATCACAAGAATACATGTAGGACTATCAGTGCTGTACAGAGTGTACGTGGTTGGTACATCTGCACTGTCGCTACCTGAAATACATTCATATCTCAGTCTGTATTCTGTATTTTTTATAAGGATATCAGTATGATAATATAGCTAGAAAAAAATATTTAAAAAATACTTTTAGAGGTATTCTCTATTTGATTTTATAGCTCGTCACTTCCAGGAAGTGAAGCTAGTAAGAGGTTTGCTTTTGTGCAGGGTGTGTTGAGGTAAAGTGACACCCAGACTGCAGTGAATTTCAGAAAGCTTTTTTTTTTTTGGATGAAATATAACCAGAGTTTGGAATGAAGTCGTATACATGCTTATTTATTTATCAGATAGTCAGGAACATTCTGTGGTCTGCAAGATGAACTGCTAAGTCCCTACATTCCTAAACGATAGATCAGAACTTCTCTTTTATTAGAACACACACACACACACACACACATATACATGCACACTGCATTGCGAGAAAGCCACTGAAAGGCAGCCAGCTCTTGACTTGCAGAGCCTCAGAGTCAGGATTTGGTTGTACTTTGATTCGCTGTTCTGCAATGAAACGTTCTGAAGATGAAAACACTGAAGAAACGATAAAGTGCTTTGTTTTTCAACACCCCTGTACATCATCATTATCAAATCCTTCTCCAAAGGGCATACCCGGCAAGGCAACAGCAGTGTAACAGAAAAAAAAAGCAGTGCTCTCCCTAGGAATGGTGCAATGGCCTTTGGCATGAATTATCCAGAATTAAACATAAAATGCATGGTTTCTCCCCAAGCACTTTTTAAATGCCGACTCCCGAGTATTGTTAAATACACAGGCAAATTAAAAAGAACAACTTCTGGTCCATTTTCATAATTGTGCTCCACTGCCCAGTGCAACTGCTGGCCTTGCAGCTATCCCAGAGAGCAATCGATACGTCAGTTGAAGTGGGCCACGGTGCCGCTGTCTCAAGAGTTCTGCCAGGTTTTGGTCCTTTTTTTTTTTTCTTTTTTTTATTTAGGAAGACCGGTTATTCACTCACACACATCTCAGAAGGGTTGTTGAATCACTCCACTATCCTTTTGATCTGAAAGGGTGTGAGCAGGGCCATAACCAGAATCGTAATATACATATAGGTAATATATCACAATGGCAAACGTGTGGGTACTACATCAATTGCTAATCCTTCCATCTTTCTTTAAACCGCTCTTTTAAACAAGTTACCTGTTGATTTCAGCCTCCAAAAATAAGACATTTCACGAAATCTTGGAATTTTGAAAAAAAAAAAAGATTTGGATATTAAACATAGTAAGTCCTTTGCAAGAAAATACAGTTTATTTTGTCTACCTATTAACACTTTTTATCAGCTTCCAAATTGAAGATGTGTCACTAGGTTGAAGATGATCTTTATTTTTCCATTTTTGCATAATTTTCAGAACTCGCAGTGAACTGATTTCATATTACATTATTACGTTATTCGAATACATCAATCTGCTGACAAGCAAGACATCGCATTGCTGATTGCTTGTAATGCTGATATTTGCTGACATTATAAAAGGACGTTTGAATTTAAGTAGAGAATATGGACTCACGTGCCATGATTGATCAACTTAACAATCCAGCAGTCGTTATGTTTCCATTAAGGATCACAGCCTCTCTTTTTACCCACCTCTGTTTCTGTTGTTTTCAGTCACTTTTCCTGTCACATGTTTGAGTCAGTAAAGTTTTATATGATAGAAATGAGTCACTGGGTGGTCATTCAAGCCATGACTGCCTGCTCTCAGACATAAGCACTCCACTCTGAGCTATAAATCATATTTAGAATTCATTCATTTATTGGTGTTATATACGCCAAACTGAGCTTTGGACCTTGGCTTCTTACTCATGTAGATGTAGTCGTTATTATTGGATTGCACACCACTGGCTGCTATGTAATGTAATTTCGTCCAAAGAATGATTTTTTATTTATTTATTTATTTTCTTTGCTTTTATTTGTTCATTGCTTGAAATAAGGCCTGACTCTTTGGACATATTTTAAGGCCAGATTTGCACTAAGAGAAGTCCTTGTGCTAGAGCCGTCCAGCTTTCATCATTGCTTCAGCTAAAACGTGTGTTGTTGATGTTTATAATTCTTGCCAAAACTGAATTAAAGGAAATTCCAGTTTGGAAAAGCAACCACTTTTTTTTATTAAAAATGTAGCAATCAATATCTAATCTACCTGAAAATCTGCTCTTTTCAGATGGAAAAATTTAGCTAGAAAATTTAGCTTTTGTTCTTCTGCTGTGTTTATGATGGGCTTTATTTAGTGTTTATCTGTCTCAAAAGTTGCATCAACCTTGTCTATCCTAAAATAAGTGTCATTTTTATGAAAACCAGTTAATACATGTGAAATCATGTAATGTGGAACAAGGATACAAAATTCTTTATTAATATAAAAAAAATGATAACATGCCATCTACATTTTAAAGAAAACTACACTGCCCTCCAAAAGTTTGGAAACGCCTGAACAAAATAGGGTTTTTGGGCAATATCAGCATAAATCCTCTTTAGTTAGTGACCATTTTGCATTGATAATAAGGGACAACACTAGGCATCCGAGCAGTCAGTTTATTCAAACACTGACTTGATATATTACTCCAAGCCTCCTGGAGGATTGCCCAAAGATGATTCAC
>CM041002.1:887263-900322 GCA_022985145.1 Pangasius djambal | reverse complement strand
AGAGGATTTATGCTGATATTGCCCAAAAACCCTATTTTGTTCAGGCGTTTCCAAACTTTTGGAGGGCAGTGTACTTCAAATAAAAAAGAAAGTTGCATGTAGTGTCGTGATCATTTGCTTAATTTCTGTGCTGTAATTGTTGGATGGTATTCAGTGTGGAGCTTAACGGAGACATCATTCAGTGTTCTGCGGATTTTGGCTGTTCGTGTGTATCTGCGAAGCCTCGAAAAAACAAAGATGGATGCAGTATAATGTATACTGTGTCAAGCATAATCTTTTTTCAGCCAAGCAAAACACCACATTTTAATTTGTGTAACTTGTGTTTTTTGTGCAAACTCAGCTACTTTGTGTTTTTTTTTTTTCACCTTTATTGTAATCTTTTGACCTTAAGTAAGCAGCAGCAATCAAGACAAGCTGATTTTTGCAAAAGAAGCAAAGTAATGAGCATGGTTTTAGCCCATGATTTCTTTCTTCATTTGTTTGCGTGCTTTTGGCATATTTTTTTTTGGTTGTGACTCACTCACTTTCTTTTATCAGCTGCTTTATTGGGGGGCAGTTAATTATACTGCAACTCAAAAATCTAAGTTTTCCAGGCAATAATTTTGTTCTCTTAGGAACTAGGCAGATGAGTCATTATGATCAAGACAGACTCCCAAGGCTTTAAATACCTTTAGGATGTATTTCCACTTGGTTACAAGATTGCATCATCACATATAACATATCCTTCAGGCATCATCCATTGTAGGACTGCTCTCCACGTTATTTACATACTTTACTCTTTATAAATGTCTCAGACCCACACAATAATTCTTACTATAGCCACAATCCCTGCTCAACAACCCTCGTGCTCATGCTAATCTTTCTATATCTAGTAATTAGCAAAATTATATCCTGAATGTCTCAGTTCGAAGTTTAGAACAGAGACAAATCAAGATGAAATGAGTCTTCATACCTGAAGTCATAGGCTGAAGGCTTTAAAGCAGAGCGCTGTGATATAACCCCAGCTGCACGCTAGCCAGTGGCAATTAGCATGCCATAGCACTCTCTCTCTCTCTCTCTCTCTCTCTCTCTCTTCTCTCTGTCTGTCTCTGTCCTTCTGAAGGAGAAGCCACAAGCAGGTAGGCTCTAATAATAACACCAATCCGGCCAGACATATGAGGTTCCGCAGTCATGACAAATCCCACGCAATGAGCGAATCAATTCCACTCTTTGGCGTTCTCCAGAATGAGGTGTTGCTTAAAGAAAGTGTGAAAGGACAACGCATGCTGAACGTCAGATGAGCAGATGGGCATCGACACGAGGACGATGTGAAGGAATGGTCCAGGGTTTAAGAGTTGATTCAGTGTCTGTGTTTTCGTCTTGAAGGTTTGAGATCAACTATATTAAGACACTCTCTGATAGCATCATGGTGTATCCGAACCGTATCCCCGGAATGCTGGGCGTGAGCTGGAAATACGCCCTGGATGGGACACCACTCCATTACAGGTCACCGTGCACTTACACATTTACACCTTGTTGTAGCAACAATTTTTTTGGGTGGTGGGAGGAAAATGGAGAACCCCACCGACATGGAGGGAAGGACTGAAACTGCAGATAGACAGTAACCCTAACTCAGGATCGAAACAGGAACCCTGGAGCTGTGTTTGCTAAATAACCTGCAGGAAATTAGATTTCAGGCATTTCATTGTTTTTTAATCCATTTACTTTTTATTTATTACTGGAACACTACAGCTTTACATGAGTCACTTAATAATCAGATCTCCTTCAGTAGCTTCTCCAAGATATTAATTAGCTATTAATTATTAATTTATTTATTTTATTTCCCATTGAGAAGCTTGCCACTTAGTTAAACTACCGAGTAATCGAGTTGCATTGATTTTCTTGTCGATTGACTCAATGTTCCTAGCTGCTAACTCACAAGTCACATGGATTAGAATTCAAATTTTATCGCTACAATTGCTACATAATGCTCTCCTTTTTTTGAGTTGCCTCTATTCTGATCGGAAGATGGAGATGATCTTTTTTCATCTCCCTGTTTGTTTCCGTGATTTTGTATTCCAGATAAGCAAGAATGATGATGCGTTTTCACATTGCACATCAATTAAAGCAGGGCACCTAGTTCACAACGATGTCACAGCGCACTTTGTAACTTTTTTTTTTTTTTTGGAGATGCACCGCTATAGAACTTTTGTCTAGACATGATCAGAATGAGAGATAATTACATTTCAGCTAGCTGGTCTTGCTTTTAAGGTTTGCTATTAGAATACTTTTTGCTTTATTAACTTAAAAAAAAAATGGAGGCACATTTCAGGTACATGTCTGAATTTAAAAACATAATTATTAATATTGCCCAGAGAAATAAGGCCCATTAGTCTCATAAAAGCTTCAACAAGCAATTTCGCAGAAGGACATAAAAAGCATTCAAAGTCTAGTAAGACCTGTATTTCAGGGTTCCATATCCTGCTTTATATAAAGCTTTGTCCACTTTTGCCATTCCAGGTTATATGCACGTAAGCCTGATTCTGTCTGTATACAGCCGGGACCTTGTGGCTCGAAACCACTGGGACTCTGTAGGAAGGATTTCTGAGTAGCTCTGGCGTGGATGCACTTAGCACCCTGTTTTTGCACTTCCCCAGTGGGCCACGCTCCTCAATCTCGGCCATGGTGTCAGTCTGATTTATTTAAGCTCCATCCAGGGACATGGCAGGCAATCGGCTAGACCAGTCAGGCAAACGGCTTCTCCTATCTTCTAGTTCTTTCTCCAGGTGCTACTGCTTAGAAAGCCTGCCATGGAAGACAAATGTCTTAGTGAGTGCTTGGCACATTTACCATTCCTGTTGAACATTGGCTAGAGTTGAAGGCATGCAATATTCTTGTTGGAGAAATACCTATAAAGTGTGTGTGTGAGTGCCAGAAAAAATGGCTGATTAACAGTTTATGGCAGAATTAGGAACATATTTATTTTTTACATCCTTGTTTTTTGGCGACGTTCACATGACGATCTTCTTTGTGCAATTCGGATTTTTTTTTTTGCTCAGATTGGATCTATCTTGTGCATGTTCATAAAGACATTAATCTAAAAGCCACCAGTAGGAGAACAGTATAGAGTAACAGCTACATATACGGTAGTGGTGCTGGCAAAATGTAAAAGTGCCAATGGACCAGAAAAAAAAAGAAATCTGAAAAAAAAATGATCTATCTGAGCTGATTTCTGGATTACGCCGATTGAGGACATGAGCAGAACGTAATTAGATTTATTCGCAGGTCTGTCGTAAGAGGATCTTCATTGTATAATGTGACATGCAGAAAACATGTTATCACACATAGAATACGTGTTATAGAATTAAGCCAGGGTTTTCCCGAGATCTCTTACAGTACAACACGCAACAGTCTAGAAAGACTGCTGAAATCGCACAGTCTGCAGGTTTTTCATTCCAGCCAATCAGGAGCCACACCTGATTCCAAATGTTTATTCAGTTAAATTTGGCTCTCAGGTGTGGCTCCTGCTTGGTTGGAATGAAAACCACTGGTCCATTTCAGATCAGATTGGACACCTTTGATCTATAATCTTGAACCCCACTGAAATCTGAGCTCAAAAAATCAATAGTTTGATGGCAAAAACCCAAAAGATGTCAGAGCATGTTGTGAGTTTGCTCTCTGAAGCTCATTTTCTTCTTCGGTGCAACATGAAACTCGCTCTGTTTGCCAATGAAACCATTAAAATGGGTTCTGGCTGGAGTCACATGAGGATTCTTTTCAGAAAGTTCTTTTCAGAGGTTCTTTAAGTAATCGTGATTAGTAGTTTTGGACTGGATTGGATGCTGCAGCTTGGCTTGTGCTCAGAGCTCGGAGCATTGGGAATGAATTTAGCATCAGGGTATAAGAGGTATAAGAGGAGATGGTTTTGTCTTCCAAACCACACCTACAGCAGGAGATCATTATTTACCTGCAAATGGTGGAGGTCCCAGTGCTCCAGGCCATACACAAGAGCTCTCCATCAGCACAGATGGCCCAGGCACTTCGTTTAACTGTTGTCTTGTATATGCACACACACTTCTCTCTGTCCTGATCCCTCTGCCTCATTCGTTTGCTTTCTTCCTTCCTCCAGACACCCTCAAAGGCAGATGATCCATCACAGCCCTGAAAGCCATCAGAATTTCAATGGAGAACATGGTTAAAAGCAGGAATCCGCTAATGTACATTCCCTTGATCTGAAAGAGTGATGTCTTAATAGCAAAAATGGCCAGTTATCCGGGGCTTTACTGACAAATTGTCAGCTAGCTGACGGCAAGTATGCTTGCTCAGTTTAGTCTCAAGTGGTGACTAGTAGAATTTTTCAGTGTCAGAACATAGCATAACCCTAATCACGATTTTGTTCTACATTCGCTAGCAGGCCCACTAGTTTAGCATGAAGGTTCTCAGGCTGAAAGCTGCTCTAATGCTCTAATCCTGAATGTGATTTGTCTAAAATAATTAGTGACATCCCAAACTGGTCTCAAATAGAGCTCAGTGCTGAGAACACAACTTTAGTACTCTTTAACCAAATACCCAAATCTGTATAATCGGAATTAGCATTTAAACACAGTTCATAATCAGAACACACATTTTTGAGTTCAGAGTGGCGATAATGGAGGTAATGTTCATTACTGTGTTAGTATTATTAAACACTCCATGGTGTCCTGGTATAGGAAAACAATCAACAATGGAGAGGACTGAATTCAGAATGATGTGTTAGCCATATGGTAATGAATGATTATTAGCAATAATAATTATTAGTTTAAATACGTAAACTGTTTGCAGTCAGATGTGGTGTGTACAGTGCGGGTAACTGAGCCCAGCACAGCACAGGTAGCAGGGTCTCTGTCGATCATGTTCTGCCTCAGAATTAGGCGACATGGCGTTCTGTTTTAGCCAGGCCATCTGCTACTTTAATCACACACCAAGATGTGCGTGTGGATCAAATGGTTCAGCCACATGCTGCCACACACTGCCGTGATCATTTTGAATATTCGGACCTAATGAGGACAACTCCTTTGTAGCACCTCAGCACGGCCAGCTAATCACCGCTGACTTACCAAATGGGCTCCAATTAGGCCTCACTCTCTGCACCCGATGACATTTTGGGGGTAATTGTGTTTCACGATGGCAACTCACGAGTAGCTTGTGTAGCTGTCGCCTCCTACAAAAAAGACAGCGGCGAGTCAGGTTCGGGTCCTCGTTAATGTTCTTGAGCCTGGTGAACATTTAAATAAAAAGGAATAGAGGGTTGTTTGAGGTGATGGTGGTAAAGAGGGGGAGGCGTCGCAAAAATTCACATTCTTCATGCGGAGAAATAACAAATACTAATCTAACACTTGAACGCGCTCTAAACCTCTGTACATATTCTGCCCTGACATTGCCTTTACAAGTCGGGCATGAAATCCCCGCGCAGCGCACTCCGTGCTGATAGCTGAAGACTGATGACATGAACAGCAAGAGGACAAGGAGTGTGTGTGTGTGTGTGTGATGTGTGATTTAGCAGGTCAGCAGGATTTACGCAACTAAATGGCAAGACTGCCTCGTTGTTCATGTGGTATATTAACAAGCCTTTACTGGTGACCCAACATCTCACCAACTTTCTCTCTCTCTCTCTCTCTCTCTCTCTCATACAGGTGGCTAATCTGGCATGTTCCATTTCCAACAATGAGGAAGGGGTGAAGCTGGTGCGCATGGCCGCTACACAGATCGACAGCCTGTGTCCTCAGGTAAGAGTCCTACATACAGCACTTTTAACAGTTCATTGTCACAAAGCAGCTTTACAGAAATCCAGATGTAGTTTTAGATCCATAATGAAAAATTGACCAAATTGAGCTTTTCAGAAGTTATATGAGTTACACAAGCAGGGCAGAGTTTGAGTACATTTCTGACTGCATTTTTCTTTATATAGATAAGCAGCTTGAGTGAGGAGCATTATTAAGTCCAGCACCACTGTCAAAAAATAATACACTCAAAAAATAGAAAAATAGAAAAAATAAATATCTGGCAACCTCGGCTGCATGAACTACACACAGGTTTGAATGATCTAAATGGCGAGTTCACAGAATCGACTAAGTCGATGAGTAAGTCAACTCTGAATACGAGGAACTTTCACCGCATAAATATTGGTGTTACTTTTTGACATATGAGCGTATTGTGAATACAAGTTGTGGGATGAGTCTCACCCTCAAATCATTAAGGGAGATAATGTTATTGCTAATATAATTTATTATTAGGATATTATTTAGTTTGAATTTTGATGTGTAAATATGGAATATCCTTTTGAAATGAGATGTCATCTGAAGCAAGTATATAAAGATTTTATCATGTATATTTCATGGAAAAGATTTTGGATTTGGATCAGATAGACTTCCTTAGCTAAATTATTGAAAAGTCAAAGAGGCAGCAAAACATTGCCATATATGGAAAATTAGATTTTATCGGAGGGTCGGGGGAGGGGGAGGGGGGGTGTATTGGGAGGGGTTGGCGATGGCATTGGCAGAAAAACAGACTTGAGATCGGCAGACAAGACGCCTAACAAAAAGTCGTTTTTTTTTAATCAACGTGGATATTTGTTCACGCTCTTAATTTCTTTGCTAGTCATTTGCTGTGTTCTGCTAGTTGAAAAAAAAAAAAAAAAAAAACAGCACTCAATCATTTAGAAATTCATGTGGACAAAAGAGCTGTGGAAGTGACTCGCTTATTTAAAAAAAAAGAAGGTATGTAAAGAAAAGGAAAGCAAAAGCAAAGTTCTATTAATCCCAAAAAAAAAATCGGACATGACCTTGACAAAGCGTGGACAGTCAGGATAGTGGTTCATTTAACGTAGGCGGAAGGGGAAAGTGTTAAAATTCAAAGATTACAAAAAAAAAAAAAAAAAAAAAAAAAAAAAAAAAAAAAAAAAAAAAAAAAAAAAACACCTGAAAGGCAGTGTTGGGCAGAAAACTTTAGAAATGTCTGTGAGCATTAAAGATTAAAGAAGAAAGATTAAATAAAAGAAGGATTTGAGAAGGTTTCAAATAATAATACGGAATAAAAAGCTTTTTAAAAAATGATTAAAAAGGAAAATAGTTATTATATACATAGATGTGCTTTTATAGTGGCGTAGAGGTGCTATATATATATATATATATATATATATGATAATGTCCACACACCATCACCTCAACGCTGGCCAGCTTCAGAGTAAAAGCTGCTGATGCTCCACTTGTCATCCCCTTTCTGTTTACACACCTCTGTTCTGTCGGTTCTGTGTCAATAACCCCGGTTCTGATAGTGTTTGGATAAAGCAGCGTGGAGGAGAAAGGTTCGGCTGCGCATGACAGAACAGAGCTCCAGATGAATAAACGATCTGAATGAATGAGCGTGGACAGAGCAAGGCGATGTGTGTTCTCGGGTTGGGCGCATGTTCGCGTTCCTCCGGAGAAGCGATCTGAACGCACGCGTTACTCTTCCTGTCCTCACAGAGAGGTGCGGAAGATAAAGTGAACCTGGAGTCCGGATTATTCCTTGTAATAGACAACAGTCTCCATTTATTTGAGGGAAGGAGTCTAACATTACGACCCGAGTCTTTAAGAAATGATTACAGATGATTTCTGTAAAAGAGGTTGTTCGAACAATTATTAATAATAACTCTACCGAGGGGCCGACACAATTATGTTACAGCAAGGTGCGATAATTAGGTAATAATTTGCCTGGTATTGGATGGGAATTTGATTAGGGAATTCTTTGTTCATCTGCTTGAACTCATGTTAAATGTGAGGAGTTGTTAAATTATTAAAATACACCAGGTTTAATAAGAGTAAATTATCCAGAGTAAATTGAATAAAATATGTACATACAACACGGAAATAACATCAGCAATGAGACAAAAGCGGACTGTTTTACCGGGAGCGGATATGGCCTGGTGTAAATGTGTTCAGAGAATGTTCAGGGAAAAAAAAAAAAGGTAAAAAATAAAACTATAAACTTAGCAAAAACATATAAAATAAACTGAAGAACAAGCTAATTATTATCGCTATAATTAATTAATGCAGCCAATTATTCTTGAATTTCTGAAGTAAATGTTAGGTTTAGGGGTGGGCTCAGCATTAGTATTTATATATAATACAACAAAAACTAATCATATTTCTTTATTTTTTTATTTATATTTCAAAATATAATTTGTATGCAAGAATCTAATAAATTTAATTTTAAAATTGAATAATAAACCATTTGTTTAATAGTGAATTGAATTAATTATATGTAAACAATTAAATAGTACATTAATTCATTTGCCTAATAGTCTTAATTCTTGTTTGCATATTTAGTTGATTTATTTTTACATTTTATTTAGTTGTTCAGTTATTTATTGAATTACAGTATTTAAGTTATTAAAGAAAATTAAATAAAGTAGCAAGTAAAAGGCAAGTGCTCATGACATACGCTGTCGATATCTTGTTGGCGTAACCGATAGATCTGGGTATTAGACATTTTAATTACATTCATTGATTTTCAGTAAGCTTTATATCCTGGTCAGGGTCATGGTAGATCCATGGTCTATCCCGGGAACGCTGGGCGTGAGGCGGGAATACACCCTGTATGGGACGCCAGGACCGGGCGCTCACACATTCACACCCAGGGGCAATTTAGAGTCACCAGTCCACCTACTGGCATGTTACTGGGGAGGTGGGAAGAAACTGGAGGACACTGGAGAGGAAACCTATACAGGCACTTGAAAAACTTCCGAAATCCAGGATCAAACCTGAGATCAAGGATGTGTGAGGCAGCAACGCTACCTGCTGTACCTCCACGCCATCCGGTTTTAATCAGAGCAGAGTTAATAAACATTATTAAAGGACACAGATACTCAAAGAAATAAGTGAATTAATGGCAGCCTAAGACTTTCTCACAGCTCTGTGTTATTCTGTGGACAGAAAAGCTGTCGAGTTTTATGGCGTGTCCGTGTGGAATGCCCTTGGCTCTGTGACTGAGCGATCTGCCCATGGCATGGGTTTTATTCAGCTTGACATACAACTCCCCAGTGCCCGAGCTCTCACCAGAGATCAGTCTGGAAGTTCAGAGGTTGTGCGTGCATCCCTCTCTCAGGCTCACAGATCTCTCAGAGCAAAAAAAAAAAAAAAATGATTGAGAAGTTGGTGATTGAAGATCTTGGAAATGCAGATGGAAATCTAATTTAACCCAATGAAGCTGGACCGGACTCTGGCTTATACTGTTGAGGTGTTAATTTCAGACTAACTCATCTTCACAGGGCAGTCGGAGAAAGAGAAAGTCCTGGGTTTCGGAGACTGTGTCCCCCGACACGTCCGTAACACGTAGCCCAGGGGCCGTGTGTATTGTTTTTGATGCAAAGTGCAAATCCAGAGGATGCCATGAGGTCCATCTGTTTTGTGGGAGGTACTTTCTTTCACCTCACCATGATGTTTTTGGAACAGATGTGTTGTCAATTAAGTAAGCATCTTGATGTTAAAGCTGTAAAATAACAGGTTTTACCTGCACTTCCTGTTCAGATATCTGAAATACCAATGATGGCTACTTGATAGAGTCTGGATGTTGGATTTACACTGGCTATCGCTGACAAAAAAAAGGTCACACATCATAACAGGAATTCTATGGTTGTACGTAGTCTTAGAACACATAACATGGCCTGCTCTCATTATCGACAATCGATCCGTTACCTGTAGGACCAAAGATGGCTGAATTTTTTTAAATTTAAATAGATTGTGAGCACTGCCATGACACTCGCCTAAAATCCACCAATAGGATGACACCAAGCTCACAGGACAGCTACAAATACAATAGTGGCGATGATGAAACAGAACATGCTAATGGACAGAACTGATCTTTATTACGTTATACTTACACTGAAGAATGTTTGTGTTTATGTGACCCTGTTTTCTGTAGAAAGCTGATTTCAGGATCACGCGATTTTTTAACGTAGGCAAAACGTAAGAAAGTCATTTTCTTTAATAAGAGGTCTGTCGTTAGAAGATCTTCATCTTTTTATCTGACGTGGAGAACACACGCCAGCACAGTCTTTCATAGTCTAAAACCTGCTCAAGTCTTGCCCCCAGGGTACACTGATGTTTAAAGGGAACACGACTGACCGTTAACTAGAAAACCCACGAAAAGCCTTAACGGTTCTTATTTTGGGATCTTTGGGATTTTTGATTTGTTCCAACCTTCACCCAGGTGATCAACGCCGCCCTGACGCTGGCGGCTCGTCCCCAGAGCAAGGTGGCTCAGGACAACATGGATGTGTTTAAAGACCAATGGGAGAAGCAGGTGCGCATTCTGACCGAGGCCGTGGATGACATCACCTCTGTCGATGACTTCCTGTCTGTGTCAGGTAAAGGAAAATGCCTCAGGTCTGTTTTTTTTTTTAGTTCCAGGGCAGTTTTTACAAAACTTAACATCCTGACTTCTAACCTTGAGCTGCTTTGTTTCTCAGTGATGTGCAAAATAAACGACAGTTCTGAGAGACGCTGTGCAAAAATTCATTAATGGAAACTAATGTTAAGTCAGAAATAAAACACTCCTTGACATGCTATTGTAGGAAAATAATCAACAACAGTGTGGTATGATGAAGCAGAGTTACTGTTACCACCCATCAATTACAATTGTTTTGTTATTAAAATTCGTTATCCATTACTGTTACATTTTATGTTGAGGAACGGCCATGAAACATGTTAGTTCCTGTTCTCACTCACGTGATCTCTTACATAAGACAAAAAAAATACAAAAAATACGCAGCTTCAGGACAGAGAAGTTACAGGTGAAGCTTTTTATTGATTGTGTCATTTTTTAATTTGGCTATTTTTGTGTTGGTAATAATAAACAGCTCCAAATTCCTATCAGCTCTGTTGATTAAATCAAAGCTTTTTTTTTTTCTTTGCACATCAGTTGTTTAAAGCCACACAAAACAGTAAATCAAAGAAATCTGGTCCTTCTAATTAATAGCTTCATCTTCTGTTCCTAATAAGCTCCATGCAGAAGTGTTGCTGATGTGTTTTGCTTAATGAATAAGATCAACCTTTGTGTCTAATCTTTGGTTTATTTTAGAAATGTCATCTGGGATCCTTTATTTCTCCTAGGTTTGTTTCCTACTTCTAACTTCTAACTCAACCCCCCCCTCTGTTTCTTTAGAGAACCACATCCTGGAGGATGTGAACAAGTGTGTGATAGCTCTCCAGGAGGGGGATGTGGACACGCTGGACAGGACAGCGGGGGCGATCAGAGGTCGCGCCGCTCGCGTGGTCCATATCATCAACGCCGAGATGGAGAACTACGAGCCGGGAGTGTACACCGAGCGAGTCCTGGAGTCCATCAAGCTCCTGTCTGAAACCGGTGAGCCGCTACCTCTGTACCACTACAGTGCACTTTACTTTTACTGAGGAACCATTTATCATCTTTCCATGACATGTGTGGGCACAGAAAACATGGACAGACTTACACAGAACAGTTTGTTTAGAACTGGTGAAGTAGTAACTGGTGTTTTGTGAGAAGGTGGTGGTTTTCTAGGAGCAGAGACGACGCTCGCTGAATAACAATGAGTTCTGTGGAAAAGCAAAAGGTATGGACTGGAGTGAGAGATGTACTGTAGAGAGATGATATAAAATTCTGCCGAAGAAGAGCTGATTCAGACCTCAGGTTCATGTTTTACTAATTATGATAAATATATACAGTCTTGAAGATTCATGTCACCTCATATTGAAAAACTTGCTGAGTCTCTGCCACTATCTGTGTCTGTATCAGACTCAAACCTGAAGTAGGCGTGGCCTAAACTGTAAGCTTTTTTTCTTTCTTTTCATTCCCCAGAAACACTGGGGAAAAACTCAGATGTAGAAATGTCAGCATTGTCAGCATGGTGTGTGAATTCTGGCACTGACAGTTCCTCAACCTCAACTACATCACTCCAGTTCATAATTGGACTGTATTTTTAATCCCGCCAGCAGTTGTTTTGGTTTGGACCTGCCTAACGCACAATCGCGCACACACACTCACACACCCATTCACTCACTATTAATTACAATTAAGAGATGCCAATCAGCCTACAGCACATGTCTTTGGAGTCGGGGAGGAAACCGGAGTAGCGCACACACACACACACACCCATTCACTCACTATTAATTACAATTAAGAGATGCCAATCAGCCTACAGCACATGTCTTTGGAGTCGGGGAGGAAACCGGAGTAACCGGGAGAACCCCCAACCCCAGAGGTGCCAGGCAAACTTGCCCCCCCTTAGTATTTCAAACTTATTTAACTTTCCTTTTTATATTCATTGTTACATTTTAAAACCAACATTACTGATGGAATAGTCACCTTTCTGCCTTGTATATGGAATGGACACACGCAAAAAAGCTCCAACCCTTCAGAAGAAAAAGTTCTGAAAAGAACCGGACATGGTTTGTGTAAAGAGAGTGAAAGAAAACGTCAAAGCCAGACAGGAAGTCAGTGTGAGAAAGAGACTTCAGGTGCCACCTGTTGCTTCTTTTAACATTCATTCATCTTTCATCAGTTTTTCCCACCAACACCACCTTTCATACTCCATTGTCAGTTTGCGGAAGGCAGCAATTTCGACTCAAATGGACACCACGGTGAGCCCAAAGGCACCACCGTTACAGGGAACACAGAGATTTCACTCCTGCTGTGGAACCAGTGCTTTTAAATTACACTCCATCAGAGCCTCTCGCTGATGAGAGGAAACAGCTTTTATCTCAGCTGCTGTGTTGTAAAAAAGAAAAAAGGAATAAAAAAGCTCCAGCTGTCTTGTGATGTAGTGTTCGTGTCTCACGCAACTCCGTTATTGTTTGAAATCAACTGCTGAGAGGCTGGAAAAATGAGAGCAGCATTGCCATGATGCTGACAGTGTTAGAGTGTTTCTTTCTTTTACAGTAAAACAAAGATGTAAGAAAATCACACGCCCTGATGGCTCTCTGACATCTACTCTGCATCTGCTACATACTGATCTATCCCTTTATCTATCTATAGGCATTATTTGCTTCCATATTTATTCACATACCTGCTTTCTTCCCGATTTAC
>CM041002.1:828121-883801 GCA_022985145.1 Pangasius djambal | reverse complement strand
TCCTGAAGTGTTCGATTCCTTTTATACCACAGTATCAACGAGACGCCAGTTATCTTTTTCATCCTGACTGCTACGAACCACTGACACTGGAGACTCCTTCCATAAATGTTAAATAAACTTCTCCTTGCTTTAAGGAAACCTCACCACATCGATGATTTTTAAAAAAAAAAAAAACATTGTTGCTATAGAAACCATAATGTATTCATAGAAACCTGTGATTTGTAGCTACACTATTGTCAGGAAATTAATCACCCATCAGAATCTAGCGTAAATAATATTTAAATCAATAGAAGTGTTATTCGCACCATCAGATCCTTCCCTGTCGCCCACGTCCTGTTTCCCAGGGGAATAAATATGACGTTGCACACATTTTAAATGCTTTATCATCTATCACTATGGGGAAACAAACAAAGACCGACATCCTTATCTAACAGAACTGTCTTCTCCTTTCCACGTTCCTGAATTATTTGATTCTGCTTGATTAAACATATGACTTATGGACCAGGCCGACTGCCAAAGTGTCGGTGACGACAAGCCAAATATTACTCGATCGCTAAACTCTATCCTGATGCATTACATAGGCATGGGCTCCTATTATAGTTCACTCTCGTGTCATGTAGAAGCTTTTTCTTGCCTAGTGGCGATTTGACTGATTTTACTCCAGCTCGGGTAAATTGCACCAATCGTCTTTCTTATTCTTCGCTTTAAAGTGAGTTTTCATGGCATGCGCTGTCAGAAGTGAGACGTATGAAGGATAAGTCAAAAAAAAAAAAAAACACAAGTCCTGCTATTCATCATCTCCACGCAGCTCAGTGATGATCCAACCTCAGTTTCAGAGAGCTTTTTTATAAAGAGCAGCACAAAGCTTTACCCTGAAATCGAAAAAAAAAAAAAAATTTCATAAAAAAAAAACCCCAACCTTTTTCACGTTCATTGTTCTTGTCGTGAGGTTATTCCGACATTTTTTCTTTTTCATTTTAAATATTACACTGTTTAAATCAAATGACAAATTACACTTTTACATTGTTAAGAAAGAAAGAAAGAAAGAAAGAAAGAAAGAAAGAACGAACACTTTGTATTTGAGCCATTTATGTGATTTTGAAAGATCTATTAGCACTTTAAAATGTCCCTTTTTTTTTTTCTTTTTAAACCTATTAGCTGTGCTAGGTTTAGCCTCTTATCACGAGCTGTCTCCTTTCACATTAAATTTATTCTCGACACTATAGTCTGTTTGTGCTGCTTCCTTTCTTAAGTGCCCATGCTTTTTAAACACCTACTGTGAAAATCTGACTGCCTGCCCGATATCAGGCTCAGAAAAGATTCCGTTCTAGCGTAGCGCCTGTTTAATTTCTTGAAGCAGCTCCTCACAGCAAGCAGCTTCATTCATTAAGAGCTCAGAGGGCATTACAATATTTTTAGATTTGTCATTGTAAAAGTTTCCTAAAGCACATTTTACACTCCTCCAGTGAAAAAAAAAAAAAAAAAAAAAGCTAAAAAGTGTTTTTCCTGCCTTATTCTGTGCTGTTAAAAAGTGTGTTTTTGTGGAGGAGTATAGTGTGCATGGTTTATGAACTGTATACAGCCAACCTGAAAAGAGGAAGAGAAGAAAATAAAAAGGAAAAAAAAAAAGGTTTTGCATTATGTCTGAAAAAATCAGGAGTAAAACTAGAACAAATATGTGGGAGAGAAAAGAAATAATTAGGACAGATAAAAAGTTAAAGAATTTTTGGCACTATGTTGCTGCCAAATGGTATGTATTAGCATAGCTTGAACTTATTCTATCTCTCTCTCTCTCTCTCTATCTCTCTCTCTCTCTCTCTCTCTGCAGTTATGCCTCGCTTCGCTGAGCAGGTGGAGGTCGCCATTGAAGCTCTGAGCACCAACCCGCCTCAGCCCTTCGAGGAGAACGAGTTCATCGACGCCTCGCGTCTGGTCTACGATGGTGTGCGTGACATCAGGAAAGCTGTCCTCATGATACGGGTGAGCAGTGATCCTACGTATTCATAACGCGTCATAACGAGTCATATACGTGCCAGACCTTATAGTACCTGGACAAATGCTCATAGTCAGTTAAAACACATATACACTTTATACACTTTATAAAGCCCGAGCACATGACTTCATAATGTCAGGTTAATATATGACATTATAACAACTGTTCGTAACTGTACTACACCATGATTCATTATAACATACTCTGGTTCCTTAGTAACCATTCCAATGAATGCTGTATTCATAATGCATTCATATGCTTACTGTGCATTATATACACCAGTACAATGTATTATAGCCTCTGGAATAAGCCTGTATAATGTCCATAAGAAGTTATATCATACCTTCATGCATAACACTTTAAAGTCTGTGTTATAATGCATTATAACACAGGCTCTGGTATAGGATCTGTACCACAGGTTGTATAATGCATTATGACATGTCTATGATTGCCTTATGAACAGATATTTTAACATGTTATGCTTTATAAAGTGTCATTTATGTAGCTGTAACTACTTATGAGCATCTACAGTATATAGGCTTATCCCAGACTTTAGGAGTCCTATATAAGAGGCTATGAATGCATTTATAATGCATTATGAACAGGGGATGCATAGGAAAAATGTTACTGATGCATAATTCTAGTGGAAAAAAATGGACACTGTGCTTTGAAGGATGAAGAGACCACGAAATAAAACTTAGTTGCATGAAACTTTGCATTTTAGTACAGATCAAAACATGAATAAACATTTTAATCCGCAGTTAGTGATCACACAGAATCGGATTATTTGCCTCACATTTGGAAAAGTGCCTGAAAGATGACTTTGGAGGATCAGAGCAATGAATAAACACACAAAATAAGCCTGTTATTTATCCCCAGTGATATTGAGGAGGGGAAAAAGAGGGGAAGGAAAAAAAAACAAAAAAAAAAACAGGACCAATTTCACCCCGTCGAACAAAAGCGAGTGAATTATTTTTCACCAACATCTGGCGTACTGTAATAATACAATAACGACTCCACGGCGCCTCCATTTATCCAGCGTACATCTGGTCCTGCAGCAGTTAATGACTTCTACATATGGTATAATGTGCTTTATACACTGATATATTTTATAAGATCATTCTATTAGCTGTAGAAATATTGACTTTGATAAATATGCCTACATATAATTACAGTAATGTGTATGCATAATTGATTATCATGTGTATTGGGTCTCTTTTATAAATTGTTATAATCAGTAGTAGTAGTAGAAGAAAAGAGAAAAAGAAGAAGCAGAAGAAGAAGAAGAAAGGAAAGTGTCACTTGCACGGCAATTCATTATCCAGGCTGTGACTGTGAAGGAAATGAATTCCTGCTAGGCTATTTCAAATTTAAAACATGCCAAAAATATTTTATTTGCATGCAGCTTCGTATCTGATTTGATGATCTGTAACGCTGCCTATGGTGTCATAACACATCAATTTCTCCTCCTGTGGTTTCATCGATACACTTTACATCAAATCTATTCCCTCTGCCAGAAAGGGGCTTATAGAGCAGCATAAACACCACGCCGTGTCACTGCGCTACTTTTTGGACATTTTGAGCTATTCTAAATCTATCGTTTCACCTTTTTGTTTAGCCAGAAACCGGATTCAAGCCATCGGTGTATGATATGAGGCACTATGTTATAATGTATTATAAATTCTCTCTGGTAAAGTAACTGTAGTATAAGCTATAACTCCTTAGGTTTGGTAACATAAAGCTTCAAATACATTTATTGCATGTAATAGACCATTTATAATGCTTTATAGTCTATAATGCATTATAGACTCTTTCTGGTAACTGTCGTACAAGCTATACTTCATTATAACACACTCAACTGGTTTCTTGGTAACCGTTACTTGGTGTATTCATAATGTATGATTTATACGCCATAAACACTTATGTCTGTATAAATGAATACACAAATCAGTGGAATTTTTGTGTGGCTGATATTTATAGCTTATAGCAAGTGCAACCCTTTATAATGCATTACAACAACATTAGTGTCTGTGTGTTCTTATGAACAGCTATAATAATGCGTAAAGTAACTTGACGTTATGAAATCATATACCTAAGCTTCATAAAGTGCATTTATGACCGAGCATTTACACTCATTTATACATTTATATTGTGTTATGCAATGTGTATAATGCCTTATAGTGTCTAGAATAAGCCTGTATAAAATGTACATAAGACATTATAGCAACATGTACGCTGAAAATACAATTCAACCTATTGGCACCGTTGCTCAAGATTTTGCGGTTAATTGAAGTGAAATTATTATTAATTCTATATGAAATAGGTCAAAGATGCTGTGATGGTAATTAGGGCTTTAATGATAGTAAAGCTACATCGGTTGCCTTTTCACTGAGTTCCATGAACACAACAGAAAAACCATCGCATGCCGTACAGAAGAAGAGAACGCGGTCAGGAAGTACAGGAAAGCTGAGCTGTGGATTGGCAGCGAGCAGGAGAAGCCGAGGATAATTAAGCAGTGGAGATGTGCTTTCTGCAGAGAGAAGACACTCTTGGCTCGTTTGCCGAGCCTGACTGGTTGGGAGCCGTGCTGCTGCTGCCCACTAAACCCATTAGCATCACTCTTTAGTAGCCAGACTACTTTTGTCTTTCTCTTCGTTCTTTCATTATGTTTTCATTCATTCATTCATTCATTCATTGACGGGGAAACCTGGCTCCTTACTTCAGGTATTATTTGGTGCACAGAGAAGGAAGGAGAAAAAAAAAAAGATTTTTATATACTGGAACCTGCAGAGTTTTCTAATCATTTAAGCATATGATAGATAGAACAAGACTGAAAGGACTTTACTATTGATTTCAGGCACCACTGTTTCATCCAGTTTATCCCTGTAGTTTGTCTATTAGTGGACAGCGTCTAGGCTTTAAGCCTGGTTGATCCAGAGGGCGGATGGTGCTGATGCTACATCTTCAGAATTACAAGAGAAAATCATTTCGCTCACTGTATGATGTGATATTAAGAGGGCATTTCTTGTTACAGTGCACTCACTTACACAGAGCGAGGAGGAGTTTTAAAAAACAATGATGTAAGTCGCTTGAAACCAGAGTGGCATGAATTATTGATGGTGAGCTGTCTGTAAAACTAGCTGACATGTCTTTAGGAATGTTCGCAGCTCCTTTTAGATAAGAGAAGGACACTGGGCATTCACACTGTCCGTACTGTCAGTGCACACACAGAATAGAAGAGGACGTGCAAGACACATTGAAATACATACATATGCGTCTTCTTAAACAGCATTGCCATCAATTAACGTCACTCCACACAAACAGGAAGTGTGCCATGATTCCACTGTACATCATGCGATCTTACATGTATCTGTTCAGTGATGTGGTACAGTAACATACACATGCCAGTACTGCCTCATCAAAAAACTTGGAGACTTTGCTCCACCCTTGGTGCTTGGGCCCACCAATCACTTCTTGCAGCTCTATTTTGGCATTTGCTAGGTTCAGGGCTTTGTAATAAAACTGTGTTTGCTTGCATTTTCCCTCCAGACCCCTGAAGAGCTGGAGGATGACTCTGACTTTGAGCAGGAAGACTATGACACCCGGAGCCGTACCAGCGTCCAGACTGAAGACGATCAGCTCATTGCTGGCCAGAGTGCAAGGGTGAGTTCCCTTTGACTGGTCTTCCCCTACAAATTTTATTCCTATAGTACTTTTAAAAAGTAGACATTGTCCCCAAAGAGTTTTACATGAATTTAAGGTATAGATTTAGAGTCCCGATGAACAAGCCAACTCCCTGAGATGACATGAGAAGGAACTTTGAGAGGAACCAGACTCTAAAGGGACCACTCGATAGTGGATAGTGTGACTGGATAGTCAGACATCCTGGGAAAAGTCCTGGCATGAGCATAAGTCTTTATGATTACAGCAGCAGTTCTTCAGTGCAAATCTACAGTCTCTACATGAGATCTTTAGGGCATCCACAACAGCATTGTGGCGTTTTGGAACTTGAAACAGTTTGTCCATTATCAACCCATATTCTGTCTCGTCAACATACTGTGGCTTTGTCACTTGGTGCAGGACCAAAACAATGATGACCGCAGGCAAGATTGTGTTTCAGTGACGAAGTCATGCAGCTAGGGTAAGGTGTGAAAGACTGGATGTGGCTTGCAGACGACCATAAATGATGTTCTTTATGAAAGCCCTACTTTAAATACCAGTTGTTGTTTTTTTTTTCTGCAAATCTCAATCAGTTGCCGTGTTCATGATCAGATATGAATGTGGGTGGAGCAGCACAGCAACAGGATCGGTGTTCTAAACCTGCCAGTGTGGTGGTTGATAATGAATGAAATTTATGAAGATGCATGACCAGAACTGGTTCATGCCTTCCCACTTCAATAGAAACAGATGACTTCCAGGAAATAGTAACGCCAAGAGTCAAAACATACTAGGGTATGATCTTAACCCTTTTTTTGCTGCTTGTGTCATGATGTATCATCTAGAACGGAGGATGTCAACTGAGAATTTCGGCATATTAAACTGCATACTTGAAAAATACTGTAAAAAAAAAAAATCTGGCTGTATTTTTAAACAGAAAAGCTGTAACAGAAGAGCTGGAGGATGACTCTGTCTTCAGATCCTCTGTTATAGCATTTATATAATTTCTTTTCTCTGAAAGTGGCTAGAGAAAGGAAAGATTCTAGATGGTTAGACGTTTAAAAAAATATATATACACAGTATTTCACTGACCCCGGTGGATTGATTAGCAAACTGACAACATGGCCTGTTCAAAAAACTCAACGACAAAAACAAAGAGTTGAAAATAGACGTCTCGTCTGTTCAGAGTCCGTGGCACTAGTCAGAAGTAGTAACGTAAAGGTGTCTGTCGACACCATTAACTCACGTTAGCTGGAATTTTATGTGTCTGGATTTTCAACAATTTTTAGTTGAATGCCTGTGATTCAAGTGTGTAAATTGTTCAAGCCAGAAAAATGAAATGCACACATGTACACGTGGCTGTACAGGTTTGTCCGTGTTTGCGATGTTTTTCTTCACATTCACAATAAAACCTAATATTGTAATCTTACTCCCTGACCTGCCCTGTCGCAACCAACGCTCTCCCCATCTCCACTGTGATTGCGTAACACCTCTGACAGGTCAGCTTTAAAATCACACACCAAACCTCTGGACAATTTCCTTCAAATAAATCATATTTAAAGGCGCTCAGAGGCTGGGTGAAGAGCGCCCATGTTCCTAATCCAAGGGCAAAACTGCAGGCTGTTGATGCGAGCGCGTGTTGACGCGGTTTTGTATGAGGAAGGATTTGCCGGCATGCTAAGCTCCTAGACCCTGCTCGTTATCGTCGGGCGGGAAGAGGGATTTGGGTTAAATGAATTCTGAAGTAGGGCGAGGAAGAAAAGCGGTTGCTTGTAGCATCATATCTTCTAGACACCACATTCATCTCTATGCCAGGCTTCTGCTAAACACCGTTCAACAACTTTAAAACATTTTTAAAAAAGGGATGTGTTGTAGATCGTAAAGTTGTAAAGCTTTCTGGCTGCATGGAATAATAGAGATCCATCAATCAGTAATAAATTTCATGAAAAACTGATACGAGATAGGTGCCTGGTGCTTCTTTTAGGACAAATCCGGTAGACATTAAATCGTGGTGACAAATATGGTGCCTTTCTTGTTGGTTCTTCTAAAACCCATTATAATGACAGATCCCAATTCAGAATGGGTGGTGTAGACATATAAATAAAGTACTCGAAGAAATTTGTCAACCAGTAGACATTTTAACCACCATTAGCTCCGCTGAACAGAAATAAACATTACTCTTTGCTCCAGTTTGTTGGTGACACTTCATTTAAACCTGGTGTTTATAAAGCTACATGACACCTACACAAGCCTTTTCTTTTATACCAATTTGCCATCAATTACAATGACACATCATACATTTTATCCATTTACAGTTAGTTACATTTAATGTTGTGGAACAAAAAAACTCTTTTCTCTCTCTTGAAGGTATTAAGACAAAAAGAATGCAGCATGTCATTGTTACTGAGAAACTGCAATGCATAAACTCTTGAGTATTTGGAATATATTCCATGAGCATTTGGACAGTGACGATTTTTGTAAGTTTTGCCTCTGTACACCACCACAATGGAGTTGAAATGAAAGCAATCAAGATGCGGTCAGCATTATTTCAAGGGGTTTAACAAAAATATTGCGTTAACCGCTTAGGAATTATAGCCATTTTTTACAGAATCCCTCCATATTCCACAGGCTCAAAGTAATTGGACAGTTGACTGAAGCGGTTTTATGGACAGGTGTGGCCTGTTTCCTCGTTATTTCATGGCAAATTAAGGAGATAAAAGGTCTCGAATTGATTCCAAAATGTTGAATTTGCATTTAGTAGCTGTTCATGGGAACTTTCAATATGTAGTCCAAAAGAGGTGTCATTGCAAGTGAAGGCCATCATTAGGATGAAAAAACAAAACAGACCTATCAGAGATAGCAGAGACTTTAGGAGTGGTCAAATCAACAATCTCGTACATTCTTAAAAAGAAAGAATGCACTGGCAAGCTCAGCAACACCAAAAGGTCTGGAAGACCACGGAAGACAGCTAAAGCGGATGATCACAGTTCTTTCCTTGGTGAAGAAAAACCTCTTCACAACATCTAGCCAAGTCAGGAACACTCTCGAGGAGGAAGGCGTATCATTGTCAAGTCTACGATCAAGAGACACGTTCATGAATGTAAATACAGAGGGTTTACAACAAGGTGCAAACCACTTGTAATACTCAAGAACAGCAAGGCCAAATCAGACTTTGCTTAAAAAAAAACTCTAAAAAAAAAGCCTGACCAGGTCTGATGCAAGATTAACTTGTACCAGAATGACGGGAAGAGAAGAGTATGGAGAAGGAAAGAATGGGCTCATGTTCCAAAGTATACCGCATCATGTGTCAAACATGTGGAGGCAGTGTTATGGCATGGGAATGTATGACTGCTAATGGAACTATGTCACTGGTGTTTATTGATGATTTGACAGCTGACAGAAGTAGCAAGATGAATTCTGAAGTGTATAGAGCTATACTTTCTGCTCAGATTCAGCCAAATGCTACAAAATCAATAGGATGGCGCCTCAAAGTACAGATGGATAACGACCCAAAACGTACCGCAAAAGCAACCCAAGGGTTTCTTAAGACAAAGAAATTAAAATGTTCTTAAATGTCTGATGACCTCAACCCAGTTGAACTGCTTTTGACTTAATGAAGACAAAACTGAAGGCAGAAAGACCCACAAACAAGCAGCAACTGAAGGTAGCTGCAGTAAAGACCTGGCAAAGCATCTCAAGGGAGGAACCTCAGCATTTGCTGATGTCCATGGGTTCTAGACTTCAGGCAGTCTTTGACTCTAAAGGATTTGCATCCAAGTATTAAAATAATCTTATGATTGTTACTTTGTCCACTTAATTTTGAGACTGTGAAAATGGGGGGGACTCATGGAGGGAAAAAAAACAGATGTAATTCCTAACCGGTGTACAGAGGCAAAATTGTGACACTGTCCAAATACTTATGGACCTGACTGTGTGTACATATATAGTATATACATTAAATATATACACATTAGTTATTTTTTTCATACATCATTAAATCCTATCTATCTATACATAATCCTAAGGGTAATTTTCTTCACATACATTTATAGTATCTTGAACTTCTATACATTTTTAAAAACACACAAACACACACACACACACACACACACACACACACAAAGAGCCCTCTTTTGCCTCTTTCACCTTTTTGACAGTGTGGAACAAATGCATAATTCATTGACTGGTGTAAGTGAGGTAATTATACATTTATCTTACAAACACTATTGTCCCATTGACCTTGCAAAAAAAAAAAAAAAGAAAAAAAGATTAATGCCTCTTCAGACCTCCTCAAAATTGCTATGGAGGGAGAATTTAATACCTTAACAGAGGGCCAAAAAATTGGATCGGCTCTTTATGAGTCCGGGATGTCATTGGGGTTCCAGAAGGTCCTCCTGTGTGATTAAGTGTTAAATTTAAAAACTTTATTCAACAGCATTTTAAATGGAGTAAAACAATGTCACTCTTTTTTCCCTAGTGACTTTTTTTTTTTTTTTTTTTTTACAGGGAGGTGCAGCTGAATGAATCCTCCCTCCATTTTCACTATCTTTTTTTTTTTCCCCCGTCTTAGGCCATCATGGCTCAGCTCCCTCAGGAGGAAAAGGCGAAGATCGCTGAGCAGGTGGAAAGCTTCCGGCAGGAGAAGAGTAAGCTGGATGCTGAGGTGGCCAAGTGGGACGACAACGGCAATGATATCATCGTGCTGGCCAAGCAGATGTGCATGATCATGATGGAGATGACAGACTTCACCAGGTACACACACACACACACACACACACACACACACACACACACGTATTAAATTACTCTACAGCGCTGTTGATATCCGGATTCTGATTGGTCATAAGGTGTGAATTTTCCATAATAATGCATTAATATAAACATACTATCATTTCTGTCATTTTGTAACATTTATAGAAGGAGTCTCCAGTGTCAGTGCTTTGTAACTGTCAGAGGTAAAGCTTTAACTAAGTTTCCTAAAGTCTTCAGCGCAGAGGTTATGCTTTGATGTTTTTCAGTAACATGATAAGATGTGTTTTCTGTCCTATTAACTTCAAGAGAGAGGAAAAAAAAAAGAGAGAATGGTGAGGGAACGATTGTTTATAGCTGCTATAACGCAAGTGAGAACAGGAACTAACTTGTTTAACGGACATGCCATATAAAATTGCTGTTGAATAAGAGGAATAAAACATTGTGGGACATGCTGTTATTGGAAAAGAATGTGATGACAGTAACTCTGCTTCATCACACCAACTTGTCGTTGATTATTGTCCTATAACAGCGCGACACAGAGTCTGTCGTTCTTAACTTATTGAGGAATACATAATATCTTTCGTGTCACAGTCGACATTGCAGATCTCAGTTAAAAAGTTCCAAGATTCTTTTCTTTCCCTCTCCATCTGCTTTTTCAGTGTGATTGAGGGATTGTCTAGCCTTCATCTCAGCACTCAGGAAGCCTGATGTGTGTTGTGCTGAATCAGTGCTAATGCAGTAGTGTGTGTGTGTGTGTGTGTGTGTGTGTGTGTGTGTGTACGCGCGCGCGTGTGTGCACTCGCAGGGGAAAAGGCCCACTGAAGAACTCGTCTGATGTGATCAATGCTGCTAAGAAGATCGCAGAGGCCGGATCCAGAATGGACAAACTGGCCCGAGCTGTGGCTGACCAGGTGAGGGACAGTTAGCATTAACGCTTTCATTTTTTTAACAATCCACCGTGTCTGAACAAGCCCCGTTGCCCGTTCACTAAATCGGACTGGAGAGTGTAAATAAAATGAAAAACCTATAACAATTCTCCCCTTTCTGAGCTTTTCTGTTGAACTGCCTTCAGATAAATTTATATGATAAGCCACAATAGAGGGTTCTGTTCATGTTTTTAAAAAAAAAAGCATTTTTTTTCCAGGCATAAAAAATTGGTGTCACTTAAACAGCTCCAAATTTTTTCATATGTTTATTGGCTATGCTACAGTATTATTCATCCAGCTGACTACAGTCTGCCAGTGACAGACCAGAAGCCCACATGATCAAAACACATAGAATTCCTGAGATAAGCACCGTCTTTGTGCAACAGCAACATGGTCATAACAATTTACACAACTTAGGGCAAATGAAAAGTTGGAAGGCTTAGGGTTAGCATTAAGAGTGGGGTTCGCATTCATAAATTTTCTCAGAACGTAATTTGTATGAACAAAATCCATACCCTCGCTTCGTCCGTATTTCAAATTGTGTGGCATTATATGTGTAACCAATCAGCAACAAGCAGTGCTGCTAGCCCCACCCTTGACTAGCGTTACTGTCGGTACTGACCATGAGCAGGAAACAAATACATCCATCTGGAACCTTTTGTAGTGAAGTGATGGTTGATGGAAAAGCACAAGCCCAGGTAGCAGATAGCAACAGTCTTGTACATTTGAGAAAAAAAAAAAAAAACCCGACCCTTCAAGTGTGAGAGTCTCTCAACTTTTTTCCTTGCTGGTGGTCCATAGCTGTCAGATCTGGACCTCATCAGTAGATGGACTGTGAAAAAGAGTGAAGGGGAACGAGGATCAAACCCGGTGCCTCCTTTTAATTGAATTAGCACCTCGAAGGTGTTGCATTCATTATCAAATGAGCACCTTCTCACTAATGCACTGACAGCCCCTTTTTAATATCCAATCCATCACGGCAGCTGCTTGGATGACAAAGGCTCGGAAAACGAAGGTGTCAAGGAGTGAGTGATCATCCATATGAATGCATCGCTGGTGCACTGGATCAGCCGTTCGTCATCGTCTGTGGCCATGTTTTGGAAGAAACTGCTGAGTCATTGCTGGCCCAGTGACGTGCTGTGTTGGTTGAACTCGTGACATATTTCTTTTCCCTTAGATAAAGGAAAAAAAGACAGCTGGAAAGGGGAAGTGGATCGACCTGCTGATGGAGGAGTAATCCGAGTGCTGGACAGTGCCAAAGACAAACCGAGTGTTTCACTCACTCCAACAAAGCAGACTTTCAGCTCTCTGATCAGAGAGCAGGATTCTGGATCCATGCATACCTTTCTTCTCCTGGCAGATTTCAGCCATATTTGTAGATGAAGCCAAACAGGTGGCTCGCATGCCTCTCATCAAACCTTTCTCCCCCTAGCAAAGCATTTACATTTTTACAGCCATCTGGATGGAGTGCGGGGTCGGGATTCGTAAAGAATGTGGCTGTATGCGTCGAGGCTTGTTTTATACTCGCATGTCAAACATGGTCGCTAAATCAACAAGCAAAACTGAAAGTGTGATTTGTTACACACAAGATTCATCTTCTTCAGAACAGTGCTGATCAAGGAACAAATGACCGTTTTCTAAAAAATCAGAGGTGCTTTCTCAGACACAGCTTTCAGTCTGTTTGAATGGAATCTTGGCGTGTTCTCCACCTCGGTGTGGTTCTTAGAGCAGGTGAGAACATGGCGATCACAGGTCCAAGAGCATAATTATCTATTCAGCACTGGCTCTGTGTAAATAACTCGAGTTATTGTCATGCCACCCCCAAGCCCCTAGCCTCACTGGTTCTTGGTTCTACACCCGCAGCAATTTGGTGGCTTAACATTAAATCTTTTATAGTAGGAAAGT
This sequence comes from Pangasius djambal, assembly GCA_022985145.1. Taxonomy (NCBI): domain Eukaryota; kingdom Metazoa; phylum Chordata; class Actinopteri; order Siluriformes; family Pangasiidae; genus Pangasius; species Pangasius djambal. Next base: position 870,568 of record CM041002.1, on the reverse strand, counting down.
GTGGATCAAGGCTCAAGCAACTTGTTGGAGAAAAACGGAGCATGTGAGAAGACACAGAAATGCTGGAATTTGGAAAACAATAGGAAGTGTGTGGTGTGCGTACTGCCGCATACAGCTTCGTCTCAAGTGCCTGACCGGGTCGTTTCTTGAATAAAAGTGATTGCTACAATAATAACAGCATTAATGGCCACCACCCACTGCTTCTGACATACATTTACTCTCCATCTAACCTTTAATACCCCTAATTAGCTATAAAGTGATGTAGTGACTATTGTATTGACTACTGTTTTGCTTCAAGTTTGAACTGGTAAATATTAATGGAAGAAGGCAGTAGAAAGTTGTGAGTAAGATCATGTTTTCAGACATGAACGGTTAAAGGCTTGAAATCACGTTCAGGAAGCAGAGATGTCATTAGTGTGGCTTTTTTTTATTCTTTACCTATCTATTGTATGATATTCAGACTTAATTTATGGATGGCCAGGGCATTGCATGGTCCCCTAAAGCCCTGCATGAACTGAATTGGTTCAAACTCAAATCCCAAGAACACATCCTGGGTCAAATATATGAGGGGTTATTCTAGGTCCATGGCTACAAAAGTTATCACTTTGTTTTGGTGCAAAGTCCAAAAATTCCAGCGAGAACTTCCAAAACAAAAACACCTTAAAATAAGAGCTATTCCACCAAGATCCTAAAGTGGTTTATTGCAGATATTGTTATAAATACAAATAAATGGAAAAAAAAAAAAACGGCACTATGAAAAATTAAAAATTAAATCTTCTAGATTTTGTAATTATGTTTTTACCCTTGCTGTCCTTTTGCGTCTTTCCACCTACAAGATTGTCATCCTGTAACACAACTGAAATCATGTAGTGTAATGAAAATATTCTAACCTTTTTACTGTAAAGGAAGTGATGGAACTGTGTGTGCGTGTATTGTTTGGGTTTGTTTTCAAGGACAAGGACAGGCTGTTAGAAGTCATTAGAATGTCATTTTGTAACCCAGCTATGTAGGCCATGCAGTGTCTTTTGAAACAAGGCCAGACCCGAGTCGTTACCTTTGCTGCATTTCTTTCTAATTCCACCTATAAGAATGCCATACTGTTAGCCAGTTCAGTAAGTCACAGTAGCATCACAAGCATAGACAAGGACAATGTCATTCTGTGACCCAACTGAGCCAGTCAAATATTTCCGCACACTGTAGTGCAGAGGGAGTGAGGGAAGTGTGCAGGGAAAGGTTTATATATTTGGAACGAATGTGATGGATTATGCATGATGCCACCTGTAAGAATGTCATTCCTGTAACACAGCTGAGCTTGTCATGTCATGTCACAAATATAGACATTAGTGCCTTTGTAGTGCAAAACAGAGTGAGGGAAGTGTGCACGCGTGTGTGTGTGTGTGTGTGTGTGTGTGTGTATTTGTGTGTTCATTTGGAAGAAAACCAAGCCCGAGTCTTTGCCCTTGCTGACTTTCTGCTTGATTCCACCCACAACAATTTCATTCTGTAACACAGCTGAACAAGTCTTGTAGTGTCAAATATTTCCACACATCTTAATGCAAAGGAAGTGAGGGAAGTGTGTACAGATTCTTTTTTTTTTTTTATTTGGAGCAACACCAGGCCTGAGTCTGTGTGATACTTGTCTATGATTCCAGCTGCAAAAATATCATTACTGTAACCTAGCTGAGCAACTCATGTTGTGTCACAAATTTATATATTTCAAAATGTTTAAACCAAAAGAGGAACATTGAAAGTGTGCATGTTCATTTGGAGCAAAACCGAGCCTGAGTCATCACCGTTGCTGTGTTTCTGCTTGATTCCGCCCACATTAATGTCATTCTGTAACACGTGTCATGTGCAGTGAGCAAATGTTTTGCAGTGTGAAGTGGAGGCATGATTTGAAGTTTGAAATTTGGAACCAATCCAGATCTAAGCATCTTCCTTTGACTGTGTTGCAGTGTCCTGATTCAGCTTGTAAGCAGGACCTGCTTGCGTACCTGCAGAGAATTGCCCTCTACTGCCACCAACTCAACATCTGCAGCAAAGTCAAAGCCGAAGTCCAGAACCTCGGAGGAGAGCTCATCGTCTCAGGGGTATGTTCCTGCAACATCAGCACCAACACAATACATAAACAATACAGAAGTAATCGAGATGGAGGGATTTGGACTGGTGAAAAGGCTAATGCAGCTTTTTTCCAACATATCGAATTGAATGTTGTTTGCATTGATTTTTAAGTCATTACCAGCTAAGCTAGTGTTACACTGCATTGAGGTGCATACCCTAAGATATGCTGAGGGAAGGTGAAATAAAACCCGCAGAAAGTCATCTGACTTTGCTCTCTTCTCACTTTCAGCTGGACAGCGCTACATCCCTCATCCAGGCAGCCAAGAATCTGATGAACGCCGTGGTCCTGACGGTCAAGGCCTCATACGTGGCTTCCACCAAGTACCAGAAGGTGTACGGAACAGCGGCAGTCAATTCTCCCGTAGTGTCATGGCGCATGAAGGTGCCAGAAAAGAAGCCACTCGTGAAGAGGGAGAAGCCTGAGGAGTGTCAGACCCGCGTGCGCCGAGGCTCGCAGAAGAAACACATCTCGCCAGTCCAAGCCCTCAGCGAGTTCAAGGCCATGGACTCTTTTTAATTCTACAGGTGGCAAGAAAAAAGTTCCAAGGATCCAACCCCTCAAACTCCTCCTGACTTTTCCCTCTCTCTCTTTTCTTTCTTTCCCATCTCCTGTTTGCGGCTTCCTGTATCCCATTCCACGTAGAGGCAAAGGTTCTTGCCGTGGATACTCTCGGTTTTCTTTCTGGAGAACAAAGTGCATTGCACCACAAAACCAAGACACTTGGAGGAGAGGGGCATGTGTTTACTCTTGGAGCTTCAGTGCCATTCCTGTGGTGTTTGTTAGTTACCAGTGTTAATTACTGACTAGCCTGACTAGCCATATTTACACAGATACTACAGAGCCCTGCTGCTGACATCCCTACTAAAAAGAAATGCATGGCCATGACTTAAGTAAGGCAGGGGAATGAGAGAAGTCAAAGGAACAAGAGAAGCAAGTCATGGTCCTGACTCAGTAACAAGAGGGAATGGGAATTACATCATGGCCTCGACTTCATCACTCAAGGGAATAAGATAATTAAAGTTGTGGCCTTGTTCTCTCAAGTTACGAAGTCGGTGTCACTGTTGGTGTCAGTCTTTCTCTCATTCCCCCACGTTACAAAGTAATGCCCATGACTTAATTCTCTCATTCTTTTGACTTATGAAGTTATGGCCGCTTCATTTTCTTGTTCTCTCAAGGTACATAGTTGTGGTCACAAGTCAATTAATCCATTCCCTTGAGTTATGAACTCATGGCCGTGACTTAATTCTCTAATTTTCGCAAGTAACAAAAGTCGTGGTCATGACTTAATTATCTTGTTTCCTCTTGTTACAAATTCATGGCCATGACTTAGTAACTCAAGAAAATGAGATAATTAAGTTATGGCACTGACTTAATTATCTTGTTCTCTCAAGTTGCAAAGTCATGGACACACATTATCATTATCATTATTATTTTTTTTTTTAAATAGGGATGTCACAGGAAAGAAAATAATATATGGTGCCGTAGTCGACAGCTCTAGCTTTTGAAGCGTCCTGAAGCTCCTAACTTTGACTGAACTTTGAAACTCAGTATGGCTTGTAGTGTTAGAAATAAGTATATATATAAAAAAACAAAAAAAAAAAAAAAAAAAAAAAAAAAAAAAAAAAAAAAAAAAAAAAAAAAAAAAAAAAAAAAAAAAAAAAAAAAAAAAAAAAAAACAAAACAAAAAAAAAAAAACCCTTTTTGTCCCGATGATCAATGATCCGCATATTCCACATGGTAACATGACGTACAAGGTTTTGCAAATTTATTTAATTATTATTGCATCACTAACTATTACAGGCTGGTTGGCCATGGTGTTGAACATGATACTAGAAATGGACAGAGTTGACTAGTTGTGTGGTTTGCGCAGAGAATAAGTAGAATCCTGGATATCTTTATAGTCACAGTTCTCTAATAAACCTTGCAACTGTGTTCCGTAGCCTGTTTGTTTTTTTTTTTTTGTTTTTTTTAATACATAAATTATTTCATCCAAACTCTTCAGTTATTATGGAAGGTTCCAATTTATTACTCACAGAAAGAATATAGAAAGTGTGAATGCTCTTTATGTAGCTGAGAAGAACTTTTCAGTTCTGCTAGAATCATTAAACGCAGAGCTGTTTCAATTTCAGCAAGGAGATCAGGTGTGTAAAGATATAATTTGACGCTGAGAAAAGTCAGCCGAGTGCAGAAAAGTGTTCACCCCATTAATACTTGCTTTTTTTTTTTTTTTTTTTGAAGCAAGTCAGAAATCTTCACTCTTTGGCTTCACCCTTACTCACAACGCTGATTGAGATAACTTCAGGTAAAAACAGCTGGGTTTTTTTTCTAGGCGTCTTGCCGAACCAGCGAACAAAATAATGACAAGCTCCACATCAGCCAGGTCTTGGTAAAGAGATGTCGAGCTGATGAAACCCAAAAGCAAGCGAGTGCATGAAGGAGTGTGGTGTGACCTCGGGTGGAGTGCAATGCGACTGAAGCCGCCTCCACTATTCCTCTGGGTTTAGCACAGTGACTCGTACCTAATGAAACTCATTACAGCCGGATTACCCAGGAGGTCGCTGTGGCAATACTCCTACCTGCCATTTACCTTAATTAAAATCCTTCCTTTAAAAGCCGCGGCTCTGCTGGAGGATGGGGGAATTAAAGTGGGATGGCGGCCAAGAACTCGTCATGACCGGGTCTGTCATGATTATTAAGTTTTAGCTGTCATATAAATAATTGCGAGTGATTCAATAGTCTTTTCCTTTCACCTTATGCTACAGTTATAATAGAGGCCTAATAGTAGTAAAGATTGGACTAAAAGATTGGATATTGAACATTAACATTTTTGTTAAATTGATAACAAAAAAACATGCATTTAATAAATTACATTTAGGTAGCTATTATCAGGGGGCCAAGCACTGAGTTTGCGCAGGCACCCTATTCTAAATGTATGTTTTCTTCTTCTTCTTCTTCTTCATCAATGTGAGTCTATGGCCAAAAGAAGGTACTTTTTTATTTTAATTAAAATTCTATCACAGCGATGGAGAATCTACAATCTAGAGAATCTACACATCAATTTTGGTGCATGTTCCTTAAATGCTCCAGCACCACCAGCAGGGTTTCAATCATAAACACCAAGTCCTAAAAACACTATTTCACTTTCCTTTGATTCTTTGGATCATGCCGAGTTTAGCGGATGTGTTAATTCCTGCCATATTGTAAGTTTTTTTGCTTCTTCTCCAAAAGAATTTGTACAATCCTAACAAATGTTTGGTTACAGTATACTGAAACCAACCCGAATATATTGGATTTTTGAAATGCAGGACGGTTTGTCTATAAACATACACACTAAATGTCAGCAAAGTCCCCAAATAGGAAGCGAGGCCATTTCTCAGCAATGCTTTTGGGCGTATTGACACCAAACTTGGCACATATGTTTAGCAACATCACCTGATGTCCAAAAACAAGTTTTGGAGTTCATTTGCAACTTCTGGTCATTCTTCATGAGTAAGGGGTGGAGATAGAAAGTCCTTGGTCCTTAGGAGTCTCTAATGTCAGCACTTCATAGCGTCAGGACTTACTTTGCAGTTTCTCTGAAACATGACGAGCTGCAGTGTTTTGTCTTATTAACTTCAAGACAGAAAAAAGTGAGAACAGAAACTTGTTTCACAGGCGTTCCAACATAAATGTATCTATACACTGATAAAAAAAATATATATATATAATGTTATTTTTAAAAAATAATTGTAATCTTTGGCAAATTGCTGTGGTAAAAGAGGAATAAAACACTCGCTGTTACTGGAAGAAAATCTGTGAGGTGCTAACAATAACTTCCTGCCATCTTGTATTCCTTACAGAAATTGCTCACATTGTGCATCACCGTGAATCAGATTTGCATCAGCTTTTGAAAGTGGACACAAAGAAATAGAGAACATCTGAAGCAGATGTGAGATCATAAATATGCTTGAGGCTTGCAGTGTTTCTCTTCAGAAGCTGTGCCGTCTCACGCGAAAGGAATTTTTGAATTGGCGACTGCATATTTAATACCGAATGTGTTTCACAGATGATGTAGGAACTATGTAGAGAAGCATAACAGTGCTTTAATTACTGTTTCGTCAAATAATACCTGATACGATATAGTGCATTGCTTTGATGTGAAATTGAACTGAGCTGTGCACTACACATGAGAAGGAAAAGAGTATATATATATATATATATATATATAAAATCAGAAAGCAAGGTTACAAGATATCAGAATCGTGCAAATAGTCTAGACATTTAACAAGCCGTAAAGTGAGTGTGTGTGTGTGTGTGTCTCTCTCTGCAGGTGGCTGTAAGATTATATAGAATCATAAATGACTGATGAAGGGGAATAATTTCAGAGCCTCTCGCAGATGATTTTACGATGTCTATCCATCGTCAGTTCCATCTGCAATCTCTATTAACATCAAATTTTTTTTACTGTTTTCCGAAAACCTTTGTGACTTTTACTGAAGGGCCGTACTCCTCCCTTCCAGCAGAGGTCAACGTTTCCAGAATTCTGATCAGTTGCTCACTTCCTGTATACATCCTGGTTTTGGACTATATAAAGTACGTGGTTTCCTAACACTCATTGCTGAGCATCATAGAAGATATAAATCAAATGGTGTACAATAGTGGAGGGGGAAAAAAAATGCAGGAAGAGTTGCATAAAAGACTTCGAGGAATGATCCTACAAGTGGAGTAGGATGCAATTCTTTAGCAAAAAAGAAAAGCATAAAAGGAAGAATTCAAGAAATTTTGCTTTCAGATTTACAGCATTCTCACTAGAGACAGATAGTTCGGGGTCACTCATGGTTATGAGTGTGAACCACCAAGATATAGATCTGATCCGAGCAAAATAATCAGAATTGTGCAAAGAAGCCTGTAATGTGAACGGAGCCAAAGACTCTGGCGGTTAACACGAGGTATGAAGCTAAGAAAATAAGCAGACAGGAAGACATTTATATACGATACAGCCAAAAGTAGGCGGTGGTAGCTTTATGGGATTTAACAGGAAGTAAGAATTTACCATTACAAGGCTATAACTTAATGAAAGACTGAAGTAAAGGAAGCGTCCAACAGGAACTGGGACTGCTGGCCATTAATGATTTTACTGAAGCAAATGATCAATGATGGAGAAAACAGTCATAGAAAACGTGTACTAAAAACACTGAACGTCCTGAGTGGGTTAAAACTTCCAGCAGTGGAAATCTCTTAAGCAAAACGTTTCAACTACCATTCCTCAGCTTGCATGTAGTAGCAAGGCACAACAAGGTTAAACAGTCCTCTTATTTATTTATTTAATGCTAACATATCCAGCAACAACACACTTCACTTCTTAATAAAATCTGCTATGTACACAGAGGTCCACTTTACAAGGTCACACTGAGAAAAGTGCTAGCAATTCAGACTAAATAAGCTTCTGTAAAACACCAAATTAAACCAAGCAACAGCTGCGACTGCTAAATGGCCCCGAGTCCGACAGAGTTGCTGCTTCAGTTTCACAGTGGTATAAGGTGATGTTTTCCGGTATATAAGAAGCTAAAAAACCCTACACATTTAGAAATCTTAAAAGTAGAAATTTAAAAAATAAAATAATAAAACTTTAAATTCTTCACAAGAAAAATGACCTAAGAGACTCTAACCCCCAGCACTGTTGAATTCTGAATGGTCAGAAGATATTGATTCATTTTCTATAAACTTGTTCCAATATGATGTTGTGTGTATAGGAACAGCTCATTCACGGGGACTTGTTGAAATGTTGACGTTTTCTCTGTGAAGATGTTTAACGTTAATGGACGGAGTCTCAGACATTGTCAGTCAGAGGTAAAGCTGTGACAGTTCTCCCACATCTTCAGAACAGAGGAGCTTACACGTTGCGATTTCTCGGAAACATGACAAGCTGCATTTGTGGTTTTGGGGTGTGTGTGTGTGTGTGTGTGTGTGTGTGTGTGAGTGAGTGTGTGTGAGTGAGAGAGAGAGAGAGCTGTTCATAGCTGCTATAACGTGAGTGAGAACAGGAACTAAGACATTCCACAAGATTACAAGTAACTACAAATGATTAAAATGTTCAATAAATTAAGAAAAAATATATCATTGTTGGCACATTTCTGTGGTTTAAAAAAAAGAAATTAACCACTCGGGGACATGCTGTTGTAGGAAAATAATCAACTTCACGGTAGTAACAAAAAATCCACTTAATCTCTGCGTGTTTTGCTTTAACAGTACGACAGCCTGTCATGTTTTCCTGCTTCTGACAAACAATATTTAGCAAAATAGCTTTTTTCTCTTTGGTTAATTAGCATGTAAATGTGTCCTGTCGCACTTCAGAAGTTTGACTTTAATTACATAAGACATGATGGCTCGTGATCTGCTCTGGAACAGCAAGTGCTGAAAAGGAAGACATGGTAATATAAATAAGTTCAAATGGGGATAAATTTGATATGAGGTTTTGCCCACAGTCTTTTGATGACAGTTGCAGTTATTAACCATGAACAGTGTGAACTGGGACGGTAAAGTTGTAGTTCTGGTGGAAGGAAGATTTAGTCAAGAGTTTTTTTTTTTTTCCTTTTTCCTTTTCAGTGGGAAATAAAGATTACCACCACGTTCTCAAAGTTTCAGTTCTGAACTAAGCTGGCAAAAATAGACCTGAAAAGAGGTCCTGTTTCTCTGTGGAATGAAGGACTTTTTAAGGACACGAAGAATTGGCTCTCTTGCCCATATCCACATTAAAGCCCTTTTTCCACTCACAAGCACCAGAAGTGGTTCAATTTTTCTTTTAAAAATCATCTGCTAGTTAAATACAGGTGAAAAATTAAGAACAGAATTTACAGCAAATAGATAGCTATAGAAGAGAGTCTGGTTCTTATGGTGAAAACACTACCTGACTTTAGTGGTAGTTCCTGAAGTTCGCAAGTTTAGTGGTAATTAATTAAATAGCAGGGTTAAAATGAACTAATAAGTCCATTAGACAAGTCCATGCTTAAAATCAGACCGATTACAGGTACAAATGCAAAAACACAGCCAGGCAAACTAATCAGAAATCAGTAAACTAAGCTATATAGAGTAAGTTGTCACTTAGAAGTACTCACAAGTTGGCAAGACTTTGCAAGGAAACAATGAAACATGACTTACAAAATAAACCTAATGGTAACAGGAAGCAGGTACATGACAATGAGGCACGACTAAAATTCAGAGAGACAAACCCCTAGTGGTCAGTCTGGCACAGAGCTGAGGGAACACTGTAGGCTTGAGAACAAATATTTCAAGTCTAAATAAATACTCACATCACAGATGATACTCAATTATACTCAATACCAGAGATATGAATGACGTTTTTCTATTTAGAGCGTGTAGCTGCTCAAAGGAAGCAGTACCATTAGCAATATAGCATATATTTTTTTCGATAGTGGTCATAACTCGTTGCTCGAGTGGTTCACAGTGAAGCAATGATGTCACCAGTTTTTAGTTTTGGTGTTAGGACCAAAACAAGTTTAGAAACTGTTCGTTCATATCAAAGCGTTCAGCTTTTGGGCTGTGATGTGTTTCCTACCATCTAATCTGCTGAAATTTTCATATGCTGCTCCTATAAACTGACAGGTCTCTAAGCTTACAACTTACTACCCGATTACAGTAGTGTGTTTGTCAACGTGACGTTTTCTCCTAGCGGAGATAAGCACCTCCATCAGTGTGCCACTGCGTTTCCTCCCCATCACTTCCTTTCAGGTCTGCTCCTATTGGTCAGGATGTGTTCTCCTGCTCAGTAATGAAATCTCTTAATTAAACGAAGATAAAGGTTACTGCCAATTAAGCCCTTAAGGCTCCATTTATTTTTCATCAGAATGAATTTACAAGCACGGCATGTGATGCGCAAACAGAGCTCCTTATAATAATGATATTTATCTCTGTAGGAAGCTGAATCCAGTGCGGGAAGCGCTCGAAAAGTTTGCAAAGCAGTCCTATTACATGAGTCACTCGAGGCAAAGTGATGGGCTCCTTACCCGATATTACAAAAGCACCCATAAAATGTCAGTGTCAACGTTATTGAAAAGGCTGTAAGAATCCGCACAAGATTCCACTGCCCACGTAATTGACGCAAGACTCGACAAGCCCAAACTTCGAGCATCGGATAAGAAGTTGCTTAGACACGCAGATTAAATTTCAGCACTCGATCGATCTCCAGAGCTGAGCAGAAGAGGATATTAAACAAGAGCCTTGTCAAATGAAAAGGGAAACCATTAGCACCTCGCTTCGCTCGCTCTCAAATAAGGAAGGCCATATCATGACTGCACAGATGGGGAACAGAAAATGGTTAAAAGCAATTCACTCGGACTAGAATTTCACATGAAACCTTTACATTCCAGTCAGTTGTGCAATCATCTCGAACAAAAAGGTCCAAACATGTTTGACATCCAAAACCTCCTTGATCAACATCCTTCAGACCTTGACCCAAAAAAACGACTGAAGTCCTGAAAGATGGCAGACATGCCAAATTCTTAAAATTCATTATTCAGAGGAAATAAAAATTGCATGGATTCCACTTTGCGTGGAAGTTAATTAATATGTCCTGCTTCATAAGAGAGAAGCCAGGTGATGAGTAGAACCTAGTTTTGGCTAAAACTATCAACATCTAAGCCTGTGATGTAGCTACATGTGCAATAATGTTTAAATGAAGGATAATGCTTCAGTGCTTCAGCCGCAGCGTCTCATTTGGTTAATGGGTTCGTTCTAAATTCCCCTTGTCCTCATTTCCTTTTCCTCCATCTTTTCTCCACTTCCTCACACAAAGGAAACAAGGAGCGCCAATTGACCAATCCACAGCCCATTTTCGATGCTATCATGAGAACAAATTTACCCACCATGCTTTCCTGTGCTTTCCAAATGATTTGTTGAGCCTGTATTGGTTCATCTTTTGATGGTAAGCACCACGTCAGCTTATATAACCTGTCAGTATAACCTTATATAACCTGAGCGCGTAGTTGATTTTGTGTGTTTTAGAGAACTTCTGGTGTGAATTGGGTTCTGCTTCTAAGATTTAAACCTCATTTAAAAAAGAGCTACTGAGCATGCATTGGTGTAATTATTATTATTATTATTATTATTATTTTTAATGTTAGTCAAATCATTTAACTTGGCTCACCAACCAACAAGTCGACTTTTCTGCTCCCTAAATACTCATTGCCTTTTTGCTTTATTTATTTATTTATTTTTTAGGGGAAGGGTGGGGGGAATCAGAAAAGCGCTACAGATGTGCCCTGAAATAAGCACCCCAGCATTAATATTTTTGAGTCTGCTGTGTCAGTGCTTTAAGAATTAAGAAGGTTAATTTCTACATATCTTGGTAATTATCTTTTAATAAATGCAGGAGTTACATCATTGCCTACATCTACACAAAAACAACCCACTCAAACGGCTGACTCAAGAATCGACCAAGCAGATCAGTCAAAGAGCCGAGGCACACAGCTGATTCAAAGCGCTAACTCAAACAAAGGACTCACTAATGACCTTGGAGAGCTGACTCAAAGCTCAGACTCATAAATGACTCAAAAAGCTGACTCAAAGAGCTGACTCACATGCCAGCAACACATCATTAATGCTCAGCATTTATGATAATAACCCAAGACTTAACTTACACAATTATCTGCTAAATAGTCTGACTGTTCTCAGAAATATCCACGGTTGGAACTGAAGAGCACACGACTGCGAGAGCTGCCAGGAGCTCGGCTGTAATTGCGTGCTCATTAAGAGTTTGTCTGTGAAGCAGGCCTGTGTAATTATGAACCTCGCTCCCTTAATGACATTGAAGCGTAATGGTGCCATAGCCAGCTAATGGAGATTGTTCCCTGTGGTTTAAGGGGATATGGACTGAATTGTTTTATTTATTTATTTTTAATCCTTTACAGAGCTTGTAAGTTAACTCATGACCAGATGTTTCAGATCTACCTCATGTAGGTATTTTAGGTCACCCATAGTGCTAGGATGTTTACCCACATCATTAGATAAAATGCTCATGTTTTGTGTGCATCCAGGACACATTTAGCAGTTTATTCTTCAAAATAGGGGGCGAGTGATTTAGCCTCCGAGTGCGATGTCAATTTGTGGTCGTGTGCGTTCTTTAGCGCGGTAGTGCCCCGAATTTAAAGGGGACATGTGTATGGAGGAGCAGGGCAGAGAAAAGCAGTCAGAAAGATAGACTGGCCTTTTTAGAGTGAGCTAATGGCCTTCGCCTGCTGCAGTGTCTCCCATTCCGTCTTCTGTGCATTGATAATGGCGCCTTTCCCTGCAGGAGACGGAACGAGGCGAAGCTCAATCCCAGCAAATCACTGACAAAATGCATGTGCACACCCGCAGCAGTGTTTATGATGCGAGCTCTGGATGGGTAAAACAACTGTGCTGCTTATATTTCTTTTAGGACAGTGAATTCGGTGCACGACTACATGGCTACGAATACATTTCTATGGTAACAGATTCACAGGGAACTTGTTTAAGTCAAGATGATGATAAACATTTATGGAAGTAGTCTCCAATGTTCGTCAAATTCATCAATGTGGAAAATGTACAAATGTAGGGGGGAAGAAAAAAAACACAAAAACACAAAACTATTGTGCCAATTCTACACAGTGTAGTTAGCGCTATACATATCTATGTGCATTTTACTTGGATAATCCACCAGACTGCAGGGTGGAAGTTGAGGATGAGCTTCCCTGGACCTACCTCAGTAAAATATTTCAGTAGGCTGGAGAAAACAAAAGACTCGTATTTAAAAAACGGCATCACTTTTGCCTCCTGTAGATTAAAAGAGATTAAATTCTATCTGGTTTGTAAAAGCATGTTGTGCCAATTTTAATTGGCTGTCGTTAATTATATCTAACTGTATTTAGACTTTCTTTGCTAACGCCATTCAAATTCTAGCTAAATGGTAAATATCGGTTATTTACAGGATATTTTACTTCTGATTAATTCATTAGGAAACTATGTAGCATTAGTCAGGACACATGAGCAGCAAACTTACACGACTGAATGATTTTTTCGGACAAAAAAAAAAAAAAAAGGCATCAACAGCAGCAGTTTTAGAGAAGTTATAAAATTTTGAGCTTGACTTAATTTCATCAGTTAAAAATGAATGAATATCATAAGATTTTGTTACATTATCTACTTATAATTTCAGTTCTTATTCCATCCCTGGATCTCTAAATCATATATTGGCCAAAATTTTATTTACCACTGTTTAATTAAGTGTAAATTATGTTATTCTAATTAGTAAGTAATTAGTACAGTAGTAACTATAAGTCTCTCTATTTGAGTATATTCCAGGCTTTACTCAAGTGCTACTTCAGGACCATAATCATCTTGTTGGCATTTGAGCATTTTCTTCAGTGGAAGCGCAGGTGTGGATCAATACAAAGCGATATGAACGAAATGCACCCTGAGAAAAGGAGAGAGACAAAACACAAAGAAAATAAAACCAGTGGGGAAAAAAAAAATGCAGTCCGTCATATATAATGCAGCTGCCGTGCTATAGTGAGATCCATAAACGCCACATCTTTTCAATAACTTCGCTTTTCATGGTTCGAGTAAAGGTCTTCATCAAAACACCGGAAAGCGACACAAAGCTAAAACTCGGCGAAGAACAGAGGGACGAGAACTCCTACTGCAGTGGTTTAATTAAGAATGACAGACAGGATAGCACACACTCACACACACACACACACACGTAATAAAGTTTAATCAAAACATCGCTGAGAAAAAAATATATATAACTGAAATGTTTTTCAGTGTGGCATTCAGAAAGTGTTATGCAATTATGTAATCAGTTTAAGGAATGAAATTTAAAATGCTGAAGTTTCAAAAAGATACAAATCAAACTTTTTTTTTTAAAATTAGAAATAAAATGTTACCATTATAAAGTACCAGTATCATTACTTATGCATTACACTTTCTATTCATATCAGGAATGCACACTGCATTATAACGAATTACTGTACGTGTGTCTTAGGCATGCACACTTTATCTACATTATTATGAATGCACTGCACATACGCACCATTAGGCATTCATCATTTGTGTAATTTACATTACAGTATTTCATAGGCATAATTGCAAATTATACACATGAATCAATACATATGCGTTACATTTATATGCATATCAGGAGTACACAAGGCAATTACGTATGCCGTCGCGTATGTATTCTACATCTGCATAGCATAGCTTATAGATATTTAAGGTATCTGCCTCAAAACCAGGGTCTAAATAAATTCCCGATTGACCTGATGAAATCAAAATGGACTAAAATGCACCTTTCAACCAGGCAATTACTGGGTCTGCTCTGACAATTTCATCACAAAGATGAAAATAAGCATCAGCAGAGCACAATTTCAGCTCTATTGATGTAGATCTCGCAGGACGATCTAGTGCCAGGGACATCTGAAGCAAGAGTCAAAATGGACAAAATTATTTTAATCGGATGAATAATCATTTTAAATCAAAACACTCTCAACTGACCATTCTGAAAACAGAACAAGACGACATTGGACATGTTGCCAGTTTGGTGTTAAACAAAAAAATTGTGTGTAATCGTTGATCTGGTGACGTTTATGGAAGGAGTCTCCAGTGTCAGTGTTTTGTAACTGTCAGAGGTAACGCCGTAACTAGGTTTTCCTCAGGACAGAGTTTATGCTTTGTTGTTTTTCAGTAACAAAAAAAAAAACAAAAACGATAAGCTGTTTTTTTTGTCTTATTAATTTCAAGAGAAAAAAAAAAAGATGCTGGTGAGGGAACGATTGTTTATAGCTGTTATAACAAATAAGAACAAGAAGTTCCAAAGTCCTTGGTCCTTTGAAGGAGTCTCCAGTGTCAGCACCTTGTAACAGTCAGAGATAAAAGCTATAACTTGTCCAACATATTCAGAACCAGAATTATAAATAAATTGCAAAAATATTAATGATTACAATTTAAAAACAGGCATTAAATGCTCTCCACTGCCTACGACGCAGTACTTCCTGTTTATGCTGGACTGTATTTTTGATTTATGCTACTAGTTATGACGCATCATAACTATCCAATGTCTATCCTAGTTTTAAACCAACTCCAGTCAACATGTGGTTTAGGACTGATTGATTAACGACGTAACTGGTGCAAGACTCCGAACCACTAAGCCACTGCACGGAAGAGCTCCTGCATTTCAGCCTCCTTCACCTCCATCCACTCAAACAAGCTGATTTTCCACCCAAAGTTTTTGAGGCAAACAAAACATTGGATTTGTTGCTGAAAAAAGTCTTGAAATCTGGCAGAAGAATATTCCACTGCAGGTTCTCAACTGTAGCCACTCTTCAGCGTTGACAGGCTGATGTGATGACAGCTCGCTCGAGTGTGTGAAGTCGAGAAAACTTCCAGGTCGACATGGCGAGCGAAAACCTCCTCAACTTCCATGCATCGGGAAGAGGATTTAAAACCGAATGCACTGACGTGGCCATGGCTTTTTACCAAAAACCATGACTTTTTCCTCATTTCTGAGCTCAAGCTAGTTTAGGTCCATCTCTGCCAAAAAGGATCGAATCCCATCAATACTCGATATACTGCTGCAAAACCGTCAGGGTAGACGAGAGGTAAATCCTTGAAAGCGCTGTCCTTCTCCTTCAGCCGGGATTTGAAGTGCTGGTGAATCAATACCTTCCGAATCCATCACAGGAGGTCAGATAGGACTGAGATTTTTACTCAATTCTTTTCCAGAAAAAAAAAAAAATCTTAAATAAATAAATAAATAAATACAATGTCACTTCATGCCAGAGTGAACAATTTTATTTATTAGTCACCCAGAAAGTCCTTCTACTATGAAGCTTCTACGCCAGATACAATAGCAATCAGATCTGCTTTTAATATACAACGTAAGGACAACGTGCCCCACTGCAGAGCAAAATCTTCATTGCATTGCTCTTCGCGTTTCAGTGAAAAATAATGAGCAATAATCAGGATTTTTATCATTTAAATTGTACAGCACGTTGAGCTACAGTGCGCTTTTATTATTATTAAAGCACACGGTATAATGAGTACAAAAAGTATTAAAATAACTAAAAATACTAACCACTTACAGCAGGACCTAGGAGTTATTACGTTACATGGCACATAACCATCTAACCAATTTTCCATGTTTCTTCTGTTTACACACCTGCTCTAAAAGCAGCCAGTAAAACTCTGCAGTATTTCCAAGCACACACCTGAGGCATCAGATTTCTTCTTCTATCTGGATGCTTTCATTTGAACTTGCAACAAATACCAGCCATGGCATGTCATCAACACTCCTATGTTCGACCACAGACCTGCTCATCGTAATGCAGAAAACGTACACTTTCAGCTATTTTAGTGAACATGGTGACGGCATGCTGACGACCTGCACTTGTATGTCTGACTCTAAGAATTGATTTTTTTTTGCCAACAGATGCTGGATCAAATATTTATTACTGACCTCGTTCACTAATTATACACATTATTGTGGCCTCTGAGGTTATAAGCAAGGGTTATATCCACATCTAATCAGCGCTAAACCTCGTCAGGAACCGTGCCAAAAGATATCCGGTTCTGTAGGCGCAACTCTGAAATGTTAAGAGAGCCTTTATTAGCCCGAGAATTGGCCATTCGCTTTGAGATGTAAAAGGTCAGTGGTGTCAGGTGTTGGGTGCCAAGAGGAAGACGGATTTCTGAGTGCTGTAATTAGAAGATTGTATTTGCACATTCATATTCAAGGGGCTCATTCTTTACCTTTCAGATTATTTCTACAAGAGTGCATGAGGGCTTCCTTTCCAAGGGACCAATTAGTTATAGGGAGAGATACGAGACAGAAAAGTCCGCCAACTCGTGCTTAAGTCTCGTCTTCGATAATCCAGGCAAAAATTAATGCTCCGTCTTGCCGGCTGATGCCGATCTTCTCTGCGCGGACACAAAGAAATGGAGATCCGAGTGATTTCTGCACACAGGATATTATGACCGGCTCTGGCTCACCATGCCACAGTGTCAAAACCTTGACAACTACTTTTTTTGAGGGAAGTGAATCATCGAGAGAGAAATCTCAGAACCCTCACTGTGCCCTAAATGAGCCTATTGTGGTGGGCTATAATGAATTGACCATCTCCACATGAAGTTTCTTTTCTGTTCTGCCTCTGAGCTAAAGCCTCATTGTGTAAGGGCCAAAAGTGGAGTATTACTGCTGCGGTTTCACAGGCAGGCCCGAGAGCCCTCAGAGACAGATGAGGTGAGACGGAGCGTGATAAGAGAAGCAAAATGAAATGAGAAAAGCCAGAACAGCAACATAAGGAGAACCACAATTGCGATGGATCTGATTGGCGTGATGTGAAGGACGCCGAGTGACCTGCCCATAAGGACGGACAGAACACATCCACCACCAAGCGATTAGATTTACAGCAAGCGTACTCGCAGAATACATCAGAAATATAAAAAAAAACCACTGCGCCTTCTTGATATAGTAAAATAAATTATTAAAACACACGTTCTACTTTTTATCCATTTATAGTCACACTTAATGTTGTGGAGTGTCCACAAAACAAGTCAGTTCCTGTTCTCACACGCTTTTCTCTCACCGGCCTCTTTCTTTTTTCTTTGGGAACGATATTTTGTCCCTCCTCTCTTACACATTCAGGCCCATAAATAAAAATTTCCAAAAGATAATGAAATTGAATGTAAAACATAAAACAGGAAGTCACTCCTTAAAGTGATTAAAAATGTTCTTTTGTGATTTTGAAAGTTTCTATTGATGCTATTTAAATATTTGAATTAGTAAATAAAAGTTAAATAAATCCGAGTCAAACATTACTTCAAAAATACAAGATTTAAAAATTCGAATGAATTCTCAAACACTTTAAAAAATTGTTACAAACCCTTTAAGCTGCCTGACTCTGAAACTGGCACTAAAAAGATACTTGGACATTAAAAAAAATCACTGCATACTGTAATAAAAGTGAACTTAGAAACTGGATGGGAAAACTAGATTTAAAAAAAAAACAAAAAATAAAAATAAAAATAAGTGAATGACTTTTGTAAATGAATGCTGCATATTTTAAAGGAAATTCCACACATTTTTCATTAGTAGCTTCTTGACTTGCAAAATATGGATCAGAGAAACAGGGGATGAGAGAAAGAGAAAGAAAGTGGAAGGACATAAAGTGCAATTAAAACGATGGGGGCTTTATACAGCTGAACACAGAGCAGCATTCAGATAACCTTCCTACCACAAACTCTGACCGCCGGACACTTAATGACCTCAATAAATAACTCCACCTTATTACTGACCCAAGTGTCTCTGTGTTCAGCTTAAAAACTGGACCTGGACAATAAAAACCGAGCTCTAATGGCACAAATAAATATGAGTAGAATAACTCAGAACAGGATGGCTATAAAAACACCTCAATCAATCTCTCCCAAGGGGGGGGGGTAATTAAATCACTGCAGAACTTTTACAGACTGGTGATTTTCTCCAAATACAGTTCTCTAAATTACACAAAGCAGAACATCAGACATCAATTTAAGCCTAATAAAAAAAGTGCTGGTATTCAACTAAGAAAAATATGAAGCTTTTTTTTATATGTTAGAAGTTTAATATTTATGGAAGAAGTCTCCAGTCTGCTGCAACCAAGTTTTCTGACATCTTCACTAACTTTCACAACATTAATTTCAACTATAAACAAAAAAAAAAAAAAGTACTATATAAAAAGACTTTAATAAATTGAAAAAAAAAATTTAACTGCTGTAGTGGAAGATGAATACAACACTTCAGGAAGTGCCGTTATTGGAAAATATTCAACTTCAGGATGGTAACGTTAACTCCGCTTCATCACCACCACATTCCGACACTGATTTTCATACAAACAGCATGACGGCTTTATTCCTTCCATATTGCATTCGTGCTCACTTGCATTTTCAGGACTCGGTCCCAGCGACCTGGCCGTCCATCGCAAGGCCGATCTGCTTCGGACGACCTGTGCTTTGACCTCAGCGAGCTCATTTTGCGGCGTGTGGAATTTCAGAATGACGTGAAGCATTTCGTCTCCACCTCCGTCATGTTCCGAACAAGTGGCGACTACGCTCGCGTTACTACAATGCTCTAACGAAGCCATTAATTAACGAACGACTCCATGTGGAGTGTTCAGTCAAAATGGAGGTTACTCTGACTTCCTGACAGACGATCTTCTTTAAAAGTAGCAAGATGGCATGCAAACGAAGGCTCATAAATATGTAATGCATGCATCTTATCAAGGCATTGAAGCATTGCCACTAGGGAGGCATGGAATCTTATATAGTGCTGAAAATATGTGGAGCTACTGGATGCAGGACATCTTTAATTTTAGGGGTCATAACCGTGTCCGTACCTAAGGATTGTTTAGTTCAGGGCGGTTAAAGCTAAGTGGGTAAAGTGTGTGTAGCATTCCTGCGCCAGGCTCGTGCGCTTATATTCATTGTTTCTTCCACCAGGGCATGTAAAGCATTCGAGCCAAGCTATGGTGTCAAGGTTGAAGCAAACTATTATTTATTATTATTATTCAATCACTTAATTTGAGAAATATTTTTATACACATTTTATTTATAAAATCAATCATTCAGTCATTAACTTCAAACCTTTTTACTAATTTATGTGCATGGATTTAAGTAATACATTTAGATGAAAGACTGATTATCTGTCATAACACACACCATTTTATCTGGATTTTTTGAGCATTTTGAGCATCCACTGTTTTATTTATTTATATTTTTTACGTAGGTGGTAACTTGCTGTGGTATAAAAGTTACGACACACTTTGGGGTGTGCTGGTAAAGGGGAAACAGACTTCAGGGTGGAAACAGTAGCTTGGCATCACACCACTGCACACTGAATATTTTCCCTATAAAAAGCATGACAGTGGTTTATTCCTTATACAAAGAACATTACGAGCATAATCCTGTGCGCGTGGGATGCTTTACTCCTCTTCGATCCATTTGCAAAATATATCCTTGCCTATATTCGCCTCAGAATTGCACGGTGTCCCAAAAAACTATTTTTAACAAAATTATTCCCTTCGATTTTGGACTGGGCAGCTAAACCAAAAAAAAAAAAAAAAAAAAAAAAAAAAAAAAAAAAAAAAAAAAAAAAAAAAAAAAAAAAAAAAAAAAAAAAAAAAAAAAAAAAAAAAAAAAAAAAGTGTCCTAAAACTGTCAAAAAATCATATCACAAAACAGAGAGGTAATAAGACCATCATGAACTTTCTCTCACTCTCGGTTCTAACTGCCTCAGGTCCCTGTTGGCGCTCCAAGGTCACGCCAGTCTCTTAAAATGATTTCAGGGGTCAGCGAGTTCACTTTGCTTCACCATGGCTCCAGAGAGAAGAAGTGGAGGGAAGAGTGTCCGAGTGAAACACTAAATCAAGATTACAAGATTGTTCAAGATTTCATTAGATGGGTTTTTTCAAGTGTGTCAGTGACTTCCTGACCTCTTTCACCTTTTGTTAACATCTCCAAGTCTCAGGGCAGGACCATAAAAAACAAGTACAGAACACCAGCAAGATGAGGGCAATGTCACTGAGGCGATATTAATCTGAATAAGTCATGATGATTTCGCTGGATTTCCATACAAAATTAGCCCCTAACTCATCATAACCTTTAAAAACCATGTCCACTAGCCTTGCCCCAATTCATCGTAAACCTTTAAAATGCACGTCTGCTAGCCTAGCCCCTAAACTATTGTACAACCACTAACCTAGCCGCTAACCCATCATAACCTTTAAAAACCTGCACGATAACCTTGCCTCTAACCCATCTTAAACTTGCAAATGTACATCCCACTAGCTGTGCCTCTAGCCCATCAAATCCTTGAGAACTTGTGCAAAGCTGCAGTAATTTTTACACTTCACAAAGCCTAACGTCATCCATATACAGTACCTTTAAATACCTGAAAACGCACCACATACGCATCCAGACCAAAAAACAGCAGGATAAAAGCTCAAATTCCTGACCTTCTTGAATTTGCTGCCCAGAAATGCTTGATTCTTTATACCTTCTGGAGTACTCTAAACCTCTTTAAAAGGTTCTGTGTAGAACTTACAAATGCATCACTCCCCCAGCATTTCTCATCTCCTGGAGAGAAAGCCAATTCACCGAAGAAGGTGAAGGGACAGGAGATGTGAAAGATGTGCATTCCGGTAGCAGTCATGTTTGTTTTGTGCCGAATTTATCCAGGTGAACTTTGACCTGTGAATTTGCGAGCCAGCAGAAAAAACAAGGAGTAGCAGGTTTTCCTCCCAATTTGATCTGGTCAGTTCTCACCATTTGCGGGAAAATTGTTTTTAATCTCTCTTCCAGCCGAGATTTCTAGGACCCTGCTAGTACCTCTGAGAACCCCTTTAGGAAGCCAAGAACCCTTAACTAAATCCCTGAGGAACCCATATAAAAAGGCTGTACATGTCTGAAAAGCTCTGGTTTAGAAAATGTCCAGGTAAAGGCATTACTTGCCTTGATAATTAATTCACACCTGAGGAACACTCGACTCGACACCCTTGCCTGGCTCTAGTGGAAAGAAATAGTCATTTCAAATCAACCTGGATTAGTTGCACTTGGAATTAAACACACTCGCCATTTCCCCCATCAGCCCTCTGCAGGCAGCAAAGTCATTTGATTTAGGTTAACCATCAAAAGATCTTTGTCTCCCTCTTTTTCAATAGGACTGCTCTGTTCAGCACATCAAACAAAAAGTTTGGGCTTTTGTAAACGCTGTATACTTTGATGTGTTTGGAGATCAGACCTGGCACTGATGTGATTTGAGGCGGCCTCTCAAAGGACGGCGTAATTGGACGGAGAGGGGGACTACACACCAGACCGCCCAGGTCAGCGCAAACAAGCAAAAGATGAGAAACACACAGCTCCATCGTCATGTTGATACGGGATGGGGCCTTATTTGTGAAAGCAGAAAAGGTGTTGCTTTAAAGCGTTTTGGAAAAGCACTGTGCAACCGGAAAGCATCAAATCTAGCTTTCACCTGGGAATTGCTCATGAAAAGGGCTGAGATTTCTATAAGGGTCAGCCCCATCAGAGGGAAAGTTCGGGGCTCCAAGTCACAGCGGGCCTCTAGGCAGCATGCACCAAGCTGTGAATAACTGCAGAAGTTCAGTCACAGTGGATTTAATAGAGGAAACATCACAAGTATTATTGTTGGATGTATGAACATAACAGTTATTCTCATCAATACCGTGTAGTGGTAATTAAAAGCTATTTTTCCCCCTTAAGAAATTCAACACCATCTTAGATTAAGCATCACCTGGGAGCCTTCTGACTCTCAAATCTGAGAATTCCCTTCCTCCAGCTCAGTATCCTCCCTTTTACTTAAAAAAAAAAATTAAATGGTAAATTTTCCCAATTCCCACCCACTTGCCAACTCTCATCACCAATACTCACGTCCTGTGAACAAACCTTACTTTTTTTTTTTTTGAAGTATACACCTATTGTACCTTTTACCATATACAGTATCTATCTATTACCTGGGAAGGTGCATGTGGTGTAGCTTTTAAAGCTTTAAGCAGGTACATCAGTGGTCCTCAAGGGCCACTCAGGTCATTATGTACCTGAAGTTTTTTTTTTTAAAAAGGTGAAATATAAGCAAAAAGATGTACTGTTGAGGATACCACTCCACTGATAATGGTTGTTTGGTTTGACCTTAAAAATTCTCTATATAAACTCCAAAACAGAGGTTTTTACCTTCATAAAAAAATCCCTTAAAATGCTAACACTGCCATCCAAAGAGCCTTTGAGGAACTCTTTCCTTTCAATGTGCTGCAATAAAAAGGCCAAATTAACAAAAGAGGGCTCTCTTTCAATTATTTATGGGCCATGCATGGCAGCGTTTCAAGTCACATGGCTGAGGAAGAACCCGTGTGGATCAGGTTATGAACAGAATGAAACATGCTCGATGTCACATCATAGAGAAGCTTGCACTCTTCTTAATTCCCTGCTAATCATGGACTTTTAGTGATTTTCCACTTTCATCACTCGCTTTTATTGATCTTTTCCAATTTCTTTTAAGTGTTCGTTTTTTTTTTTTAAATACTCAGCACTTTCAGTAACTTAGGACCTACAGACAAGACCTCGCAATTCCCTCAGGAGCGTAAATACACAACACAATTTTCCATAATAGTAAGCATGTAAACCGTGGCCCGCTTCCAACTCCGAAGAATTAAACACTTCCCCTAGGCACTTGCACTTGGAACAATAAATTCACACTTTTTTTTTTTTTTTGTTTGCAGGGAAGTTTTGAAAGTTTCAAAGTAAAAACGTTCTTTCTTCCTGAAAACGCATTTGAATTTTAACAGCCGTTTAGTCACAATTTAACAAGACGCGTCATTTACAAGTTAAGCATCATTAACTTTAAAAGATGAGAATTTCTCTCTTCGCCATGTTTGTTCTACACTGAAGGAAGTAAAGCAAATGAGCAGTGTCTTATTTTATTTGAGATCAGAAGTGATTCCCTTTCACTTTAAATGGAAGTTGCGGAGAATGCGATTACAAACTCATTGCTTTTACAATTTGGAAATGCCAGTCAGCATACAACGCATGTCTTTGGACTGGGGGAAGAAACCGGGGTACTGGGAGGAAACCCCCGAAGCACAGGGAGAACATGCAAACTCCTCCAGTAATCATTACTTTTAGGGGTATTGTGTAATTTTTACCATCAATGAAAAATGTAGAAATTCATGATGCAAAACAGGAAACACCAGCATGTGTTGCACAACCTAATTCCATCCCTCGGTATTTGGCCACGCTGTACAAGTACTAACGCCACAGCAATGCTGAATTCTGGACGCTTATTGTTCAGGGAGTTCCTGTAACTTTTTATAACAGCAGCTCTGGCAGTAGCACAGCTGCAAAATCACTACAATAATAAATAATGCATTATGGTTTCTATAGTAACGGCTCACTCGCACTGACTTGTACAGCAGATGCTCTACATAAACGCATTAAATAAAAATAAATAAATCAATCATTGACGTGCTGAAGTTTTCTTAAACTCAGGAGATGTTTATGCAACATTTATGGAAGGAGTCTCCAGTGCCAGCCCTTTAACGAGGTTAAGCCGTAACCAAGTTTCCCCATCATCTTCAGGACAGGAGGAGGAGGAGTTTACACTTTGGTTTGATTCATTTTGTATTATTAACTGTGAGAGACAGAGACAGACACACACACACTGGTGAAGGAAAGACTGTTTATAGCTGCTATAACAACAAATGAGGACAGGAACCAACTTGTTTGGAAGATGTTTTACACCATTAAATGCAAGTATAAATGGGTCAAATGCATGATGCGTCCTTCATTAATAAATAAAACATTGTTTCTGTTGGTAAATTTTTTATTCTGATACCACAGCAACACTTCGGGATGTGCTACCGTAGAAAAATAATCAACTTTACAGCAGGAGTAACAGTAACTCATCACCACTCACGTTTTATTTTACAGTAAATTTATATGGTCTGAAGCTGATTTTGCACAGATGTTATGAGGCTAAAAGTTCTAGCTGGTTATTCTTTAATAATTTGCATATTGGACCATATTAACTTAAAAGCTGTAGCGATCACAAAACTCGTACATAAGTCAGTTTAACGTGGAAGAACCGACCAACCCGACTCAAACACTAGCCATTTAAACATCATATTGAGTTCAGGCATCTACACAATGCCATCGCTCTCTTCTCGTACAACACATTTGGAGATGACCTTTAAAGCAAAGTGCGGTTAGAACTGGCTGTTTTTATACGAGCTCAAACTCGAGTCCTGGAACATCGATTGAAAGTCGTATCCTTTCTCCCAAGAAACAATACGCAAACTTTTCAAAAGAAGAACTCGGGGTTTTACGTGATTCTTTTCTCTTCAGCATCTCCTTCTCCAAAGTTAATGGGTAGCAGCGGTGAAAGACCAACAGCTCTGCTTTCAGCAAAGTTTAAAAGGTAGAGTATTTCACTCTGACGCCGACCTGCAGCCATCTGAGCCCTCTTTCAACGCTGATTCACACAAAAGCTTTTCTTTTCTCACATCTCTCACAGAGGCCGTTTTAGAGCAGAGGTTCACTTTTCTGTAGTTTCTGTAGAGAATTGACCCGTGTCCATACTCACTGCCAAGTATGGCTCCATAAACCTTTCTAAACATCTGGAAATTGCTGTGTATAAAAAGAATTAAACCCAAAATTGTAACAGGACAGTCTCGGTACATGGTGGAAAACAGCACTGAGCAGGGCCTGCCTCCAAACGGATAAAAGTTGCAAAGAAAAAGAACCAGATTTCAAATCTAGAAAGGGCAAGGAGGAGCGATTACTGGCCAAGACGTGACCTCAGATAATGGTAGCAGCAACAGGGCATGAACCAGGGAGCTGGAGCACCATTTTCCATCTTAAAATCAGACTTTATTGAATAATTCAAAAAAAATGTTACAGAAATTCTGACATTCATACATTTAACTATTGTAAACATCTACTTTTGTGTTTAAAACAACATGATTTGACATGTTATTTACCTAAAAATAGATTTTTGTAATGAAGACCAGGGCTATTTATTTTTAGATCATCAGCTATTATCTTTTTAGTTCATTTAAGATTTGTTTAAAAAGTGTAAAACAAAACTTAATTGAGTGGGAGATGACATTGGTTAGGGATCATTTTGCACTCTGTTGGCTATAAAATGTGGAAAACAATCCGAATTATAAGCCAGGAAAAAGCTTTTATACTTTTGTCTACATCCCCCCCACCTTGTCTTTTCATGTGTTTACATTTAGGCTTAAATGTTGGGTTTCTTGCTGCGTCTCAGCTGAGGACGAGCAACGCATCAGTAAACGATCTACTGCCTCATCCTCATCAGGAGCAGGACACTTTTTTTTTCGTGGTCACACAACAGCTCCATTTCACCACACATCTAACAGCAAGTCTAGCCACACTGACTAGCCCCACACAGAGCCGTGCACCGAGCACTCCCCATGCTGGCTGCATATAAACACCGCAGAGAGAGAGAGAGAGAGAGAGAGAGAGAGAGAGGCGTCCGCGCGCTTAATGGCGAACTAATGGTTCAGTGAGGAAGTCTCCTACTAAACCGCCCCTTCGTGGGGCTTTAATATAATAAATAAGGCACCTGACTCTAGTCCTGAACCTCAATAAATCTTCTCTAAAGCCTGTGCTAAAAGTATTGAGCTGAAGATTTGGGGGGTAAAATGCCGATATTACCTCTCAGAGCTCATACCGCTCTGATACCTGGCGCAGAGTAAAGCTGCACAGCAACCGCAAAACCCCGGGCTTTAAATAGCTGCGTGCGCACGTGCCGCGCGTTAGCGCTGATTACCTGCACGGGGCTGAGGCACCGCGCACGTGGCCGCGGACTTACCTGAGCAGGCGCACGCGGCGTCGCAGAAATGTGTTGTATTTATATTTTTGAACACATGATTAACCTCAGTTACAATTAAAAAAAGGAATCCATTCATCCGGAAGGTTTTTATCTCTCTCTCTCTCTCTCTCTCTCTCTCTCTCTCTCTCTCTCTCTCACACACACACACACACACACACACACACACACACTTGACATCCTGGGCCTCACTACATCTCTCCATTTTCAGCAGGTTGCTAATTATGTCATGTGGTGACTGTAGTGCAGCATCTGCAACATATATGATATGATGCTTGTTCATCCATCTGTTAATTACATACATTTCACTGGTCTTTCTTTCCCCACAATTATGTATATTTAAACCAAAACTGACTACACTGCTGGCAAATATACCTTTTGGATTTGCAAACTGTCAGGAAAGTCATGAAAAACATATAGGAGTTGGGGAAAAAAAAGACACAAGTGGAAATTAATTGCCAAAGTGTAAGACTTGCTCTGACATTAAAGCAGTTCTTTGTTTTATTCCCCTTATATCAACCATTACAATTTTATTTACTAATGAACAACACTTCATACTTTTTATCCATTTCTAGTTACGTTTAATGTCTGTGATACAAGTTAGTTCCTGTTCTCACTTATGTTATAGCAGCTATAAACG
Source organism: Pangasius djambal (assembly GCA_022985145.1). Classification (NCBI taxonomy): domain Eukaryota; kingdom Metazoa; phylum Chordata; class Actinopteri; order Siluriformes; family Pangasiidae; genus Pangasius; species Pangasius djambal. The sequence continues at coordinate 843,397 of CM041002.1, read as the reverse complement.
GTCCTTCTCTCACCAGCCTCACTTTGAAGTTAAGATGAAAAAAACAAAACAAAACAAAACAAAAAAAAAAAAAACACAGCTTGTGATGTTACTGAGGAATCCCAAAGTGTAAACTACCCTGTCCTGAAGATTACAAAGTGCTGACACTGGAGACTCCTTCCATAAATGTTACATAAATCATTTCTTTACATAACAATAACACCCTTTTTTTTCTGAACAGTTTATGTAGTATCACTGTTACTATAGAAATGACAAGAAAATTAATTAACATCTTCTGACCAATCAGAATCCAGAATTCAATAACAGGTGTAATACTCATGTGTAGATCACGCTAATATACTGTATAGACTGTATGCTGCTTTTAACTAGCAAATCAATCACTTTAACGTCAAATATTTTCTCGTTTATTTTCAGTCCTTCTGAGTCACACAGGCTGGTTAAGAGCTAGAGGAGGAGATCTGCTCGATCGATACGTGGAGTAGGATCAGTGACGTTCAGTCAGCGCAGTCGCTCTCACACAGATGGACGGAAGAGCACTTAGCCAGCTCTCAGCCCCTCACTCAGCTCGCTCAAACACACTCCGAGATAAATTTGTTGAAAATAAAACACAGCTGTACTGAGTAAATAATAAATACAGGACAGCTAATGGCTGAAATAAGCGCTGTATTGGAGAAGTGTGACGTCAGCGAGCATCAGACACGAGATGTTACATGACAGGAAATAAATATGGATGGTTTAAAAAAAGAATCATTTGTGAGTTGTACAACTGCAGTACAAAAAATCTACAAAAAAAAATAAAAAATTCCCCTGCTTAAATATGAATATCATTAAATCCTTACACTTCCTACAACACACACGGTTCACATGTGTATAATATACGCTCATAGTACAAAAAAGTGATCAGATAAATTAAATAAAAGTTACTTACATACACTACATGTGATAAAAAAAAAAAGTGTAAAGATCACAAATGAATAGATGAGCTCGCATCAAGGTGGGTGCCAATATTTATTTTTGAAACGCTAATATTTTCATCATCAGTTTTGTATTAAAAATGCAGAGTTTATAGGTTTAAAAAGTTTAACTTTTTAAATATAATATTACAGAATTAAATAAATCTTACAGAATGCTATAAATCAGAAGGCAGACTTGAAGTATGAATGTTAAAAAAAAATAATAAAAATGAATACATACATTTTTAAATACTTTTTTTTTTTATTAAACAAATAAAATATATAAATATATATATATATATATATATATATATCATAACACCCACTTTGGTAGCTGCAACCAAACAAGTAAATATGTAATTTTTAGTTAAAAATGAAAAGAAAAATTAATTTTGCTATTTAAAGCTTGCATCTTCTAATCGAAAAAACAAACAAACAAACAAAACTTTCAAAAATATATATTTTTTAATGCTTTTTTATGTTTATGCTTAAGCTATAACGGCGCCATGGAACAACCTCTGGAAGTTATGCTTAGCATTGCAGGCTCACAAGCTAGCAAGATACGAAAGATTAAAAGCTACGTGTGAAAACAGCTGAAAATCTAGAAATAAATTTAAGATCGAAACACATAATTTGAGTCGTATAAAACATCCAAAGGTCAAGGATAGGATAAGGGGTGAGGTTAGGGTACTTTTTTTGTTTGTTTTTAGCTTAGGATTTTTATTTTATTTGTTTGAGACTTCATATCCGAATGTGTCGAGTTCTCTGAAGACATCCGGTCGTGAAACAAGCCGGATTGTTAGTGAAAGTATTCCTGAGTCGGAGCAGCAGTGCTAGCCTCATGTTTTCAAACTTTCTTCAGACTCTCGTCCCTGGTGAACAGAAGTGGAGTAAAAATATTCCTCGCTTGAAAAGGACACGTCACGTAGCCGTCACGTTTGACCAAAAGCAGAAGCTTTGTGAGGAGCAGACTCTGTGGTGACTTGGAAATTTGGGCACCTTTTCATTTTACCCCCCCCAAAAAAAAAAAAATTCCTGCTGCGCACGGAAGCAGCTGTCTCTGAAATCTGATTATTCCGACTTCTCTGTATTACAGTGTCCGTCTCACGTCTCACGTGTCCTGAGTTCTAGCAGTTGCCATGGTAACTAATGACTTCTACATGCACCGCGTTTAGTACGGTCTACTTAAACACCACTCACACGCCGGATCCTTCAGTCAGCTCTGAGGCTGGCTTTTATTTTATTTTATTTAATTCATTGATTTATTTTATTTTTTTTTAGCACACTCGTGTCACACTCGGTGGTAATTTTATGCTGGGATGCCTCCTGAAGCATGTTTATCCTCCCAATAATATCAAGTCAACATTTAGATTTAAACAAATACCCAGAAGCACATGTATTAGAGAATAAATTCCACAAATTTTCACCGAGTACAGCTCGGTAAAGACTCATGCATTTCTAAAATCCTTCCGGAGAAGTCACTTCCACAAAACTTTTATTTTACTGTGCCGTATCGTATCGATCAGATCATATTGTTTCGAACGTATGGAATAATATCATATTGTACGTATAATACGTATTGTATTGTATGATATTTACAGACAACAATCACAGGCCACAGAGTTTTTTGTACTGATATAAAAATTAATTACCAAAAGAAAAAAAAAAACTGCACAGATGGAATGTGTTTTTAAAAGCTTTAATTAGGATTGTGTGTAAAACCTGCGCTGGCGCTTGGATTTGTGCTGTTAATGAGCAAAGATGGATGAAGGTAATGCGGTAATACATTAACCACATAAAACACATCACATCAGGAAACATAACCAAACATTAGCCCTGACATTAGCTGAAATTAGTGATGCAGAGCAACAGAGTGGTTTGGTTTAGTATCGTATTGTATAGTGTACATACATATGCAAATATGCCTCTCTTTGTGACCACACAGCCGAATTTGATACATGAAGACTGTATTGATTTTGATGGCGGTTTCACTGTAAACACTGTAACGATCAAGATATCAAGAACATAAATCCAGTTCATTTTTCTCAGTGAGTTATTATTTCACAGTATGATATTACATTTTCTTTCCTTTCACAATTAGTGGAATTGTGTTTTAAGCAACACTTATTAACACCTCGGGCTGAAGCGTAGAAGCAGCAGAGATCCTGCTCATCTCCAGAAATGAACTTGGAGCTCTGAGAGGCGGACGTTTCATGTTCCGGTGGATGAAGAAACGGGATGTCCTGATTAAAAGCCTGACCTCAGAAAAAAATCAGCTATGAGCGTATCCTCTGCCGCACACGCATTTCCCACGTCTTAGACACACACTCGCGCCGGGTCTCAGGTTTCTGTCGGTGCTAATCAACACCTCATCAATGAAGCAGCTCGAGCGCGTATATCACCTCAAAGCAGGAATGAAAAGAACGGCTGAAATGAAACTACATCCAGATTCAGCGTTTCTGCATATCAATACGTTTGCAAAGTACGTTTCTATGCTACATTTCCAAAGCACTACTGTACGTCGTGTAACTGATCTTAAACCACGTCTCTGCTAAATTCTTGATCCTGGTGCTCCGAAGGTGTTGATTAATTTTGTAGAACAGCAACTCTGACAGCAGCGCAGCTGCGAATCACAGGTTTATATCAACGTGCTCGTTCTAATACGTTCTCGTTTCTATAGTAACCGCTCATTCACAGGGACTTGTAAAAATCGTGCATAACCATTGACAGGGTGAAGTTTCTTTCATAGTTATGGAAGGAGTCTCCAGTGTCAGCGAGTTGTAACAGTCAGACGTAAAGCTGTAACTTTAAGTTTTCCGACATCTTCAGGACAGAGGAGTTTGTGCCCTACAGTTTCTCTTTAACGCGACAAGCTGCTTTTTTTTTCTCTTTTTAACTTCAGGAGAGCAAAAAGAGAGGCTGTTTATAGCTGCTGTAACTGTTTATAGCTGCTATAATGTAAGTGAGAACAGGAACTAATTTGTTTCCTGGACGTTCCTGGGCTATAGAATTTTTTTGTTCTTTAATAAAAATAAATAAATAAATAAATAAATAAATAAATAAAACACTTGTCATTGCTACTAATTTTCTGCTGTGTAAGAGAAATAAAATACTTCAGGACATGCCGTTATAGGAAAATAATCAACTTCGGGGTGGTAACAGTAACTCTCCTTCATCACACCACCACACTGTTGATTAATTTCCTATGCAGCATGAACAGCATGAAATGGAGTCATACATAACTGATATGAGTACATACTGTATGTGTGTACCGCCAGTATATCACTTCACCTAGAACCCAACACCCCAAGACCCCACTTTACCCTGAAGTTACTGGCCTTTATCACAGTTATCCCTTCAATAAACAGTCAGCCAGCCACCCACTAGTGTAGACTCCTCAACCTGATTCATTACACATCACATAAAACCTAGAAGTAGTAGGTTTAGTAACACCAGCAGTAGTAACACTTGGTGCAGAGAAAACCTTTGACAAAGTTAACTGGAAATTTCTACTCACAATACTTCATAAATAAGGTTTCAGTGAATCGTTTATTCAGTGGATAAAAATTCTCTACACATCGAAGGCCACAGTTATCACTATCTGACTAAGATCACAAAGTTGCACACTGCACAGGATGCCCACTCTCTCCATCCCATTTCGGCATTTTTATAGAACCATTAGCTGCAGCAATAAGACAAAATGTTAACATTACTGGGGTCCAGACAGCAAACATGGAACACAAAATCAGTTTATATGCTGACAATATCATAAAATACTAAAATACTCTTAAAATACTCTTCTTCCAAAAACCTATGGAATCAATACAAGAAACTATCCACACAATCAAAAAATGTTCCAAACTTTCCAATTACTCAATTACCTGGACCACATCCATTATGCTCCCTCTCAACATGAAACTACCCGAAACTACAGTCTCTACTTATCCCCATCAGCACTGACTACATCACTTATCTTGGTGTCAAAATCTCCGCCAAGCTGTCAGACCTGCATAAACTCAATTTTAGCCCATTATTGAACACCATAAATAATGATCTCCGACGCTGGATAAACCTTCCCCTCTCTCTCATTGGCAGAATGGCATCCATAAAAACTACCCGAAATAAATTACTTATTTTCGATGATCTCTGCTCAACCTCCCACTTCCTGGTTCCTGAAAGAGGCCACTGCCATTAGGGAATACCGTTGCCATGAAGGGGTGTACCTGGTCTGCAGCAGTGTTTAGGTAGGTGGTACGTGTCAAAGGAACATCCACATGAACGCCAGGACCCGAGGTTTCCCAGCAGAACATTGCCCAGACCATCACACCTCCTCCGCCGGCTCGCCTTCTTCACACAGTGCATCCTGGTGCCATCTCTTCCCCAGGTAAGCGACGCACACGCACCCGGCCGTCCACGTGATGTAAAAGAAAATGTGATTCATCAGATCAGGCCTCCATTTTCCATTGCTCCGTGGTCCAGTTCTGATGCTCCCCATATGAGGCAAGCTGTGATGCACTGTGTGTTCTGACACCTTTCTGTCACAGCCAGCATTAACATTCAGCAATTTGTGCTGCTATAGCTCTTCTGTGGGATTGGACCAGACGGGCGAGCCTTTGCTCCCCATGCTCATCAGTGAGCCTTGGGTGTCCATGATCCTGTCGCCGGTTCATTGGTTGTCCTTCCTCGGACCACTCTTGGTAGGTACTAATCACTGTATACCGGGAACACCCCATAAGACCTGCCGTTTTGGAGATGCTCTGACCCAGTCGTCTAGCCAGCACAGTTTGAACCTTGTCAAAGTCGCTCAGATCCTTACGCTTGCCCATTTTTCCTGCTTCCCACACATCAACTTCAAGAACTGAATGTTCACTTGTTGCCTAATATATCCCACCCCTTAACGGGTGCCACTGTAACAAGATAATCAATCTTATTCACTTCACCTGTCAGTGAATTTAATGTTGTGGCTGATACACGAGCTCAGACTTTGCCTGAAGCGCTTTTGTGTCAAGTTCGATCTACAGCGCTCCAGCAAGAGATTTGATTTTGTGAATGTTTATTTAACAGCTAATTTCGCCTGCTGTTGATGTCAGATAAATGCACATGGGAAGCGAGCTGCTTTAAGTTCAGCATGACAGAGTTCTGTTCAGCATGACAGAGTTCTTTATTCCTTACTTCATATATAAACCTGTCATCTGCAGCCGCACTATTGTCAGAGCTGCTGTTGTAGAAAATTAATCAACACCTTTGGACCGATCACAATCCAGAATTTAGTCTAAGTGTATGTTATATGGATCTGTCAGATAAAGACACAGTGAATGTAGCATGCAAATAAGTAGCTAGAGATCATTGTGTCTCGAGATTTTTGTGCGTTTTCCGTGCTGATTAATTCGTGTGAAGTGTTAGTGGCAGCGCTGTGCTGATTGCAGAAAGGATTCAGAGCAGAAATCAAGGTGCCGAGGACTTCAGCAGCTTCAGCACCACTTCATTTATTTTCCTAGGAGCAGCCGATTCAGTCCAGTTTGCAGACACGACCATTAGAGAGTCACTGAGGCAGTCACACACACACACACACACACACACACTAGATTCCTTTACCCACCGCCCAACCTTTTCCATTACTTTTCTCTTTCTATCTCACACACACATTTTTTTATACCATACACATTTAATCCACGACAGCTTGGAGAGAATAACTAACCTTCAGGGCACTGTGGTGTTTTTCCACCATTTTCATTTTACACATTTTTCATAAATTCCCACACCGACGATGGTGAAAGCAAATGTATCATCAGTACAGTGCATAAGTATTCCACAATGTGTAATGTTACAATCTGGAACTGAAATGGAATTAATTGGGATTTTTTGTCAGGAATGATGGAAAGAGATTCTGCAAAAGGTTCTCTGGAATTGTTGGCCTGAAAACACCATTCTCGCTGTGCATGAAGCATGATGGTGGTAGCATCACATTTAGCCTTACCCTTCACTGACTTATCACCTTTTTACCGGGCCAGGGACTTTTGGTGTTTTGGTCACATTTGTGCCGTATTCTTTCCATTAAAAAAAATACGATTTTAACGGCACTCCACAGGATTTTCAAGTTTTGGGATATTTTTGTAACCAAACCCTTTTCTAGCACCTCCAGATACTTTTATATACTTTTTTATTTATTTATGTAACAAAGGGAATGACTTCACAGAGGAAATGGCTGTTAGTGGATATTCACTAATATCCAGTAAAATAAAAACTCTAACCACAATTCAGACCCAAAATGTTCACCAACACTGCAAACAAATGACTACTTAGCATGAATAAAACGAACAAAAAATTAGATTATTAAACCTATTTCCTGACATTTCTAACCTATTTCTGACATTCAATTTCACGCTTGAAATATTCTTGTTCAATTGGCAGACAATTTTTCTACTTTTAAGTATTTATTTCTAGAAAATTCTGTCAATAGAATGAGAAAAAAAACCCATCTAAAAACAGTCTGATTAATATAGTTATTTATAATAATGTCATAATAAGAAATCTCGCTTTCTCTCTTGGACTTCATTATGATATTGCATTAACTGACAACTCATCAGTTCCTGGATGACTAAAACGTAGGACTGGGCAAGACACTGATGCTTTTACTTGTGAATAGCTAATAAATTTAGAATTTGTCCACCTGTGTAGTAACATTTTCTCAGATTTATGCATCAAACCATAAAGTAACAAATCACAAAGCCTTCTTTATTCTCTGGAAATGAATCCCAAACCCCAGGTGCTGGGTAAACTGAAAAGTAGGACATGATTGGCGAGTGACTATTTGCAGTTAGTCATTTGGCTGACGTGAAAATCCATCGGGAGTAAGAGTTGCCTCTCCCAAGCGCCCGGAATTGACCAGCGATCGATGCCGAGGGAAATTGGCCATCTGAGTTAGGGAAGCTGGAGAGAGACGGAGAGGGACAGTGTGTTTGGTGAGGCATTAGCCATGGATTATTTATGGGCAGATATATATCCTGCCACAAGCTTCCTTGGCTAACACTTGGGCACGTTTAGAAAATGTATCTAATTCTAGCTCTTTGATTGGTCTGAAAAGTGTGAAGATTTGAGCGCAAATGTCGCGACAGTTGTTATAAACGATCGTGATGTTGCTCAAGAGGATGTGTGTTTGTTTTTTTTCTTGCGTCATTTTATGTCAGATAGCGAGACAGAAGCGAGAGATATGGCACATATTCATCTATAAATCTCACGAAAGGAGCAAGATGGAGGAAATGGGCGTGACTGCAGGAGGAGGAATGATGCAGAGCTTTGCTACGGCAAAGACTAAAATGCAAAAATCATTAAACCAAACACTGCCTTTTCTTCTTAACTTCTGGTGTCTACACCATTTTTGGCTAATTTTATTTTTTGTAAATGTATTATATTTCAAGCTTTTTCTGCTTGTTAAAACTTGTATCAGTTTTGCTTTCAGCATACACTGTATCTTTGCATGAAAATATTACTTTTGCAATATTTAAAAAAAATACTTTTTATTGAAAAGACAGTAAAATATGTTTGTTACAAACTTTTTATATCTAAATTTAATCCTCAAGGTCTTTGGCATATCTAGACCCAAAATAAAGCTTACCACTAAATGCAATAAAGAATTATTTACACATTATTTGCACTTTTTCCCTTTTATTTTTAAACAAATGTCACTGATCTGTGACTTCTGATTGGTCTGCAGGTCTCATTTTGCGGGTACATGGCTGCTCTGTATGGGGGGAAAAAAATCTATTTTTTTTTAATTGAATTTCTAGTAAATTACAGTATAAAATTACCAAAATAAAAACAAAAATCAATAAAATAAAAAATACATTTGATGTCAGTGTTCATGTCTGTAGCATATGAGTGGAACTGGATGTTTTTTTTATTTGTTTAATGGCATCATGTCATTGTTATGTTTCTCTTTTTACTCTACACCCTTAAATCTAGTAAATAAACAATATTTGATCGTTTAAGTTAATATGGTAACTAATGGCATCAGCACGAGTATAATTTCACTGAGAAAACCCATTTGGAAAACTGCTCCTCTGTGTGTTTACAAGACTCTCCTGTCAATCTTTTTTATAGACACGCCCACGATGCCCCTTTCACTCCACACCCATCTCAGCTGAGGAAGAGGATCGAGTACTTGCGCCTCGTATTGAGCAACATTAGCATAATGACGGCTAGATATTTATCTACTTGTGATGATCTTTCATTATATCTTACTTTTGGTAGTGATGTCATGACGATCCTTGGTAATGCCAAAACTCCACCTGGACTCAATGGCCACTGTAGATTCAGGGGGTGTGGCTTTGTGTACATGGGCAGGATGTTACATTTTAACTCAAGGATATGGGTTTGTTTGAAGAGTTAAAAAAATACAGATCAAAAAAACAAAAACATGAATCAGAGATCATGATTAAACATGACACTCTGGGACTTTGATGCAACTGGATGTGTGTGTGTGTGTGTGTGTGTGTGTGTGCGCGTGTGTGTGAGTGAGATGTGTTATAAATTAATTTTCCAGGTGAACGCTGTACGCACTTTATTCCGCAGCATGTTGACAGCAGGGAGGCGTGAACCTCCAGTGAGTTAAAGACACGGGCTGAGCGGCGGGTGTTAAATCACACTTTAACACGTGATTTGTTACATTTTAATCACACTTTTACAAACAGCTAATTTATTTACACTCATGACACCTGCAGGAGGAGTAGTAAGGGTCTGGTGCATTGGAGATTTGGCGGCGGAGGCAATGGTGAACCGATCCCTGGTTACTGAAACTGGCTTTAGGAACATGCAACGTGACCTCTCTGGTGGGAAAAGACTTGGAGCTAGTGGAGAGATACCATCTAGATATAGTCAGACTCACCTACGTACACGGAATGGGCTCTGGAACTAAACTCCTGGAGATGGGCTGGACTCCATTAAACTCTGGAGTTGCCCTAGTGGGAGTAGCAGGAGTGGGTGTACTCATAGCCCCCAGTTCAGTGCTGGTATGTTGGAATCTACCCCAGTGGATGAGAGGGTCTCCTTCTTTCGGCTTTGTGTCGGGGGATGGACCCTAACTGTTGTTTGTCCTTATGCACCGAACATCAGTGCAGAGTATTCAGGCTTCTTGGAGTCCTTGGGTGGGGTGCTTGGAGGTGCGCCTTCACAGGAGACTCCATAGGAGAGGAAGGTCTGGCGTCTCTGCTTACACTGCTGCCCCCGTGACCCAGACCCAGATAAGCAGAAGAAAATGGATGAATGGATGAACGCTTGCCAGTAGAATGCTGGGTAGCAGGGGTCGCCTAGCACGGCGTGTTAGTGTGACAAGGACTCCGGCTCTCCTGTCCCTTTCCCGATTACGCGGGCGGAAGCCATAATTGAAGAATAAAGCACTCCATGTCGTGCTGTTGTAGTAAAATAATCAGTGATGAAGCAGAGTTACTGTGACCACCCAGATGTTTATTATTTCCCTATAACAGCACGTCTCAAAGTGTTTTATTCCTCTTACACCACAGCAATTTGCCAACGAGTACAAATTTTAATTACTAAAGAATGACACGTCATACTTTTTATATCCGTTTATAGTTACGTTTAAAGTCTGCAAAACAAGTTCGTTTCTGTTCTCTGCTTCACCAGCCACAGGAACCTTGGTGGGATTTTTGCAAATGCTTCAACTCTGTGTGTTCACTGTGTGGTGGAGATTTTCCTCACTCGTTTTATGGCTCTGTCACTTCCCGTCCCTCCTCCCTCTGTAATGATGCTAACGTCCTGATACGAATGGCCTCGATGCCTCTTCTGATCTGACAGGTTCATTTGGTGAGGATCGTACAGCTGATGGCTTGCACCTCGCTCTATATGCAACCACACTGCTATGTAAATAGCCTTCAAACGCCACTTAATGAATTACCCAGTAAATAAAACGAGGTTCGCTCATACATCATGGAACCTGCATCCATCAGAGCATCAGGGCCGTGTCATAGAACGGCGTGACCGAGCCCAGCAGAGTGGAAGTGAAAGAACGACTGTTCTAAATCCTACGTTGTTTAATCCGATCTTAATTCCTTATTCGGTTCTGATTTTCTTCATTACTCTCAGCCCATTTCCGTAGGCTCTTTTAAATATTTTAAAATGAACACTTTAAAATGTTTCTGATCTAAGTTGTAGAAACAGTGACTATAAAAGATTATGTCTGTTGAAACAAAGCATTTTTTTTTAATTGGCACTAAATTCTTTAATAGAACAATAAATTGTTTTTTAATTAGCTTTAAAAAATCAACGATTAAGCGCCGCACGTGCAATGTTGCAGTTTTTTCTTGCAGTAAATGTCTTTATTTTAAAAATAACTTGTATATTTTAATAGCAAAATGTCAATTTTATAACTGACACAAAAGCCATTTTATTATTATATATTTTTAGTGTTTTTTTTTTTTTAACCTGAATTTCTCTCTTTATTTTTTTTAATCCTATATCAAAGCTTGATTCAGTTAAATGAACTCAAATTTGCATGCAAGGCTTTAAACCTGAAACTTTAACTTCAATTTAAAAGAAAAACACCAGATACTTTTTTTTCCTCACAACATGTTTTGAATTTAGTCCATCAGATTCCCATACAAATTAATACCATGCTACAGTTTTTTACTTAGAAGAAGAAGCCTTTATTTGTCACTATACATTACAGCAGAGTGGATTTCTTTTCTTCTCATATCTCAGCTTGTTAAGAGGTTGGGGTCAGAGCACAGGATCAGACGTGATACAGCAGCCCTGGAGCAGAGAGGGTTAAGGGCCTCACTCAAGGGCCAAACAGTGGCAGCTTGGCAGTGCTGGGGCTTGAACCCCCGACCTTCTGAGCAGTAGCCCAGAGCCTTAACCATTGTGCCACCACATGCTTTGACTTGCAACCAATCAGCAAACAAGTAATTATTTACAGTCACATTACTGTTGTGCAGTGAAAAACCTGTATCTCCAAAAATAATTTTTTGCATCCGGTGTGAACACATGTTTTGACATTAGCAGGGAGCAGTATTGGTATTTTTTTAATGAATTAATCCATGTATACTCAGGATTAACTGCCATGATGTCCTAATATTTGGGTATATGTGAATCGACTCATCAGCAGCTTTCAGTTTAACTCTAAATGGCATAATCGTGGGTAAACAAAAATTTCTATAAACATAGCAAAAAATGAATTTTTAATTAATAAAACACTTAATTTTTCCATTACATAAATTTTTTTTAAGTATGTCAAATATGAGTCAGTAAATCAATCCACACTTCTAATAAGTTCTAATTGTGTTTAATTAGCTGGCTCGCTAAAGCAGCTCGTTTGTGACGGTCTCTGAAAGCGGAGATAATTTATTTTTCATGTTCTGAGGTGAAGTAGAGGAATAGTAATGTTGAAATCAAAGGCACTGCTAAATGGCAAATTAATTCCAACACAAAATTCCTCTAAATGGTTTGATATCATCAGGGCTGAAAAAAAAAAAAAAAAAAAAGAACTGCACTTCAGTAAAAGTATGGGCACTGCGTCAAAAGCCATTCAAGAGAATTCAAGTTAAAAGCAGTAAAGAGTGAAAAATCTACTTGAGTGAAGGAGAAAAGAAAATATCCACTGTTAAACACATGGATGAAAAGGCTAACCCCAGGTTCACCATGCCCTTCCTGCATGACTAGCTGGTTCGCTAAGCAATCAGTCGTAAGGAAAATATTCTGCTAACTCAGACAACACTTACAAGTGTTACATAGATCATGTTTAATAACCTTTTTTCCTAAAAACAAACAAAACTTAGCTAGTTAGTTAATTCAACAAATGTACAGAACTTAACAAGCTAGCTAATTTAACAAGCTATTTAGCTATTTTTTACCAAGTCATGTACAAAACTCAACTACCGACATAATTTAATGAACTGATGTACAAAACTTGACTAGCTAGCTAATCCAACAATGTACAAAAAGTATCTAGCTAGATCATTTAACTAGCTAAATCTCAAAAGTAGCTAATTTAACAAACATACTTTCAAAGGTTTGATGTCGAAATGTATATTTCATTTTTATGTGGAAGGCAAAGGAGACGTCGAATGTCTGAACGAAGTGTTCACGAAGTTCGAGTATTTTAAACTTAAGAAATAAAAAGTTGTTGTTCTTTTTTTTTTCTCTTGGAAATTTCCTTGAGTAAAGTACAAATCTTTGTAGTGCAATTACTCAAATATTTTGGAGCTCAGAATAACAAGTTAACAGTTTAATGGCAAGAAATGATTCATTCCCAAAAGACGAATTCCTTAAAAGTTCTCGAGATGTTTAAACACTGTTTTTTTTTAATTAAAAAGGGAACAGCTTGTATCCTTTAGTCGCTTTTTTTTTTCGTGTCGTGCTGTTTAATGATGGCTTAGATCTGCTCCGTGGTCCTTCACAGCAAAATGACTCTTCTCCAGCTTTGATCAGGACGTGGCCTACACGTTCCTCACCACACTTCACAGCACAAGGCCAAGAGAGAGAGAGCGAGAGAGAGAATGAATGAATCGCGTGTCACGTGGGAAGAAAAAGGACGGAGACGGTGGCCTTCAGCAGGAAAACATACCGAGTCACTGCCTTGACACCGGAGGATAAAATTTTACAGAGTCAGCCACTTCACTTTACTTCATGAAGAGGTTCTGCCCTTTTCCCAGAATCAGTGCATCATTAAGAGCAAAAAAAAAAAAAAAAAGAAGAATTCAGTGGAAGGTTTTATTAAAGTCCATGCAATTAGATGATGAGAAAAGCTGCGACTGATAACCCCAGCCATCGCCCTCCGCCACGACCGTTTCTAATTATTCAGAATTATTCAGAAGAGCCGCCTGCCATATTAAGAGGAGACCAAAAAAAAAAAATCACTGTAACTCATTCCACGTGAACCAGATTTTCACTGAAGCTTTTCTCACGTTTCTGCATATGTACTGTCAATATTCTGATCTGATATTTAAAAAATATTGTTAAAAAACAGCCTAGTATGGAAATAATTCTCATAAACATGATCAGAACTGTCAAATCTAATATACACAAATATTCACAATAATTCAAAAATAATCTTAAATAATGAATTAAAACCAATGAATTCAATTATTAATTAGAATTTCAGAACGTATCGATTATTTGTTCCCCATGAAGATGAAGCGACGGCGATCCTAAAACAGGGATTTTATTGTTTCTTTATTTATTTTTTTAAATTAAGTCCTCCAAATTTAGATTCAGATTTATACAGTACAATAGTACATCTGAGGGAAAAAAACAACAACATTCAGACCCTGACATTTTAGCCAGTCGGCGTTCAGGAAGTGATTGGCCTTCATGTAGTGAGCCGATGCACTAAACTTTAAATGTGTACTGTTGCCAGTGTCCATAAAAACAGTGGATGAAAGGAATTTGTAAATCCGTAAACATAATGCAAATACACGTTTAAACAACGACGCAGCTTAGCTTCAAAGCCCGGCTGAATAACAATGGCGTTATAAGTGATTATTAAATCGTCCATGAGGCCTTTCAACATGTGTATTCATGAGCGTATGATATCAAAGTGAAAGCTGCTGCACCGTCTTCCCTTTTACTTCATGCAAATGTAATTCTTTTTTTTTTTATTATTATTATTATTTATTTATGGCATGCTTTTGGCCCGAGCGTTTTGCAGACAGAGGAAACTAGAAGCGCTGAGAAAACACAGTCTGCTTTCAATAAGTCCATCGCTAATGCAATTTCCTGTAGAGGTCTGGAGCAGATCTATACGCCGTATGGAACACGAGAAGCGAACGCTCGGGCCTTTTTTCAGAAATCTCCCGCAGTCAGCATAATGCTGACGGATTAGGACTGGATCAAAGAAACAAACAAACAACAAAAAAAAAAACCCGAAGTGCAGAAGAACATTTTCTTTCCTTTTATTCTTCAACTTTTAGTTCATGCACTTGTGTGCAATGAGATTTAAAGGTCCTTGAATATGTTTTTTTAGGTTCACATCATCTAAAAATGTTTTTTTTTTAGAGGATTGCAGGAACTTTAAACTTTTTAGGAACTTTTAAATTCAAGAACATTCATTTTACAGATTTCTCTTTGTTTCTTTTCACAGTGTTAAATGTTCCTGAACTCACAATTAGCATAAATGTTAATATATATATATACACTGCCCTCCAAAAGTTTGGAAACGCCTGAACAAAATAGGGTTTTTGGGCAATATCAGCATAAATCCTCTTTAGTTAGTGACCATTTTGCATTGATAATAAGGGACAACACAAACTATGAAAACATATTTTATTAAATAAAAAGTTTATGAACATAAACATGAACATAACATAGAAAA
>CM041002.1:809745-828021 GCA_022985145.1 Pangasius djambal | reverse complement strand
TCATCTTTGGGCAATCCTCCAGGAGGCTTGGAGTAATATATCAAGTCAATGTTTGAATAAACTGACTGCTCGGATGCCTAGTGTTGTCCCTTATTATCAGTGCAAAATGGTCACTAACTAAAGAGGATTTATGCTGATATTGCCCAAAAACCCTATTTTGTTCAGGCGTTTCCAAACTTTTGGAGGGCAGTGTACATTATATATCCAGTAGCAGTGATATTGCAAGAATTCCCAACATAAGACTAAACTGCAAAAAACAGCATGATTTGGGCTGCAATTTTACTCAGGAAGAAGAAAAACGGTCTGAGCTAGAACCTTTAAAAGCTGTTTAGTTTCTAATTTAGTTATTCGGTTGTCTGTTGAGCAACAAGCAGCGAACTGACACAATTTATTAGGTTTATTTTTCTATCAGTACAGAACAGCAAACTGCACACTGATTAGAAAGGGATTTGGCAAATAATTCTTTTAGAAGCTAGGAATGCGTAATTATCCAGTGAGCCCTTATTCATTTATTAATTATTCCAATTATATCCAGTTATTAATAAGAATCCATTAAGAGCCATCCGAGATTAGCGCGATATCTCACAAGCAAGCGGTTGAAGGTTTGTAGGATTTATATGGATCATAACTAGCAGATGAACTGATCCCAACGGGGTCAAGGTCACAGCAAGGTCAAATATCTGAAAGAGTTTTTCCTTCAATAGCCTCCTTCTTGCTGAAGTACACCACACGGCCGAAAGTATGACCACCTGACCATCGTCCCCACATTATACCAATTCAGCACAACCCAATCCTCCTACAGTGCCTTGCGTAAGTATTTACCCCCTTGAACTATTCCACATTTTGTAGTGAAAGTGTACCAGCGTGTTTCTGAGAGGAACCCGGAATGAACAGTAACCTGAGCTCAGGATTGAGCGCGGGACCCAGAAGCTGTGGGGCTGCATCGCTATCCACTGCACCGCTTCATCATTTCTCAATACGAGCCACAAATCCTGCTGTATTGTTGATAGCGGCAGGCAGGAAGTGACATGAAAGCCATCACACATGCTGTACAGCGATCACAAGCTGCACAAGCACAGTGTTTCTGATGCACTCTGTAAATGAAACGTATGTCGTGCACCTGAGTGATAGACGGAAGCTCACGGGACTTTATTGGCCTGTGGGCTTTACACCTCTGTTTCTTCCACAGGAATGTGATCGAGCTTTGATGGTTAAAAAAAAAAATGAAATAAATAACCGGCGCTGTTCTGTACGGCGCAGTATATATTCCAGCAGGTCCTGATTAAATCAGCTAGCTGGGGGAAATCCCAGCAGAGCGACGGAGAGCTCCATAATCCCTCGCTATAAAGAAGCACACAGACGCTGCTTTTCCGGCGTCGTGTGTGTGTTAGACAGATCATCTTACAGTATGAACTGCGCGTGGTGCACGTGTTCGCTTTATTGAGGTATAAAAGCATGCTCACGGGACTAAACCAATAACACATCCGCTGCCAATCAAAAGTTTGCAGACAAATGAGTTATTCTAGTGCTTTTAATTCACAATTAGAGGAACAGACAAAAGAAAAGAGTACAGAGTGTTAACTGTTCCATTAGTGACATGGCACTGTATTTAACAGCGTACTAACCGGCAGATCCTAAAGGAACTTGAATATGAATTAATAATTTATTAAAAGCAGGTGCACTTTAAGAATAAACCAGTTAATAAAAAAAAAAAGGCTCAGAAACAGAGCTGATATTCATTATAAGAAAGAGCAAAGAGCAATACTGCATGTTTTGAGCTACAAGTAACTCATTAGCGTGAAAACTAATATCTAATGAAGAATTGAAGGATTATATCGAAAGAAAAACAGAAAAAAACGCTGCATGTCGCCGTGATTTCTGTCCTTCACCTTCAGGTCACCCGCGGAGTTCTGACATGAACCTGCCATATATCCTCCTTCACCGTCGCCGTCTTATAAAATCCATTTCATCTTTTCATTCATTCATTCATTCCTCTTTAAATGACTAGGAAAGAAGCCTAAACGAAAACAAACCACTTCATGAAAAACCATCTCGCATTCTAATTCAATCATCTCAGAGTGCATGCGGTCCATTTTATATTATGAGGCTGAACACATCAGAAATCAGAACTCCATCATCGCAGCACTCGGGCGCTCCCGGGCCATCGCGCGTCCTGCTGGAGGCCAAAAGCGGTGCGGATTCAGAGAGGGGTCCACGCTGGAAAAGACTCCAGCTATTCATCTCCACGTCTAGCATTCAAGAGTCTGGAATGAATAAATAAATAAATAAATAAATAAATAAATCCCCACTGCTGAGCTCGCGCTGTTTACCAGCAGTGAGAGAAGCCGAAGCCGCGCAGGTGAATTATTCAGCGGTAAACCTGTGGCTTCATCTCGCTGCCTGAGAGAAGAGCTCCGCTGACTCAAAGCTTGTTTGTTTTCCAGCTCTTCATATAGAGACAGAAAAGTTTTTCTTTTCGTTTTTTTTTTTTTTTTGAAAGAGGAAACAGAACTGGGCCGCTCACTTGGAGCTTGACTGAAAATGTAATGAAGTATAGAATATCATATAATAAAGTGTATTTCTCACCTGGAGCAGAAGGTCAGGTGTGTCTTTGAAATGTCAACATGCTGCTGTGGCTAAGTGATGCCTTTATTCTTTTCCAGAAAATTCTGAGAGCACTGATCAGTTATTGTGGCATTAAATACGCTTATATAATTATATACAGTGATTATATGGGTGTTATTGTGTGATATATAGAACTGTTTGTGAAAGTAGTATATGAAAAAAAATGTGTCAGGTAAAACAAATTAAATAAATAAATAAGTAAATAAATAAATAAATAAACTGTGGGGGAAAAGATCATATTAATTTAAATGGATCTTTTGGGGAAAAAACTGTCAATGAATCGTGTGGAAAAAATAAAAATAATAATTATATGTTAAAATTAGAAAATAAATGAATCGCGCAAAAAAAAAAACATGGTAAAAACAACTGGTAAAAATTAATTAATTATTGATTAAAAAAGTGCAAGTAAATGAATCATATGAAAAAGGTGAATATCCTTGAATCATGTGTAAAAAAAAAAAAAAGTGAAAGTCAATTAATAATTTGCAAGAAAAAATATAAATAAATTGTGTAAAAAAAATAAAATATGTGAAAATAAATGAATCATTTGAAAAAAAAAAACAAAATAAAAAATAAAAATAAAAAAATGTATCATGTAAAAAAGAAAAATAAAGTTTATAATTTGTAGGAAAAAAAATCTAATGCAAAATTAAAGAATCAGGTGAACAGTCCAAAAGTCAGTGACATGATGTATCTAAAAACCACGTTATTATTCACATAATTAATAGTATATTAATTTACACATAATACAGAATTTCATCATCATCAGTACTTTGGATTTTGTTGCATTGCACCTTTAATTCGTTTTAATTCGAACAAAAGAAAAAACTACCTAGCCGACATTTTTACACACAAAATCTAATTTCTTGTTTATTGCTCTCACACGGTTGATCTCATAAACTAAAATCCCCGTGCTTCAGGCAACACGCTCGTTAATCTTTAGCTGTCACAGAAGAACGGACGTAGTCATTTTGGCAGAGCTGCTCGAGACTCAAAGCTCTATATTCAGATTTCTAATGAAATTTTATTCTCATAACTGTGCCCGAGTGTCTACGGAGTCTAAACGTCTAGCACACGCTTTCTGTCTCGAACGTTTCTGAATCCGAGTCTCATAACCACGTTTCAGGTAAAAACGTCCGGCAGTGAGAGAGTATCAGAAGATCAACCACACCGAGAAGTCCTTCGTTTCCTCTTACGCCACAGAAATTTACCAGTGATCACAACGAGCCGTTACTATAGTAACCATAACGTATTAGAACGAGCACATCAGTATAAACCTGCACTTCTGTCACTGCTGCTGTTATAGAAAATGAATCAAAGCCTTCTGACCAATCAGAAGCCGGAATCTGATGCTGCAATGGTATAAAATTAGATTAGGGGATAACTCCGCATACCGGATTTTAATTTATACATTTTTAGACAAAAGCAGGTTCATCGTTGCCATAGCAACAGCTAGCAAAACAGACACGTCTTGAACACAAGCACTTTAACAGGAATTGACAAGGGCCCTTCATTATGACGCTACACAGATGAAAGGTATATAAATATCTATAAGTGTAAAATATTATTATTTAATATTTAAAACAATATTTAATTAAACAAATATTACCTTTATTTATACAGCCATATGCTAAAGTGTAATTATTATAAACATATAATTCCGCACATAACCTATAATAATTAAATACTATGACAATATTATATTACTAAATTAATTCAGTAATGATAATTATTACTATAAAATAATTATTTTATGTAATTGCATACTGAACTTTAGTTATTAAACATAATAATATCAACATGTAAAATAATAAACAGATATTATAATTGTACTGTGTGTTTATTTAAAACATATATTATTTTACGTAATTATTAACTAAAATGTAATTATTGTAATATTAAAATTTTATGTCAAAAATAAAATGTAAGAAATCCATAGTGTAAAAAATAAACACTAGAATTAATTCCATTATTTTATCTAAAATTATTATTATTATTATTATTATTATTATTATTATTATTATGAACTTAAATATATGCTAAAAAATGTGTAAATAAATCAAGCGCTGATGAACTGTTAACTTATTTTAGCACTGATATTTAAATCACCTTCATGTCAAACTTAATGTATTTTAATTGCCTTTTAATGTACGTTAGCAATTTGGCCTTAAACTCAAAATTAACATAAATCGAGTTAAAGTTTTGAAAAGTTCAGCATTCAGATTCGCTGTTAGTTGAAAGTTATAAGTCAGTGCTGCTTTTCGAAAGTCTCTACATTGCTGCTTGACTTGTTAACAAATTATAAAAATGTACAGAAGATTAAATAATCCTTTAGGGCTATAACACACACACACACACACACACACACACACACACACACACACACACACACACACACATAACCTTGAATACAGTGATAATGGGGCAGATGGCAGGAATGTTAACAAGCAAGAACAGAGATTTGAGTCATTAAAACACACACACACACACACACACACACACACACACACACTCTGCGCTGGTGCCCCAGCTGTGAGGTCTCAATGTAAATGTCAGACCAGAGTGAACAATCATGTTTCCAGCATGTGGCGTTACTGATTGTTCGAGCACGGAGAAGGCGTGCATACTTATGCATGCTGCTTAAAAACAGCAAACCAAGGCTTAGATGGAAAGGAACGCAAAGCAACAGCAATATCAACAACAACAAGAGCAGCAACAACAATTACAACGGCAAAAAAATAGCAACAACAACACCACCACCACCAGCAGTAAGAACAACAACAACAACAACAAAAATAGCAACAGCAAAAACAATAGCAACAAGAACAACAAGACAACAAAAATAGCAACAGCAATAATGGCAACAATAAGAGCAGCAAAAATAACAAAAATAGCAACAACAATAACAACGGCAAAAAATAAACAACAACAACAACAACAACAATAGCAACAGCAATAACAACAGCAGCAAAAACAATAGCAACAAGAACAACAACAGCAATAATGGCAACAATAAGAGCAAAAGCAACATCATCAACAACAACAGCAGCAAAAGCAACAACACTAACAGCAACAACAGCAGCAAAAATAGCAACAACAATAACAACAGCAAAAAAAAAACAGCAACAAGAACAAGAACAACAATATAAAGTGTAGTTTTTTTACTGTCTAAGCTTTTACACCACTTTACTGAGTTTACTTGATTAAATTGTGTACACTGGGTCCACGTGAATACATCGAGTTGCATTAACACAGTTTGTTGTCGTACAGCCAACGTGATTTGATCATGTATTTTCGAAGCTCTTGAGCTGTGGGGCAGTAACTGTGCTGCGCACAAGCGAACCACGCTAGTCGTAATTGAATCACGCCAATACTACATCAGTTGATCACACTCACTGTACATAAATCAGGTTTTGATGTATTTATCTGTAAACTATATATTATATTTTCTCTTAAGTCTGAACACAGCTTCACTTTTTTTCAGTGTGCACTGCGGTGATACAATTTTTCCTGAGTACTGTTTCCACCCAATGCGATTACGAAAGCACAAAACTAACCTGACACGGAGCAGGTTTGTCCAAACGCATATGTTGTCATAGTAACTCAGTGGAACTTACAGCTAGTTTCGTTTGTGGAACAGAGATTGATGGAAATTTGCAGGGCTTGTTGAAACTAGCCTGGCTTATCGAGTTAGATCACTTCATGGAATACCCTCAGCAACAACAACAGCAGCAACAATTACAACAATAACAACAACAACAACAACAGCAGCAACAACAATGACAATAACAACAACAACAACAGCAGCAGCAACAACAATGACAATAACAACAACAACAGCAGCAACAATAACAATAACAGCAGGAGCAACAATGACAAAAACAGCAGAGACAACAACAAACAAAAACAATGTCAACAACAATGACAACAACAACAACAGCAGCAACAACAACAGCAGCAAGAGCAACAACGAGAAAAACAGCAGTGACAACAACAAAAACAATGTCAACAACAATGACAACAACAACAACAGCAGCAGCAACAATTACAACAATAACAACAACAACAACAGCAGCAACAACAACAACAATAACAATAACAGCAGGAGCAACAACGACAAAAACAGCAGAGACAACAACAAACAAAAACAATGTCAACAACAATGACAACAACAGCAGCAACAACAACAACAGCAAGAGCAACAACGAGAAAAACAGCAGTGACAACAACAAAAACAATGTCAACAACAATGACAACAACAACAACAGCAGCAGCAACAATTACAACAATAACAACAACAACAGCAGCAACAACAATAACAATAACAGCAGGAGCAACAATGACAAAAACAGCAGAGACAACAACAAACAAAAACAATGTCAACAACAATGACAACAACAACAGCAGCAACAATGACAACAACGACAACAACAACAGCAACAACAACAACCTTCGCAAAAACCTCTTTTTAACACTAAATTTGATTTTCCGTTCTGTCTGTTCTGGCCTTTTAACTTGGTTTGGTTCTTTTTCTGTTCCTTTTGCTCCATTTTTCTGTCCTGGCCTTTTCACCTGGTTGTGTTTTTTCCATCTTTTCCTTCTGTTCCCTTCTTTCTGTTTTGTTCTTTCTATTCCCATTTTTTCCCCACTCGGTTCTATTCTCCTCACTCCATTCTTTTCAATCTGTTCTTTCCTTTCCATTCTTTCTGGTTTTTTTTTCCATTCTGATCATTACATTCTTTCCAGTCTTTGCTTTTTGCTTCATAATTTTCGTTCAGTTTCGTTCTCTTTATTTTTTCATTCTTTTCTGTATTCTTCACAAATCCTATTTGTAACCTTTATTGTGAGTCGTGGCCTCGCCATCAGGTTCATCAAGTCCCAGGGGGCCAAAACTAACGCACACCGCTCTGCATCTGAAGCAGTTATTGATTCTCCGGATCCTCAGGCGCGAATCGATTTGCCTTCATAAGCAACACCAGGGTCGTGTTATTAGCTCCGGATTATTCCGGACTGCAGCGTATGGACCGGGACACGTTTACGGTCACGCAGAATGGACACGCCTCTCGCTTTACAACCCGCCGAATTCAGTTTACAGGTATACAAGGCTGTTAGGCAGGGCTGGGGGCGGAGCTAAGACAGTCTGGATTTATTAGCTTCAGAGCGCTTTTGTTATTTTTAAGTTTTCGGATTATTCCTGAGTGGAAGTAAACTACACTGTAAAAATCATGAATGATGTTTATAATAAGTCATTAATATTCATGAGTAGTCCACCAATGCACATGAATATTCATTAGCAGTGAATTACAGAAGCAAAATATTTACCTCTGTAACGCTAACCGGCTGTGGTAAATTAGCTAAAGTTAGCTGTGAGCATGCTAATGAATGATGAAATGATTTGCACATCAGAACAAGCGCACATCTTTGTTGAAGTAAGTGTTTGGTAAGCTGCTGCTGGTCCAATCCTAACACACCTTCTTCACGCTGAGCGACATCGACTCATTTCCATATTCATTTCTCTTCTTTTTCTTCTATTGCAAGGTTTGTGTTCTTTTCCCTTTTTGTTCCTTCCTTTCATTCTCATCATTCCATTTCACTCGTTCTCTTCCATGTTTGTCATTCTGTACCATTCTTTTGTGTTCTCTCATTTTGCTCTGTCCGTTTCGTTGTTTAATTTTCGTTTTTCCTTTTTGTTCTTTTAGTTCCACTCTTTTCTTTCGGTTTTGTTCTTTCGTGTTCCTTTCTTTGTTGCTTTAATCTTTCTATTCCATTCTGTTACTTTTGTTTCTTTTTACAGCCCGTTCTTTTTGCTTTTCTTTTCATTCCATTCATTTAATTTTTTGTTCTTTTTGTTTTGTTTTTTTTTTTAAATTCAATTCTTTCCATTCAGCTGCAGTTTTTCTATTTTGTTATTTTTGTTCTGTGTTTTTTAATCTATTTTCTTTGAATCCATTTTCTTCTGCTCCATTCTTTTCAGTCTTTTCTTTCCGTTCCAGTCTGTCCTCCTCACTCCGTGCTTCTTGTCCTGTTCCTTCTGTCTGGTCACTATTTTTTCCATTCTGTTCCTTTTTATTTTTTTTTTATTCCTTTCTCTTCATTGTCATTTATCCTGTTCTTTTTTTTTTATTTCATTCTTTCTGTTGCCGCACAATGCACTTGCGTGTGTTTGTTTCAGGACACAGCACAGACACAGTCAGTTAACTACGTCGGGTTCACTGTGTTCATGGAAGAGCTGCGGCCTCAGTTTTCCTCTCTGCGCTCTCAGGGACTAGCGTGCTGAAGCTCTGCACTCACACACATCTGTAGATGTTTGTGCAGAATTGGAGGAGGAGTGCAGATTTTAGACATCATCTCAGGCTCTTTCCGTCAAGTTGCTCATCTCCAGTGGATTTGATGGAACCTCACAAAATAGCCAACAGATTTCACTTTGCTTCTCTTTATAGTCCATTTTCACAGTTTAAGCACTTTAAGCTTTAAGTGCACTATTATAACAGTCTATAACAGCTTAAAGCCTTTAATACAGTGCTATTAAATTGTCCCACATGCTTTCTTGCACTTACACTTACTCTCTCTCTCTCTCTCTCTCTCTCTCTCTGTTTGGTTTAGTTAAAGAAAAAAAAGCTTCCTATGCTAAATTATTCCATATGTATTCCCCTGATGTTCTCCACCATGTTGCTTTGCTATATTGTTTTATTTTACCCCTAAAGTGGCTCCACTCACCTAGCAGAACGTTCCAAATAAGCATATCCCACATTCCCACCTATCTGCATAATTGTTAATACATCTCAAGGCGCGGCATTAAAATTTATGGCTCCCAAAGCAAACAGAAAGAGTGATTAGCGAAACCTCTCACGCTCACATCTGAACCCTATCGGCAGATACGGGAAAGAGAGAGAGATATAGAGAAAGAGGACTATTTGCATAGCAAAATGGCATCGAAAAAAAAAAGCCATTCTACTGTTAAATGACCCACAACTTTCGAACGCCAGCGCCGCTGGCCCTCACGCACCATTTTATCCCAGCTCAGGAAGCTAAAACCGCCCGAGCCGAGTTATTTCCTCTCATCAGAACAAACGGCAATAGACTGCGGACGATGCTTGGGTAGTTCCCCAAGGGCCTCGCTCTGCTTTAACTCCCAGAGCCGCATTAGCAGTGTTATGATGTTCACTAGCACTGGTTAGTGCCGATTCCACCCCATTATGCATGCCTTGTGCAGCATGCAGGGCCTCAAAGTCTATTCGTTCCCATTAAAGCTGGCACCGCCACGGCAGACGCTCAGCACGCTCTGCAAAAAGCATCCGAGGACTTTAATTTCCCTCGGCCTTCCAGATTAAAAGAAGCTAAGTGAAACGAAAAAAAGGGTTTGCAGCTATTCATAAAGAGCTGCCTGACCAGGCCTGTATGAATTAAGCAGAAATGAAAATTGGTGTAACGTGGTTTTACGATGGCTAACTATAATAATCTTATACGGCAAAAGCTGCACAGGCAAAATTTCAGCCTTGACGTGTCATCGCTGAGGCCTGCTTTACACCATGTCCAATTAGATTAGCTTTAAAATGAGAGTGCCTTAATTTGGCATGAAAGTCATCAAAGCTCCTGTCCTCGTTTGTATCAGTGTATGAAATGTGCATCGACAGAAATTTTGAAAGTAAACACAAAGGATCAGGTTCTATCCTTGCAGCATTGATTGCATCTTCTATAGATAAATAGCTGGAGGAGCATGGAGGAGATGGAAATAGAGAGACACTTGCTTTTCAATTTTCTAAATAATGATAGAATGGCTTGAAGGTCTGAAGAGAAAATTGGTACAGTTGTTAAGCACTGGAAAGGCAAAAAAAAAAAAAAAAAAAAAAAAAAAAAAAGACTAAAACTGCATTGAATGTTTGGAGTACAGTACACCCTTATTCTGAAGAACTGAAGAATTGTGTAGATCATTCAGTTTGTTATTTTGGTTTGTTTTTTGAATCGCTTTCATAATTGCATGACGAGGAGGAGGGAGGGGCCGGTTGTGTTTATTGTTAAAACATTACGTTTGAGTTCACTCGCTTCCTGCCTCCTCCTTGCCCATCTTTGTTACTCATCCCTGCAGTGAACAACAAGAAAACATCTACAGTGGAAAGGTTTCTATGATAGTAGAACATGAAACTGTTTTTTTTTTTTCTCCGCCATGTTCCTTTCCGTACAGCACTTTGCTTTTCACTTGAATGCAGTTGGAGAGTGTTGGAACCTGAAGAGAATGAAAGAGAAAGAAGTTTATTAAAACATTCACAGATCCTGGCAGTTGTCCGTAAAGATTGGAAGCGTATTCCCAAATCCTATGAATTTTAAACCACCTAGTGCTGGAATGCCATTTCTGTTGGCTGACCGCTTCATTGAGGGTTAGAATGCAAATACAAACACAGAAGGATGATCTCGGATCTCTCAGATCTCTCTGAATGGTTTTATAAAAGAGACGTTTAAGAGGTCGTCGACAGTCACAAAGCAACGCGATAATAAAAGACCATCTGGCTTAATGAGCAGGGTGAGAGGTGAGCCTGTTCTTCGCCCGGTTTAAAGACGTGTTTGGAGTGTGTTAATTAGCTGCGTGTTATTGGTGGAAGATGTTCTTTTTCTAGTCTATGGCTAATACAGTGTAAGCTTGCATGATCTGAGCTGGAAATGAGCTAAACTGTTTAAAGCTCCATTCTCTATGGCTTAGTTACAGACTATGGGTTTAGCCCTATTTGGCTTGGATTAGTTTTACATGAACAGGTGGAGTAATGTAATTATTAGCCACGTGTCTCTCTCAGATTCTTTGTCTCACACGATTCTGTCACATCAGTCATTTCTACGGACTGTGCGTTCCCATGTCTGGAAAGACTACACCATCCGGTAGCTCACGTAGAGCTAACTCCAGGCAATAGTCCAATAATCTCCAACTCTCCATCCCTCCATTCTATCTATCTATCTGTCTTTCTATCTATTTATCTACCCATCCATCCATCCTATCTGTCTGTCTATCCACCATTGAGATCCACTGAGATGTCTGATGGGTAGAAAGATTTTCATCCATCCACCCTTCCAGCTTGTCATTCTGTCTTTCTGTCTGTCCACCCATTCATTCATGTATCAGAGATGTTTATTGGGTCTACTGTTCTCCAATGTTCCATCCATTCTATCTATCTGTCTTTCTGCCTATCTATCCGCTATCTATCCTGCCACCCATCTTTCTCTCCTGTCTATCTGTATTTCTGTCCATTTGTTTATACAAATATATCTCCATCCACCCATCCAACCATCAATCCATCCGATGCCTCAGTATTTCTGTCTATCTACCATCTATTTGTCTTTCTATCTATTCACCATTCATCAATCCATCCATCCATCCATCCGTGTAGGAGTGAGGTTTTCTTGGTCTAATGCTCACCATACATCCATCTATCCATGTATCGTATCTCCTTTTCTGTCTTTCTATCCATCATCACGATCTAGTGAGATCTGCTGGGTATACAGCTTTTCAGCCATCCACTCTTCCTTCTTATCTATCTGTCTTTCATACATCCATATATCCATCCATCCGTCTATCTGCCTATCTATCAACCCATCCATCCAACCTTTCCGTCTATCTATGCACTGTCCTTCCATCCATGTAGGAGACATGTTTTATGGGTCTGCTGTTCAATATCTATCAATTTCTCCATCCAAATGTCTTGTAGAGGTGATAATTTCAACCTATCCATCCATCCATCCATCCATCCATCTGTCCTCGAGTTCCCTGTAGCTGGATTATTACCCACCCAGAGAAACCCAGATGAAGCTTCCTCTGCATATTCATACTTCTCTCCATGCTGCTCGATGCTCCCAGCTGTTTTTTGCAAAGCGTCTTCATTAAAGCAGGCCGTCGTCTCTCTGATTTATTTAACTGGCCTTGATGTGGCAGAAAAGAACACATAAAACCCGGTGATTGCTGAGCACCAGATCAGCTCCGGCTGTTTGTAATGTTTCAATGCTGTTTCCGATGCATGCTCTGTCTGGCAGCTCCATTCACTCTCCTGCGCCTCGCCCGTGAAAAGAAGCAGTTAGGAAATGTGAGTTTTAATTTATGTTCCTTTTTTTTTTTTTATAATTATGACAACTAAAGAAGCAATGAATGTATCAACACTGAGCAAGGCCCAGTTTTTGAACTATTTAATATTAAAGGCATGTGAAGAAATTTAACACGGGATTGAGTTCAGCGCTAAAACTCAAACAGCAGACGGCGAGGTAATTTCTCCAAGGTTAATTCCATTTAGAGACTGGGTTCTAGTTCTTGATGAAAATTAATATGCTTATTGGTATTCAGAAAAGAGGGGCGGAAGCTGTAGAGCACCACTGATGTGGAAAAAAAAAAAAGTGTGACATCTTCTAATGTCATTAAAGTGAGCAGACCAGCGCTGAGGCTCTTTGCTATTCTCACGAGGCGTGGCATCTCGTAATTAAAGCCAGAGTCAGGTACAGAGATCAGCTCGCGGCTCACACCGAGCAAATTACTGCAAAATACAATTCGACCTAGAAAAAATCCTTACCGTCTCAAGCATTATTCACAGTGTGAAAATGCAGAGAAAAGGCGACGCATGCAAATAATGAGGTCCCGTTAAAACTGTTTATCCTTCCATATCCTTTTGTAGAGATGTTCTCTGTGTCTACAGCTCTTCATCCATCCATCCATCCATCCATCCATCCATATTTGGAAGAGGAAACATCCGTAAGACGTGTTTTCTAAGCCTCCTGACAATCCAACCCTTCAACTATCCATCCATCCATCCATCCTCATTTCTACTATCCATCCATCCATCCTCATTTCTACTATCCATCCATCCATCCGTCCATCCTCATTTCCACTATCCATCCATCCATCCATCCATCCATCCATCCATCCAACCATCCATATTTGGAAGAGGAAACATCCGTAAGACGTGTTTTCTAAGCCTCCTGACAATCCAACCCTTCAACTATCCATCCATCCTCATTTCTACTATCCATCCATCCATCCTCATTTCTACTACCCATCCATCCAACCTCATTTTTACTATCTATCCATCCATCCATCCATATTTGGAAGAAGAAACATCCGAAAGATGTGTTTTATAAGCCTCCTGACAATCTAACCCTTCAACTATCCATCCATCCATCCTCATTTCTACTATCCATCCATCCATCCTCATTTTTACTATCTATCTATCCATCCATCTAGGATAGAAGCGCTCTGTGCTTATTGATCTCACTGTTCTACATGCCTGTTAGTCACAGTGTGTTTTTTCTACATCTTCATCACATTTTAACTCGTTGGCATGCTGTCACTAAACCCATCTGTCCTCCTCTCAGGTCTTACTCACAATCTCCTGGTGCATAACGCCAAACTAAACACCTAAGCACCAATCCTTTCATTAACGCTTCAATATTAACATTAAAGTCTCTTAAAACGAAGATTTTTTAAACTCGCAGAAAACGAGGCTGCTGAAGCAGTTTAAAGGCTTGACAGTCTTTTTTTTCCCAATAACATAACAGCTATTTTACTGCAACGGCAAGCAGCTTTAAACATGGATTTAAACTCTGTGGAGAAAACAATGCCTCATCCCGGCAGAATATCAACACCGACTCCCACACATGCTCATGTGTGACTTTATACCGCGCTAATGATTATATGTTGGGAATAATATTATAGAGATGCTATTAAATGATGTTAATAATAGCAGGATGGAAAATGTTCCACTTTGCAGAGTAAATAGGACAGGGTGAGGAGAATAATGCTGTCTAATGCTGTATAAGACAAGAGGAGATGTCTCTAAAGGTTATTAATGTGTTCAGTGCATCATTTATGTCTCTAATGCACGCTCACATTTAGGTTCTGGGCCGATGGCGTTGTTAATGTAGTGTGTGGAGAGATAGTGGCAAGATGTTTCATAAACTTCACACAAAGCGAAAAGGCCTAAACATGAATATTTTGTTGATGATTATGTTACTCACTCAGGCACTTTGGCTCATCTGAAACATGTGTTATATTTTCATAAAAACACAAACTCAGCCACAAACTGTTATTTCACCCATCCACCTATCTATCCATCACGCCTCCATCCAAACTATATATCTCTCAATCTGTATACCATCCATCCATCCATCCATCCAGGTTGGATGTCTCTAGATCCATCCATCCACCCATCTAGGAGAGATGTTTTCAGGGTCTACTGCTGGTGATCCATCCATTTATCCATCCATTCAGTCTATTTGTCTTTCTGTCTGACTATCCATCATCTATTCATCATCCCTCAATCCAATCTATATATCTCTTTGTCTGGCCATCCATCCATCCAGCCATCCATCCATCTAGGAGAGATATTTTCAGGGTCCACTGATGTCTAACTATCTGTTTGTCTGTCCATCTATTTATCCACCCAATGTATCTCTGTCTGTCTATCAATTTATGCATCCAGTTTGTCTGTCTCTCTATCTGTCTATCTATCCATTTCTGGGTTTACTACCCTACACCTATTCATCCATCTGTCTATCTACACTCTCTAAGAGCTTTGAAAGAAGGAACTGGAGAAGCTTTCAGAGAGTATAATTATGTAAATTAAAATAAAAAAAAAAAACACCTGTGATTTCTGGATTCTCTCATTAATTATGTAAATCTTCTCAAAGTAACAGAGACACTTTAACTTCAGTCACCGTTTCACTTGAAGCCTGGTGTGTTGGAGCTCCGCTCTCCACTCAGTCTGAGATCAGAACCGGTTTAAAACCTCTGAAGACTAAATGCTGCTTCTTAAGTCACTCAGCAAAACATGATGTAATTGGCAGAAATGCTAATGAAGAGGAGTGCATCTGGGTTTGTGTGAAGCTACTCCGACATAAAAGCCCGGAGTCAAGAAGCTCAACTCACGTGAGAGCTTAACAGTTTCTCTGCTTTGAGAATGTCCTGTCATATCGATAGGAGAAACAGAAAAGAGAAAAAAATAATAATAAAAAGACAAAAATATGAATGAAGACTTCTGGATAAAATTTAACTACTACCCAAATGTTCCAAATGCAATAAAGTGCATTTATAAACTGCTTTTAAATAACACTTATTTTATTATTTCTATAATCTGATTCATTCTGAAGCTATAATCATTTACACGCAGAAGGATTTTAGAAAAATGCAACTCGCAGTTCACTTTTCATACCTGAACTGCTCCATACAGCACCAATACGCAGCAGCTCTTCACTTTATACACATCAACGTGTTATTACTCTGAGTTTCTGGTGGTTCTTTTTTACAGCGAAATCTGAGGAGGTGCGGAAAACTGTCAGGTGAAGGAGGAGATACGGATGCAAAAGCAGGTACCGAGGTGTTTAGTAAATAATCCAAGCAGACAATCCAAAAGGGCACTTCACAAACCATAAACAGGCCAGGGTCAGGCGACGGATGAACAGACTGAAGTAGGTGAGGCACAAAACTTAGTATCAGGAGGCAGAAAAAAGAGTCGAAACAGAGAAAGCAAACGAGTTTCTACACGTCTTGGTATCAACAGAACACAAAGTAACTGAGCGTATGCTTCCCAAAGAGTGTAACGAATGGAAGTCCTTAAGTAGTGTGCTTGTGAGGGTGATACTGATTGAAGCCAGGTGTGGTGTGTTAGAAACTGGGTGATGTGTGTGTGTGTGTGTGTGTGTGTGTGTGTGTGTGTGTGTGTGTGTTCTGGGTAGTGAAGTCCGTGGCGGCCATGTTTGTAGGCCACGGCGTTTGCTGGGAAGTGGAGTCCGTGGTTGGCTATGACGTGACAGAAACCATTGAGTTTCTCATAGTTTTTCATTTTTTTAAACTAATTTATTTATTTATTTTAAACTCACTACCACCCCTAGGAAAAAAAAAATAAAAAGAAGGAAAAATGAGACAGTAAAATAAAATAAAATTAAATTAAAAACAAAAATAGAAGGGAGAGTAAAAGCAGCATGAATGAATCAAAACCACAGCAGGAATGAATATATGGGGAGAAAAAAGAGAAAAATAAATTACAAAGAAAAACAGTCTTATAATAAGGAGGAAAATTCTAGAGACGGTAAACAATTTTTATTTTTTTTGTATTGAAATGGCGTAAACAAACAAACAAACAAATAAATAAATACAAAAGAGGAAAAAAATCTAATCATAATTTGACAGCAAAGGAAAGAAATAGAAGGAAAGTAGAATACTAAAATTGGGAAGAGAAATCGAGAGTGCAGGTTTTTCATTTTTTAAAAATTATTTTTATTATTACTTCTTTTGAATGGTTTTGAAAAGTAGGATAATTATAGGACGGCAATTAAACACTAATGTAATGTTTTTTAAATCATTATTATTATTATTATTTTTGTTATTAGGTTTGAAGTCATGCTCATATTTGTATTTAATTGTTTTTCAAATTTTCAACAAACTCACAAAATTCAGAACCGTTAAAAGTCCCCAGACTCCCTGAGGCCACTTGTGAGTCCCCGTGACATTTTGGGAAACTTTGCGCACCCTGTTGGAGGACACTGAGGAGGAGATGCTGTTTGTTTTAGCCTCCACCGTGTGTGGCTTTAAATAGGTCAAAATCATCCATTTTTCATCGGGACCCTGGAAGGATGAGCGGCTGAGCAAACGAGCGGCTCGCTCTCCGGCTCGCTCATCAAGCATCCGTTTGAGAAGTGTAAATTAGTAATGGTGTTTTATCATGCATTAATTTTAATTCTGTTTTCATCGGCAATTTATGCACATCTTAATGAATTGATTCTTTTTCATCTTCGTCTCATCAAGAGATGAGGAGACATTTACAGAGAGAGAGAGAGAGAGAGAGAGAGAGACGGAGCGGTGCGAGAACCCGAGGCTTAGCAGCCGTGTCACCGTCAAACAGTTCATGTGACAGAACATGCTGCTGTCTTCAAACATGTGGTGTAAGAGGAATAAAACACTCGGAGCGACTCTTCATCACACGTCACTGAAGCTGATTCGTTTTCTGTAACAGCACAACATCGAGTGTTTTATTCCTCTTATACTGCAACAATTTGTCAATGATTACTTTCTTTATTAACTACAGAACATGTACTTTTCATATGTTTATAGTTACACTTCGCCTGGTATTGAGATGTTTGATTCCTTAGTATAGTTTGTCATCTCATGAAGGAAAATCTACAATATGGATATAAAAGCATTTCACAATTCCCAGTCCGCTGGAATACTCTGACTGCAGAAGATGATATTTGTGTTTTTTAATCTCACTGTAGCCACTGTATCTCTCAATCACATTTCTCTCTCTCTCTCACTCTCTTTCTCTCTCTCTCTCTCTTTCTCTGTCTCTCTCTCTCTCTCTCTCTCTCTCTCTCTCTCTCTCTTTCTCTCTCTCTCTCTCTCTCTCTCTCTCTCTCTCTCTCTCTCTCTCTCTCTCTCTCTCTCTCTCTCTCTCTCTCTCTCTCTCTCTCTCTCTCTCTCTCTCTCTCTCTCTCTCTCTCTCTCTCTCTCTCTCTCTCTCTCTCTCTCTGTGTGTGTGTCTCTCCCTCTCTCCCACTCTCTCTCTCTCGCTCTCTCTCTCTCTCGTCCTACTTCGGATCAAACTCTAACTCAGGAGGCCGGACTACAGGTGATATTTACAGTCCCCGTGTCCTCGTTTGAGATTTGTTACTCCAGAGCTGCTATCAAAACAC
>CM041002.1:770952-809645 GCA_022985145.1 Pangasius djambal | reverse complement strand
CTCTCTCTCTCTCTCTCTCTCTCTCTCTCTCTCTCTGTGTGTGTGTCTCTCCCTCTCTCCCACTCTCTCTCTCTCGCTCTCTCTCTCTCTCGTCCTACTTCGGATCAAACTCTAACTCAGGAGGCCGGACTACAGGTGATATTTACAGTCCCCGTGTCCTCGTTTGAGATTTGTTACTCCAGAGCTGCTATCAAAACACGTCACGATGAATCATGCTGCGCTGCTGGGACATTTTTCCTTCCTCCAATCTCAGCCCTTTTCCCCTGGGGACATCTTTCAAAATCGCTCTTGTCCCATATCCCAGGGTCCAGTTCCCCCCGAGCGAGCTGTAGGTCCCGGAGGATGTCTGAGTACAAGCAGTGTCTTATTAGCAAGAGATTTCACTGCTAAAGTGCTGAGCTGGCAGTGAGGGAAGCTTGAACTGGCTCTCTTCTCTTCTTTTTTTGCAATTTTGCATTTTTTTACTTGTATTCTAGTTGGAGATCTAGTAACTAATCAGCATTTTTGTGCGTATAAAAACATTAATTAGAAATGTACGGTCACGCCATCCTCTAAATTTAAAAGTCCAACACTGTTGTGTGGTCAGGTGCATTTTTACAAATGGACACCCTCTACATTTTTTACCTTTTCAGCAAAGGAAAAATAAAAAAGTGATTGTTTATTTTTTGTTTTCTTTCGTTTTATTGTACGTGCGTATAATCAGAAGATTGATTGATTGAATGATTTAAACTTCACAAGAGAAAGTAAAAAGAGAGGCTGGTGATTATGGCAGTTTATAGCTGGTGAACAGGAAGTGAGGGAGAACAGGAACTAACTTGTTTCATTAAGTAACTATAAATGGATAAAAAGTATGATGTATCATTCTGTAATAAATAAGAAAAGTTATGGAAAGGCACAGAAAGTTAATGTACAGCCAATCAACCTGACGCTAATCAAACTCAGAATTACCAAGGACAGACTCTGACATTACAATATGGTGATAGATAGGAGGTCCTGGAATATTGTGTGTGTGTGTGTGTGTGTGTGTGTGAGTGAGTGTGTGTGAGTGTGATTGATGGCGCTGAGGCGGTGCTGTCGAGGCGGTTTGGTTCTGTCAGCAGTCTTCCTCAAGGTTCTGGTAATGAACAGATAGAAGCTCCTATCATTGATGTGTTAAAACCCCGACAGCTGCTTTTCATCAACATGACGCACTATTAAAGCTCGCAGAATAACACGACCGCCACAAACAACTAGCCACGCGAAGTTCAGAGAAAAAACAATAAACAATAACGTGCAGCGTACACAACATTTAAACTGGCATGAGTTTAAAGAAAACTAGCTTTCCATGGACGTGAAACTGCATGATAATTCCGATTAAATAAAAAAAATAAGACAGAATTTAAATATAAACAAGTTAATTGTTATATATATATATATATATGATCATTAGCTTTTTATAACTGCTAATTTAGGGTTATTATTATTATTATTATTATTATTATTATTATTATTATTATTAAATAAAAGAAAGAAAGAAAGAAATTTTATAATAATTAAAACAGCTATGATTTCTTGCTTTTCCTGAAAGAATTATATCTTTTTATAAGTCTTTTTTTAGCTTTTTAAAAAGGTAACTTAGCGAATGAAAGCTAATCTAGTGAGTGAAAGCTAACTTAGCGAGTGAAAGCTAACCTAGAGACTGAAAGCTAACCTAGTGAGTAAAAGCTAACCTAGCGAGTGAAAGCTAACCTAGCGAGTGAAAGCTAATCTAGAGACTGAAAGCTAACCTAGAGACTGAAAGCTAACCTAGCGAGTGAAAGCTAACCTAGCGAGTGAAAGCTAACCTAGCGAGTAAAAGCTAACCTTGCGAGTGAAAGCTAACCTAGCGAGTGAAAGCTAACCTAGCGAGCGTAGCTACTGTGTAACTCTTCTGTGTAGAAATGTTGCTGTTCATGTGGCGTCACAGGGAGAGTCTCGGACAGAGGTCAGAGCTCATTAGAATATTAGGCCACACCCATTAAGACAGCCTCAGATCAGCCTGAGTTTTATTGCACTTCTACCTTCTTTTTCTAGACTTTGCTGGACCTTTTCTAAACCAGCCACGTCTTTGAATCATGCAAACATTTTAAAGTTGTACTTAAACATAAATTTCAGTTCATCAGAAGGATTTTGTGTGCTTTAGGAAGAACAAAGGTGTGAACAGTTCTTTCATCGTCACTCTGCCCTGGTTAGTACAGTTTAGTTTTCTGTAAAATATTTAGTTGAAAGCGAGTCAAGAGAATTGCTTTTTTTTCCAGCACTGCTGAAAACATGAAGCGGTTGCAGCGGAAGTTTATCCTCTTTGCGCTGTGTGATTGAGCTCTCGGCCGGGAACTCGGGCCTCTTTATGCTGTGACCTTTACGAGATGAGGTTGTAACGTAACCTGTGTGCCGCCGGAGCGGAGATATCGCTACACCACTGTGTGTAATGTGGACTTCATAACCACTGACCTCTGAGTTATAATACATCACAGCATGAAAGGAGGAAATGTGCCGCATTCAGTCAGACTTTAATTCTCGTTTTGCGGACCTGCCCACTTTTACGCAATTTAACATCCGCCTACACTGGAACGCAAAAATACACCGTCTTCTTGTGTTTCGGCCAATAAAAACGACAGATGAACTAATAGAGATATAAATCTGGAATAACTGACAGCTGCGTAGGTGTTTTGAGCTCTCGGATATTCACTGACTCCCTGGAAGCTCCGCCCCCTTCCTTCCATCTCATTAGTAATCTCTCGTCTCAGCTTGATTTTCTCACTTTCATTTGTTTTGTTTTGAGTTCATTAATGTGAAAAAAAAAAACTCTCAGTGTGTGTGTTCCACTTATCTAACATTAGACACATATATAGTTAACATCAGTTAGCTATACGTGTTAAGGATACACCAAAAATTTCATCAGAAGAGAACCAAAGAACCAAAAACAGTTAAATACGATCTGCAAAGGTTCAGTGGATAATTAAGGCTCTAAAAAAGACTTGCTAGTTTAACTGGATTCATTGTAGGTACTTTTTATTTGTTATTATTAGTCATAATTTCTGCTTAATTCCCAGAACTTGTCAGGTGATTCAAATTTCTTGGTACATGCTACACTTTTAGGAGGAAAGAAAGGGTTCTTCAAGGGTTATTTAAAGGTTATTTGGATAATTAAGTGTTCTTGGTTTCCAAAAAACGACTTGGATCCTTTTCTGAGAGAAAGACGCTTCATTGTAAAGTTCTATGTGGAATCCTAAAGGTTTCCTTTAGAGATGCAAACGAAGAACCCTTTGAGTGTAGCTTTAAACTACATGTGGTAGAGTTGAGCTACACACACACACACACACACACACACACACACACACACACACATATATCTATATCTTGGACAATTAGGGAGCCCATTGTTGAGTAATGATTGAGAGGAACATCAGATGAACTGACGATCAGTCAAGAAGCGACCGCGAAGAAATGAATCAAGCAGAAACGTGACTCTGGCTGC
Organism: Pangasius djambal; assembly: GCA_022985145.1. NCBI lineage: Eukaryota > Metazoa > Chordata > Actinopteri > Siluriformes > Pangasiidae > Pangasius > Pangasius djambal. The sequence goes on along the minus strand of CM041002.1, from coordinate 806,149 downwards.
CACCTTTTCCTCCTGCAGTTCATCAGCACCTCCTGCTCACGTAATGAACTCCTCCTTCCCGCTGCAAGTGTTCATTCTTCTGTAACAACAGCATCTGGTTAAAAATAAAGCCCCATTTCCTGCAAGCAGAGAACCGAGTCGTGTTCCGTCATCCTCGCCACTTCCTCGCCTCACGTCCTTTCTGATTATTCAGTTGTGTCATTTCTATGGATCGGACGTGAAGCACTAGTTAAAAATAGTCTAGTGTATAGTTCATGATCCTTTTTCTCTCTTGGTTCCCTCTCTCCTGGGATGCTGGGCTCCGAGCGAACAGTGTGTACGTTCTCCCTGTGCGGATTCAGGCCTGTCGTCCTCTAGTGAAGGACGCCAGTGATTGATTGGATGGAGGTGAATTTCTGTCACGTTCTCGTTCTTAAGAAGATAACGCTGCTAATAAATTTCCCCCTGTGGCCTATGACACATCAGCCAGCATGTTCTGATGAAGCACAGAGCTCTGGGCATTTTGACACACACAAACACACACTGCTACCTGATGTGTGTCCAAGTTGCCCAAATTACCTTCCCTCTCCTCCGTGACCATCTTGAAGCTTTTTAGCAGGTGACAAGTCACTTGTCTCAAGTATAATTTGTTGCTTGTGGGTGTGGCCTGTTGTTAGTAATAACATTATATATATATATATATATATATATATATATATATATATATATATATATATATATATATATATATACACACACATACACACACACATAAACCTCAAATTAAATAACATTCTGCCCAGTGTTTGATTTACATGTTACACGCTACCTGCTAGCTCCGTTCTCAGCTTGGATTAGCAAAGCGAGCTAACTGTACTGGATAAATGTACATACACTCTGCTACTTCCTTCCGAGCTTTATTTTCCTTCATAATGTCTCTACACACATTTAATGAGATGTCATATATGGCAAGACAAGAAGAAACGTCAGACCACACGCTCAATAGGAATGGTGCGAGGAATCATTTGAGATAGTTGTTTGGATTTGTCGCTTTGTTGCATTATATCTCGTTTGCACAGAATTGAAAAAACTGCTCGTGTAAATGTAGGGTTAGTTCTAATGAAAGTTGTGGGCCTCATGAATGCACATAGTTCTCACTATTGAACCTGATCTCATGAGAATTTGATGAAGTGAAAGGAACACAGTGATATGCTTGGATTTTGTTATTTCGTGAAACTGTATGAACGCTAACGCATGTTCTTCCCGTGTCCATGTGGGAGTCCTCTGGGTTCTCCGGTTTCCCCCTACCTCCCAAAAACATGCCGCTGGGTGGAGTGGCAGCTTTAAATCACCCCCTAGGTCTGAGTGTGTGTGTGTGTGTGGTGTCCCATCCAAGATGCATTCCCACCTGGAATAGACTCCAGATTCACCACGACCCTGAAGAGGATAAAGCACTTAAGATGAATGAATGCCCTCGTTCTTAATAGAGAGAAATAGCCTTTTATCCTGAAGATTAACTAGCGATATTATCATTAATTGATTTTTCTTATATAAAATCGATTTCCTTATCCGGTAAATGACTTCTGTGTCCCTTGTTTTCGAACAAACGGTAATATAGCATCCTTTTGTTAATGTTATTCTCATTAGGCTTTTGGCAACACTGTAATACAGCCGTGAAAATAAAACAACCTTCAATTGAATTATCGAACAGACGGCGGAGAAAGAAGGAGAGATTACGAACCATTCAACCTTGCTCTTTCACACACACTCCTTCATTGCAGCGTTCAGAGGAAAGTAGGCAGAAACGGAAGAATTACGCTATTGGCAAAGTGTCGTGATAAATTGATTTACTCAATTAAGGCAGGGACAATGGACATGACACAACGGGTCGGCCGTTTCTCTGCCTAAATAGGGCCATTTTCTTTTTCTTTTTTTCCTTTTTCCCCCCTTCACACATCAGCAGTGAGGACTCATTAGCAGAACCAGAGGAAGGAAAAGACAAAGACAAAGAAAGAAAAAAGTGTGGGCTTAATGAAGGCATGTGGCGTCAATACGCCGCAGTGTCACCGCTTTGTCAGTGTGTTAAAAACTCCCCACTAACACACACACACACACACACACACACGATCCATCGAGCGAGCACTCACCCGTTCTAACATCCACTGCGTAAAGTTTGTCTTTTGAGCACTTACGGTTCTCTGAGTCCAATCGGCCGGAACGCATCATCCATCTCATCCTGCTCTCAATTCCGCAACACTCCTTTCAGAACGCAGCAAAAGCTTTGTGCAAACGATGAACATTAGGTTAACGCATTAATTTTCCTCCGACTAATTAGAAATAAATTAGCAGCAGCACTTTAATTTATTTGTCCTTGGCACCATTAATGTTTGTAACACAAACTTGAACAAGAAGACGTGAGCAAGAAATGTGCTTATAATGTGTCACCTGTCGAACCGAAGCACAGAAATAATAATAATAATAATCACTTAGTTCCTGTTCTCACTTATGTTATAGCAGCTATAAACAGCCTTTCCCTCACCAGCCTCTCTTTTTACTCTCTCTTAAAGTTAATAAGACAAAAAACACGCAGCTTGTCATGTTACCGAGAAACCGCAAAGAAGCGTAAACGCTTCTGTCCTGAAGATGTCAGAAAGTCACAGATTTACCTCCGACTGTTACAAAGCTCTGACACTGGAGACTCTGAACTGATTAGGGGCCAAAAGCTTATTAGTAGGGCATGAGGGGGGTACAACCCGACAAGGAGTACGAGCAATGGCCCAGTCCATCTCCCAGGTTATAGCTCCTACAAGACAGGAATGGGGAAGAATGTGTTGCACGTCAATTTTAAGGGGTTCGGGGAATGGATGCGGGACAGAGCATCTGCCTTAGTGTTCTTGGAGTCGGGGCAAAATGATAGTGTGAACTGAAACTGAGAGAAAAACAGGTAACACCGAGCTTGTCAGGGGTTTAAACACTTGGCTGTGCGAAGATATTCCAGTTTCTTGTGCTCAGTGAAGATTACAAGTGGATGAGCGGCCCCCTCTAGCCAGTGTCTCCACTCCTCCAAGGTGAGTTTTATAGCTAGTAGCTCACGGTTGCCCACATCATAATTTCACTCACCTGGGGAAAGTTTACGGGAAAAGAAGGCGACCGGGTGGGGCTTTGGTTTATCCCCGAATGGCTGAGAGAGGATGGCCCTGACTCCCACTTCAGATGCAAAGCAGTCTTGAGTTGAGCAAAGGCCTGTTCGGCTGCAGAGTTCCATACCAGGCGTTTAGGAGTCCATGAAATGAGTGCGTTATGCTTCTCCAGCCACGGGAGGCCCAGAATCACAGGAAATGGTGACCATCAAGGTGATAAGTTCATAGTAGAGTGCCCCGACCTGGAGGGAGAGGTGTTGAGAACAGTGTGTGATCATCCCTCCCCAATGGGACCTCCATTGATGGCCTGAATTCGTTGTGGCTGGACCAGTGCGGTTATGGGAATTTTAAGATGTCATACTGTGTCCTGGTCAATCAAGTTACCTGCAGCACCTCAATCAATCAGCAGTCAATCAATGTTGTCAAGATAGAAGATACGTCCGAGTATTGATTTGTGACAGGAAAGCTAAATGTTTGGTGGGTTAAGAACTGGAATTGACTCACCAGTTTTAAGCTGGGGTTGCTGCTTCCGCTCGTGCCGGAGTTGCTATTGTGAAGGGTGCACTGGCTGATTAGGTGATCAGATTTGCCTGCAGTGGAAACACCGCTGAGCTGGGTTCGCCCCAGCTGCATGGGCTCTGAGGTGTTGCTGTTACCAGGAGGAGCTTTTTCCGACCAAAGCTGATCACGACTGTGAAGTAGATGGTCGAGGCAGATCGCATGGTCGACGAGAGCATCAAGGGTTACTTGTTCATTCTGACATTCCTGTGTCTGGACTTCCGGGTTTAAGCCGCAGTGAAATGTAGCTTTGAGCGTGGTGCTGTTCCATCCACTTCCAGCCGCTATCATGCGGAACTTGAGGGTATAGTCAGCGACGTGGCTTGAGTCTCTTGTCTCCCCTGCTTCCTTGACCTTTATAGAATGGTCAAGGAAGAATGGTCCGTGAAGTACTCATATGAGGAGATGGACTCACCACCTTGTTCCCAAACTTCCGTGGCCCATTTCAACACCTTGCCGGTGAGTAATCTCATAAAATGGATGATTTTCCTGTGCTTGGACATTCCCTTGTGATTAGCAAAATAGAAGGAGCAATAAAGTAAAAAGCCTTTACATTGAACCACGTCTCCCGAAAACTTCTCTGATGCGGGCATAGGTGTGGACAGGGTGTGGCAGGTGGTGTGCTAGCTTGTGTGGTGGCAGCGAGGGCTTGGGAAAGAAGATAGACTTTGTTGTCCAGATCAGCGAGTTGCCGCTGGTGTACTCCGACAAGCTGCCCATGTGCCATGATGGCTTGTGCCAATCCGGCTCCCTTGCTGCATCCACATTATCGCAAAGTATTCTGCCACGATATGAAGGTAAGCATGAATGCTGATGCAGGTAAGACAGTATATTATATCACGTACAAACAAATCCAAGTTGTCAGGCAGTAGCAGAATCAAAAAGGAGGCAAAGGTCATGCGATGTGCAAACAGATTGTAGGAGGCACGGCAGAGGCGAGAAAATGATAACACCTACTGGATCAAACTCAAAATAGCAAACACTAGAAAAAGGCCTAGTAATGTCAGGTGTACTGGGACAATACTGAGCGTATACTTCACGAAGTATGAATGAGTGGAAGTCACTTATGAAGGGTGAGTGTGAGTGAGTGATAAGCAACAGGTGAGTCTTGTTAAATGTCCTGTGATTGAGAACATGGAAATATGTGTGTGTGTTCTGGGAAGTAGAGTCCGTGGTGGCCATGTTTGTAGGCCGCAGTGACTGTTGGGAAATGGAGTCCGTGGTTTGGGATGATCTAACATTCATCACACCACTCTGGTGTTGATTATTTTAACGTAACAGCACAACATGGAGTGTTTTTTTTTTTTTTTTTGCTTGCATAATGCATTAGTCACAAAACATCAAGAAATCTACGTATAGTATATGTATATAGTATAGTATAGTATACTGTGCATATACTGTAGCGCGGGCCATGTTTTTTTTTTGAAAAAATAAATTGAGCATTTCAGGTAAAAAGGCAGAGAGAGAGAAATTTCCATTAGGTTGTCATTTTAGCTTTAGCTCGGCGATGTCCTGCCATTCCCTTCAGACAGACAGCCTTTGACAGAAATGAATGGAGGCATCTGCTTCGTTTGAAATCTGCACCAAGAAATCTCTGAGCCCTTCAATAAACCTGATGAATTACCGCACGCCACCAGAATTCCAATTCCCGGGATCTGAGGAGGAGAAAACGTATGTGACAAGTTGATTCATTATGTCTGTATGAGAGCAGATTGACTGTGAGACTTGGAGATTTGGGAACGTGTGCTTTTCCTAACTCTGGTGTCAAGTTATTGATTTCTGTAGATACTTCTTGCGAGCATTTGGACTCACTGATCTTTCATTTAGCCACCTGTGAATACAGGATGTCTCCTGGTGAGGAATATACGACCCTGGGCTTCATGGTGACTCAGACAAGCTGCGGCCAAATGCAACCCAAATGGACAGCGAACAGATTTAAAAAAAAAAAAAAAAAAAAAAGTCTAGTCTCAGGAAAACGCAGATGGTTAAACTGAACTCTGCACCTGAGATCATTTGTAATTGGATGACTGTATGTTGTCAACCCTCAACTGCCTATTACAGGGTTACTCAAAAACAAATCACTAGATAGTAGCCTGTAACGTGAGTAAAGGGTGATAGGCTCTCAGCTTCGCTTTGTTTGAGGCTATGTCGTTATTAATGTCATCGTGCAGTCTATAGTCACGATCCACTGCTGGTGTTCCTGCTGTACATTATACAACATACTGTACATTTGCATCACTGATGGCCTTGAATTAAAAATGTAATCCGGTTGCAGTGAACTGTATGTCTACTAAATCCTCACCTGGGACGTCTTATCTCAGAAACAGACAAAATAGTCTCACATGATCACAGCAAGTGAGGACAGACGAGCCGAGCCGAGGCGAGCCGTGGGGCTTCATGTAGCCTGAATAAACTTCTAAAAATGACACGGACCCCGTGATGTGTAAGTGCTCAACTGGGACAGAGCTGTCAGGAAGATGAATTTGTGGTGTGGTGGAGGGCTTTCATTAACGTAACACAGTGCTGCTCTCCGCTGTTTAAAGATGACACCGAGCGTGGAGCAGACAGCTCGTCCTGGTGGCTCACTCCTACCGAGCGAGGAGGTCTTCGTTACGGTTTCCTGAACAGCCTCAGGAAATTTCACACTGATGAAGCCACACTGATGGAGTTTGTTTTTCCTTTCCATCTGAGAAGAATGTCTAAATAAATGCTCCATCTGGCTTCATGAAGAGGTTCCGTGTAGAAAACATTTTTTTTTTTTTTTCCAGTTGGGCCTTTAGGAACTGGAAATTTATTCGTTATACATTTCTAAGCCTTATGCTTCATGGAGTCCAACGTTTCTCCTGAAGTTCTGCTGCTTTGTAGAGTTAAGATTTAATTCCTGCCTAATCTCATTTAGAAAAAAAGTCACGCAAATGATTTTTCAGACGCTTCATATATTTCACTTCATATATGTTTCACACATACAATGTGTATCTTTATTTTATTTGATTATGATTCGTTTAATTTTTACATGACTTTTTCACATAATTCATTTATTTTCCTGTGATTTTTTTTCCCACCCCACGATTCCTTTCTTTATTTAACATTTTTCCACATGCTTCAATTTTTCACGTGATCTTTTTCACGATTCACTGATTTTCAGAAGTGATTCTTTTTCACGTTTCATTTAATGTCCATAAGATTTTTCACAATTCACTTATCTTTTACATGATGTTCTTTTTTTCCTCTTTAATCATTTTTCACATGTGATTCATTTATGTTCATTTGCGAAGTGTATCCAGAATGGCGAACGCACTTGATCCACTTAATCAAGTCCTAAATTCTGCAGAATGGAGGATTTCCAGGAATCTCAGATGTCTCGGCTTGAGGCTCTGTCTCTTATGACGCTCGATTATTTTTTTTTTTCTTTCACCTGAGCACACGGGCCATTAACGCTGCCTCCAGGCTTACCAACCAACCTTTAATCTAAACTTTTGGAGAGAATGCAGTAGAAATTCTTTCAAGCTGCACACCAGACACTTTATTTTAAATGAAATCCTGCACTTCTGCTCTCCATCACTGGGGCAGAGGTGATACCTCAAAGGCAAACACAGATTGAGGTGCTAGATCATTTCGACTTGCTAGCCTGTTTTCCTAATCGCCTCAGGTTTCTGGCGGTTGAAGGAAAAAGTAGAGTACAGCACCACTGTAACATAATAAATTATCTTGAAATACCCACTGCACATTTTTTTTTTAAAAATCTGTTATTTTGAATAATGAACCTCTTTAGAGTTCAATGACTTGACATTGACTAGGGTGGTATTCATAGAGCTACATAACCTCTGTATAAGCCTGTCATGACATCTCACATCATGACATCTACAACCTACATGCATTAATAAAGCCTTATTGCAACAGGTGTCACCTGTCATACAGACTGTCAATTTGGATGACTTAATCAAATGACATAGCAATGACCTTCTTTAGACTGTAATAACAATTGACTTTGTAGCTACAAGGCCAGAATGGGTGACTTCATGTTTCTGATTAGAAGATGTTTATGAACACCTATGGTACCAGACTTTTTATGGTACCAAGTGAGCTAAAAACAAATTGTACTACATAAGATGGTTATGAACATTTATGGCAATGTTATGGAACAGTTATGTATTTTCCGTGACCATGAATATGAATTAGATTTGGTTTCTGAACTGGTGTTTGACATCATATGATCACGTTTATATGATCAGAAGTACACTGAGCCATGAAGTCAGCTGTTATGACGTTCTAATGTACGTCAGGCCATGTAGTGTCATAGCAACCTAACCTTTGTCAACAAAACCTCACTAAATAAAACAAATTGAGCAATGCCTTCTTTGCCGGTTGACATCTTTTACGTTATAATTATTTTGTTTATGTTTGAAGTCGTCAGGAATGTAGGCTTGTGTAGGTTTTATGTAGCCTTACGAACATCGCTATTAGGAAAAGTGACACCGAGTGATAACATGCCATCAGTTCTTTCTTAAATCTTTTTTAATGAATGTTTCATGCATATTTTTTCCACAATTATTTTTTTTTAATGACAAACAACACATTACTTCTTTCTTTGTCTTATACCTTTTTTTTTTTTTTAAATTATTACTCTTTCTCTTTCTATTCAGTCAGGCTTTTCTTGCTGGTCCTAAAGTCATACTTCAGGCTTGAGTTCACTAACAGCATGGTAGGAGGTGTTATTTTTTATTTTAATCAACCGATCTGCCAGCCACGTGAAGCTTTGAGTAATCACACACCTTCAAGGCGAGTGCTTTTGAAGCTGCGCGGTGACCGACGAGGCTGACGAGGACGGCTAATGAAGCAGCAAAAACAAATGCAATATTAAAATGTTTCAATGTCAGAAGTCGTCAGAGAGAAAAGCCGAGAGTTTGAAACCGTTACTGATATTTTCTTCCCCTGTGGCAGGTTGTGCATGGCTAAATATATTCAAATGGAATATTGATTTTTTTCAAACATATGCATATAAATATAAATGCACATGCTCTCACATATACATATAAATCCCCCAGGCAGGAGTAATGCAGCAGTGTCTGGCTCGTGAATGCACCTATAGCATGACACATCATGTCTAAATCCATCATGTCGGGTCAGATAGCTCCTCATCACCAGGCAGGGGTTCATCCATCATGCCTGAGTGGATCCGGTTGGTTGTGAGAGCTGAATACTAACGGCTGTCGATCAATCTCCGTTCCAAACTTCGGCTAGAGATATCATCTATTATGGATGAGTCTTAATTTCATAAACGGCTCTTTTCCTCTGACTGATCTATATTAGCAGCTAAGAGTTAATGGTCAAGAACCTGTACTGAGGAGACCTCGGAGAGATTGTAAAAAAGCTCCAAGCAACTCGCCTCCCATATGCATCGAGCCCAGGCAAAATGAGCTATTAAACAAACATTCACAAATCTCTCCCTGCAGCACTGTAGATCGAAAAACAGACGCAATTTTGTCAAGTTTCTCAAACAAACTCACAAATAAATATTGAGTATTAGCTTTAGTTAAGAATGCACACTCATACCAGTTGCATAAGGAATTAAAACAATGGGATGGTGTAATGAAGCAGCGTTATTGTTAAGCACGTCCCTAAGTGTTTTATTCCTCTTATACAACAGCAATTTGCTAACAGTGACATTTCTATTTATTAAAGAATTCGAATCCATTTTATCCATTTATAGTTACATTAATGTCTGTGAAACAAGTTGTTCCCTGTCATGTTACTGAAAAACCCCCAAAAGTGTAAAACTCCTCAGTCCAGAAAGTTACATCTTTTCTTCTGACTGTTACAAAGCACTGACACTGGAGACTCCTTCCATAAATGTTAAATAAACATCTCCTTACAGAAAACGCCACCATGCAGACATTTTTAATCCCTTTATGTAGCGCCACAAAACCTTTCGTACTTTTATTAAAATTGCAAAGAGCGTAAAATCAATCCCCGCTAATTACCACTGAATTTATTTATTAACTAAAATAACTTAATAATAACTATAACAGCTAAAACAACTTTGCTATTCACTAAAAATACGATAAAATTGTGGACCCTGCTTTGGGACGGATGTAGTATTCAATGGCATTAAGAAATTAGAACAATTAGCATAAACAGACTTGCGTCAGTTTAAAATCATGTTGTTTTTAGTCATAAGTATCATCTGGGTACAATTTAGTCTGTAATTAATGAGGAAATTAAACTTTACTAATGGATTCCTAATGGATTCCTACTTTTGCACTGCAATTTAGTGTAAAATCATCAACATAATTAATGTCTGAGGAGTCTGATAATTACCCGATGCCATGAAAAAAAAAAAACAAGTCCTTAATGTATCAGTCAAATTTAAGGCAATTATCAACACTCCTTTTCCCAGTCAAATGGTTCCCAAGGCCTCTTCTCTAATGAATTTGAGTGCTGCTGATGGTCCACCTCGGGCTGTAGAGGACTGAAAATGTCCTCCTGAATCAGACTTATGGCTCTGTCATATCCACGGGAGTCTTTGGAGATTTCCAGAGGCAGGGGTATCGGTGGACGGATGCACATAACTGTCCTTTTGAAGGACATGTGAGATTGGAAAGCTTTTGGGATGGATGACATTGTCAAGAAAATACAGAGGTGCCCCGAGCCCACGGATCTACAGTGAATGATAAATGTGGCGTGTCGTAGCACACGGGGACTAAGGGCTTTAAGGGTGAGAGAGAGACTGACACGAGGGCAAGCCGTGTCTCTAAACAATGACTATAATAAAAAACAGAGATCTGCCACTGCCTCTTTAGCCAGCCTGCCACTATCTGGTCTTATATCAGGCTTATATTAGGCTGTACTGAAAATGGCGGATATGGACCGTGTGCTCGATATCATTTCACATTAATACCGTTACTTATGCTCCATGCTTATGCTTCTTTTGTTTCCGCTTGCTGATGATGCAGAATTGCCTAATGGTGGTAAATTCAATGCCAGAGTAGCCGGCCGATCTGATTGTAAATGACCCTGATAGTGTCACGGATAAAGAAATGGCCTCAGACACTCTCACCGCTACACACTCAATACTGTACATTTTGTATTCTCAGGGTCATGTTCAGAGTTGAGTTAAGCACATGTAGTGAGGATTTAATTTTGCGCACTTTAGTATTCAAACCTCATACCCAACTATGGACTGAAGTGCTACTCGGTCAAATGTGTGGGATTTATGCGAGTTTGCCTAAAACAGAGGTGTTTCTCTGTTCAGCAGCACTGTCTGATAGCATGAAGTAAACACAATATGCCACACTGAAATTTTTGCTGTAAATACACTAAAAAGCTAAGGAATGCCATTTGAGGCCAATATTAGACACATAAATACATAACTGTTAATTCAGTAATAACACATATCATTATATTTGTCTTTTTTGTTTTTAAATTGTCTCTTGCTTTTGTGGTAGACTGCTACAGAAATTTAGTGAGAAAGAAAGAAAGAAAGAAAGAAAGAAAGAAAAAGAAAGAAAGAAAGAAAGAAAGAAAGAAAGATGCTGGAAATGCTGTAAAATAACAAACACCAGTTTATTTGGCAGTAAATTATTTGTTTGTGAATCATCATCATAATAAATAACATAGATTTATTAGAAGAAAGAAAGAAAGAAAGAAAGAAAGAAAGAAAGAAAGAACACTGAAAGTTTAAAGGTGGTGGTCTAGATGCTATTGAAAAACTCCGTCTTAAACGCTTAAATACTCAAGAAAAATCTGTCAACCTTGGAGCCATGAACTACATACAAGTGATTTTAATAATCTGTTTGAAGAGCCAACAAAAGAATATCTCAAACAGGTTCATAACCCGACTCTGAATACAAGGAACTTTTCCCTTGTAAATGTTCCACAGAATATCAGACATCAGAAAGGAGAGGGGTTTTTTTTTCAGTGCTGTTTTCATTATTTTATTGAAAGATTCTGGAGATTTCAAAGCCAAAATGTACATGAACGTACATAAGAAGTGATGATATTAAGCAGGTGGAGTAAAGATAAACTGTCATCATGTGACCCTCCTGTGCATATAATATATAATATATAATTGTAATATGTAGGATATGACTATACAGTATATTATCATTATTGAATGAGTGAAAGTGATGTGGATATATTTATATAAATATTATATTTATATATATATAAAACACCTATATTCAGACTGTAAAAAAAAGGTTAAAAGGAGATAAGGACACCATTAAATAGCTTAAAGGTTCTCTTCTGAAGAGAGAGGGATATGTGAAGTGCAGTCCATTAATTAACCTCAGGCTCGTTCTTATTTGAATACTCGACTCTCGGCTGACCTTACAGAGATTTACTGCTCCATAAAACTGACGAGGTTATGAACATACAGCCTGCCTGAGGACAGAAAGGTTGGACTGTCTTCTTTACACCACTTTCACACATGCTGCGAGTGAAAAAACAGATCCACCATCGAGGCATTAAATTAACAAACTTGGTCTTTTTTTTTTTTTTGGCAAAAGCCCAACACCTCGGCCAATCACAGCAGACCTGGTGTCTGCAACCTGCTGCTTGTTTTTATTCACCTCCGATTGGAAATGGGTCTATTTACTAACCATATTGTTTATTACTCTCTTTACTACCCCTGAAAATCACAGAAAAATGAACACAGCATGGTCTTTGAGGCCAGTGTTCATGACGTAAGACCTTAATGACAACTTAAACATTTATACAGGTCTATCTCAACAGACATCACCTTATGATGCTTCATGGGCTGACTGACATAAGAACATCATAACAGTATACTTCTTGAATAGCTATTGTTTTGTAACAAGCCGTAATAAAGTAATAGTAACACCAGGTTTAGAATTAGTAATGAAGCGTCATACAGTAAAGTCAATGGTGACATTTCCAAAAAAAAAATGCAATTCAACTCGTGAACTTGGCATCTGATGGAAACATGGGTGTGAAAAACCTGATTAAACCTGATTTTTATCCATATCAAAAACCGGCTCTTAAGTAATGTTTCTAAAATCCTATGACGCTCTAATGAAGGATTAATGTACATTTTCTTTGATCATTTGATAATTAAAATGTCTTTAACACAACATAATGTCAATAAAACGGGCTGCACAACTAAGGTGTTATCAACTTACCGTCAGAATAGACAATTATGGTTTTATTCCTGCTGGAATAGACATTTATCAGTGTTTATGTAGGTTTATGTCAGTTGTAAGATGGGCCTGATGTGGTGTGCTGGTGTGCTGGTAGCTTTCTGTCAAAATTGTTGGCTTTCTGAGATGCTATAGGGTTAAAACTGTGGCTGGTTCAGAGGAATTTTTTTCTACATTAACAAATGCAGTATATAGGATGAAAACTGCTCTCTCTCCCTCTCTCTCTCCCTCTCTCTCTCTCTCTCTCTCTCTCTCATCCTTTATCTACCCAGGTCCCAGGATGCGTAACTGCGCTGCCTGTCTTTATAGCTGCCATAGGCCATTAAACTAATAGTATTAGATCTTCTAGCTATATCAAACTATGCCTTATCTGATTTTACAGCCAAACACGAGTGGCAACATTTCTTTTTTTCTTCCAGCTCAATAGCCACTTTATTTTATCATTATTCTTAGATGGTTAATTTGATGAGATAAATGGACACTACAGTGGACTGGCTGTTCAATAGAGACAAATCTGCCGCATAACAATCCAGAGGATGAGCATTTACAAGCACCGCCTTTCACTTGAATTGGAAATGCTGTAAAAGAACAAATACCAGCTTATTTGGCTGCAAATTATTTGTTTGTGAATCATCATCATCATCATCATCATCATCATCATCATCATCACAATAAATAGCGTAGATTTATCAGAAGAAAGAAAGAAACTTAGTAAAGGTAAAGTCAATATGCACCCGAAATGGACTGGCTTTCATTTGTAATGATTTTCATTTGTAATGTAATTGACTTTTTTGACTGCTTTTGAATGTTTTCTTTTATTAGTAGTTTTATTAGTTTCAAATCTAAAATAGCAAAAATGCACTCAATCAACTATAGTGTACTTATTCATTTTCTTCTTCTTCTTCTTCTTCTTCTTCTTCTTCTATTGTTCAACTAAACACAAGTAACGAGTGTCTCGGTCCGTTCAAATGTACGTTCAAAAAGAAAACAAGGAAACACAATGAAATAAGAAATGAAAGTGTTTTTCATAAAATTATGTTTAATGAAATATTGACTTTTTTTAATTGTTTCTACTTGTTTCACCACATGAGGTCTAGGTATTTATATATCCAAAACCTAAAAAAACTCTTCTATTGTTTAATAGAAACAAATTTTCACACAGTTTTTGTTGTTGTTGTTGTTGTCGTTGTTGTTGTTGTTGTTGTTAATTTGTGTCTCTTGCTTAACAGAATAAAGCATAAATTTTTAAAGAAAATCCACTTTTTTTCTTTTTGTCTTTTTTTTCCTCTTCAAGACCCAGTGCATTGCAGAACTGATACACATGAGCGATATTACCAGGAAAATTCAATAATCATTCAGCTAAACAGAGACCTACATTGATGTATCTTTGCGGAAATATCTCTGCACATTACAAACTGCAGCTTTAGAAGACGTTGCTTTTACCACTAAGATATCTCACCATAACCCCACCTGCTCTGTGACGTTCGCTATTTTCTGGGACTTCTTTCCTTTCCCACACAATACACAATGCACAATGCACATTTCACACCGACCGCTGACGGGAAGGCGACTCGGTCAACAAATGGCTGACGAGGGGAGAGTTGACTGGTAGAGAAATCTTTTGCTGGAGAATATTTTTTTTTTTTATTATTATTTGATCTCAATTCAGCACTGGTTTACTGCCATCCTGACAAACTCCTACTGTACATCAGGAAATGAATAAAACATTGCAAACTCCACCGCTGCATATGAGCCTCGAAAACTTCAACGTTATACTATTTTTTTTTTTTGTGTGTCTGTATTGAATCTCGTCAGTTTTATAGCTGCACTGGAACTGTTAAGTCATCAAACAGTGAGTTATGTTATAGAATAAAATTTGGTTGGAGATGTGGTCATATACTTTTCCACTTCATTTCTCAACATCATTAATCCATGCATATAAACTTTTCGTCCTTTGTTTTTGTGAGTTTGGATTAATATGTCCCACACTGGAATACAAGCACCAGAGCTACTGTATGTACCTCAGTTCTGATTGGTCAGAAGGTGTTGATTAATTTTCTAGAACAGCAGCTCTGACAGTAGTGCGGCTGCAAATCACAGGTTTCTATCAATGCGCTCGTTCTAATACGTTATCGTTTCTATAGTAACAGCTCATTCACGGGGACGTGTACATAATAAAGTGTTTATGAAGGTTTATATCAGTTGTCATGAAGGTTTTATGTGGCGCAATGGACACTGTCTGTATTAAGCGCAAATAATGGATAAAATATTGAACGAACTTGTTATTGCCAGTGTGATGGGGGTTTAATTTTGTCCACACTTAATAAAGCGTTTGTCATTTTCCATGAAGGGCTTATTTAGCAGTCATGTAGCCCAATGAATATTTATTAAGCATCATTAAAGCATTAAACAGTAAACAAATATGCACATTCAATAATTACAAATGTGTTTGAGGTTTAATTATAAAAGGGAAAAAAAAAGTGTTCCTCGCTAAAGGACAACACCCAGCCCTCACCTCTCTCACCTTTTCTCATCCCTCTCTCTCTTTCTCTCTTGTTCTTTCTCTCCTGGCTGTCTTCAAATCTTTTTCATAATACAAAGTCGCCACTTTAATGCATGGAAAAAGTGCCATTGCATTGATTCAGCCCTCAGAATCATGAATATTGATCTCTCCTCCAAGACCAATGCTGAATACAGAAATATAACTTTTCCATTCATGCGCTGCAGGGAGCGAAAGTGCCACTGAAATAAGAAATGGCTTTTCCTTTAAAAGTCCCTCTGCGATAGCTGGTCTACCATGACAGTCACTGATCTATAAAGGCTTTTGCCTTGAGGTGAAAAAAAAAATATATCAAGTCTATCAATTCCTGTCTAGTTAGACTTTTAACAAAAGAATGGCCTTCCTCTCAGTTTCAGTGTGGAATATGTAATAAGGGCCGGGGAAGAGAAAAGCATTAGTGTTTTACAGATTTACAGTACCGTAGCCCAGACGCTGATTTATATGGACATGCAAATGAACGTTCCTGATAATCGATTATGTCTGTGGCAGTGCTGCCCAGTCATGGAGTCAGGCTGCTCACTGAGTTTAATCAGCTATGAGATCTGAATTAAGTGACTGTGTGTATGCATTAGATGCAGGAGACATTTGGAAATGTCCTCAAGTTTATCCATGATGGCTTAAGAAACTCGGTAAAGGTGATAGTCATCAGTTACTGAAGTTTAACATTAGTACTATTCGGATGGTATTAGTGTTCTGGACACACGTCTGTTAATCAACGTTGTCGTAGGATGTCAGTAGTAATTACGATCGATTCATACAGAATGAATCAAATCTTTGAGATGTCTGCATGGTCATCACAGTAACAAATACCTGCGTGCAACATGCGTCACATTTATATTGATTTGTCCTTTATTATAAGTGCTTGTTTCGGGACACGTGGCCTCTCATGATAAGTCATGATAATCTGCACATAAACTCAGTTATATATCATAAGAAAGCGGCTTTTGATTTCAAAGTGTTGCCACAGTACATTTATTGCCATGTAAGTACAGGGATTTTGATATGCTTTTGATTTCATCTGTATGGAGCACAGCAGTGGAAGTACTTGTTAGAAATCAATGTGATTGACCAATGCATTTCAGAGGCCTTTCATCTCTACTGCAGGACATTAAACTTCCCGGCCCATGCCCACAGGGCTCCATTAATAGTCTCGCAATGAACTGTAACATCGTAGCCTTTTGCAATTACTTCCACCTGTAAATCTGAGCAACTTCAGCACATGTGAATGATTTCCACCAAGACATTTCCTCGTTACGTATAAAAGCTGCGGTGTGGAGTCATTTTTTTAGCCGCACAGATGTACAAGGACAATAACAACATCCAACGGGAGTTAAACCCAAATAAATGATGACAAATCCTCTCAAATGAACAATACATCCGAGATTGTGAACACATATTCGCCGAAGTTAGAGCTGCTGCAGCAGAAAAGTTTCAGGGTGGCTGACGGGGGCTGAGATTAATGGCCTTAGCCCCCAGGAGTGGAGTCCGCAGCCCACGCTTCCAGCACTCTACTCTCAGCAGAAGTAAACAAAATGTGCTGAGAGAGCGCTCAGCTACAGCAATGGGGACTGATGGAGTCAATTAAATGCCACGCTGTGTGGACTTCAAAAAGGTGTTTAAGAAAATACTGAAAATTTTGCATGGTACAGTTTGCAGTAGTCAGTACTTACTATAATGCCTTTCCTGACTTGTAATAAATCCACACAAAATAGTGCAGGATATTATAGAGCAGGAAATATCAATACTTTATACATTATATAAAATACTTTACTTTATTATATAAAAAAGGAAATTGAAAAACAGAAAATCGGGATTGCTTAACTAATTTCCCATGTTGCCGTGAAACCTCTAAATTAGTTCTGGTGTAACTAGTTGCCCTCAGAAGTCACATAATTAACCGAATGGTCATGTGACCTCAACAGAAATACACCTGTTCTTGAACAAACAAAGAGCATCAAGAAAACCAAGTAGCTATCAAAACAAGTCTGGAATTCTGGAAAAAAGTATCAATCAGGATCTGATTATAAAAAAATATCCCATGGACCGTCATTAAACGCATTCTTTAAAAATTAGAAAGAAAATGTCACGACCACGGCTGTGCCTAGAGCAGGCCGTCCACCAAAATTCGGCCACCAGGTAAAGAAGGGATTAATCAGGAAACAACCAAAAGGGTAATTCTGTACAAGCTAGAGGGATCCACAGCTCTTGAATCTTTGGAAGGGGGGCAAGAAGTTAGCCAGTAGTAAAAAAAAAGCTACATGAAATCCCCAGGGTGGAGGATTTAGTAAAAGCTTTGGAGCAAAGTCATTCTCATTTGTTAGAATTCTCCATAATTTTGGAGAAGACATAAAAACCTTAACAGACTAATTATCAGAGCATACCATTGTATAACAGCCTGCCGTTATGTCCCAAATCTTTTCTCTACCAGTGTATTTTATGAATCTTTGACTGCTAGCATCACCTTCATTTCATCTTTTCATCAGCAACATGCAAGCCAATTAATACCAATGAGCGTGACAGCCGTTTCAGCCAGTGTGAGAGAACATCTTGAGACGGAAGTGAGAAGCTCGTCAATAGCTGCATTTTCAGCACGGTGTTTTGCAGCATGCCTTCTAATTGCCACTTTCACCTTTTCATGTCAGAACCTTTTGCTTCAGAGGTGCTGACATGCTAAGTTCAATCACGTTCTGAGTTTGATTAACACTGACCCCCCCTCATTGCATCGCCCATGTTCCACCTCTGCCTGTGGCCCAAAGGCTAATTCGTTCTGCCCACACTAGCCACAGAAATCCCTGAAGCCCCTGCAGATATGACTGCCTAGTGGACTGCCTCGTGCTTTCCATCTCCGTCCTGCCACCCCTGGCCAATTCATCCCCTCTGCAGCTCTGTCGATATGCCGCTTAATTGCCATCTTGTGTCATCCAGCAGGGGAACAACTGACCCGCACCAGAAGTGTCTCAGGCAAAACAAAAGAAGTGTAGCAAATTAAAACCACCACGGTTCAGTGAATACAGAAATAATGGAACAGGCTGCAGTGTGTGTGTGAGGGGGGAATGAGAACTTGTTAATGAACATCTCAACAGGTCCTGTTCACAGCGAGCCGAGTCAGCGTGATCAGGGGCAGCTATCAACAATTTCCCTAATCACGTAGTTCATTCTGGTCACATCTTTTATATCCAGACACAGCACTGAAAAAATGTCCAGTCAGCAAATCAGCTGATTTAGTGAAATAAGAGAACAAGCTGAAGCTTCGGGATCAGTCCAACAGATGTGTTCAAGCTAAAACAGTCTACATTCTGCAGTCCGTTGACTGATCTCAATGTGTATAATTGCGTAAATTGTATAAATCCGAACAAATGAGGGGCATGAGTCTGGATTTTGTGTGATTTCTTTGGTGATAACGATTTGCATGAATTTGTACGAAGAGTTGTGAAGTTTCATAATCAACACGTTGTACAAAATTCAGACACATTATACACTCATTCAAGCATTTTGTAAGATTTATTTGTGAGACCAGGGTGGAATAAGTGTAACCCTAACCTTTACCGTCATAGCTTTTCATATATAAACCGACCGATTGTTATAGATTTGCACGTGAGATCACGTTGACCAAAATGTTCTTTCAAGTTCTTTGCCTCACATACCTTTGCTTTTTTTTTTTTTTTTTACTAAAATATAGCCAAGTTAACCTCCAACAACCTCCTTTGTCTGTTAATTAAAAAAAAATTTTTTTATAAATATATGTGTTAATATTGACTGCTCTAGGACATAGGAGTTTATGCTTTACAATTTATCAATAACATGACATCAAGCTGCATTTTTTTTTTGTTTTATCTACTTGACAAGAGATGAACAGTAACTCCATTTCATCGCACCAAACTGTCAATCAATATTTTCTTATAATAGCACAATACTACAATTCCATATAAAATCATTTACATTTTTCTCTGAACCATAAGGCATATGATCCAATACACAATTACCAGTGTTATAAAATGTGGCCGTGTGGAAATGACCACGGCTGATTGGAGTTTTGGCCGATTAAACCTTTTTAATCTATCATACAAATTGCATCGTCATTGTAGTGAATTTGCAATTATGAGAGCATGTTGAGCAAAAATAAACGTCAAGCTGTATGAGATCTGTTAAATGTAAACATGTCTAAATGTCACAAATGTCATGAGCGTAGTAGTTACGCAGGGAAATCTCAGCAGATAGAGAACGCTTTGCTGAAGCTAATGCATTCTCTTTGTTCTCACGAGACAATGCGCTGCGGAAAACCGGAGTGCGAGGAACTTCATCAGAGCTGTGGAAATACGAATGCAACACAGACGGAAGAACCCGATCTGAATGCAAAGCCAGCAAAGCCTCAGACAGATTTTGTTCCGTTTCATATGAATGAAGTCATGACAAAAGGTACAAATGCTAACCTCACGTCTAACCCTCGTAACCTTTCATACACCCGAAGTCTTGTGAAAGTTTTGAGCTGTGAACTTTAAAAAGGGGTCACAGTTCAATCGCACTTGTGTTTCAAAGGCCCCGGGATCTCTTTATCTTTTCCAAAGATCCCATTTCTCCTGTTGACTGCAAAAAATAAATAAATCAAGATGAGCAACAGTGCATAAAATAAATTGTTTATTTCTTTCTGTGCATATAAATGCGTGCATCATTTTGCATTCGTTTCAGCAGGGGCACAATGGCTGACATTTTAGAGTCCATTCAGAGACTAATTTGGCCATCGATGAATCATGAATAGCCATGCCATCAGATGCTTTATGGCGAACAATGAGCATGAAATTAATTCAGTCAGTCTGAATCATGACAATAGCTTCAAGCAGAGCGAAATGCATTAGATGGAAAACAGGCATCTCGGGACTGCCTGTCTAACTTTACACAATGAAAACGTTCAACCCTACGGAGATAAACACTGAAACGGTCTGAGCCTTGATTATACTGTCTCTCTAGCCATTTTATCTTTTTTTATATATATAGTACAAATTATTCACGTTTATGACAAACCAAATGTTGCTAAAAGTTTGATTTGCTGTGAGCTCATTTGCTGTGAGGAGGTTGAGCCGAGTCGTGGGAAATGTCAGGAGAGGGGTATTCGGTCATTAAAATGTCAAACTAATGCAAAATGCCCCAAATGTAAAATACACAGAGCACAGAGAGACTGATATTAAAAAAAAGTGTTTTTTAAACACTATAACGCTAAAACAGGACCGCTAATACTTCTAGATCTGTAAGTTGTACAAAATGACATTATTGAATAAAGCAATAAGTCACTCAAGGTCATGCGTTAATGTGACTTTATCATGGGTAAGGGCGTTCTTAGGCAGGATGCAAGGGTTCGAAGGCACGCAATGTAGTTTGTTAAAAGTAAGCTTTCTTTAACAATATTTTCATACTAGCAAGTGACAAAGCGACAGCATGACAAGCAATGTCTGAAGCGAGATTTTCTCAATTCTGTACAATTCTATGCAACAAATCTAGAAATCCAAACAACTGACTTCTGAATCCAAACAACGATTCCTCAGACCAATCCTATGACATCTGTGGTGCAACGGTGCTTTAGCTCCCCACTCAGAACTGTAGTTCCTTATTTCAGTTAATTCAATTCAATTCAATTTTATTCGTATAGCGCTTTTAACAGTGGACATTGTCACAAAGCAGCTTTACAGAAATAAATGGATTCAGGATATAAATTGTAAATGTATGAATTTATCCCTAATGAGTGAGCCAGAGGCGACGGTGGTGAGGAAAAACTCCCTGAGACATCATGAGGAAGAAACCTTGAGAGGAACCGGACTCAAAAGGGAACCCGTCCTCATCTGGGTGACACTCGATAGTGCGATTATAAATAAATCCCTTCTATAACTGTGTACCACGTGGACAAATAGTGCAATTGTGTAACCAGGAAATTGATTACAGTTTTCACATGAAGTCTGTTTTGTTGAACCTGTCCACTTTCCACTGATAGAGATCTGAGTGCAAACCTGCTCATGGTAACCAGAGCCCCAAAGCCACCACAGCGATCGCGGTCCCAAGCCATAGCCGCAGTCCAAAGCCATCTCCACAGTCCCCAAGTGGCACCATCCCCAGCAACCCCAATGATCTTCAGGCCATCCTTGTGGGGCCTCCTCCAGCAGCAGTGAGCGATCTCCAGTGAGAACTCCAAGCAGAAGTAGGGCATCAGGATGGATCAGGCAGGTCCCGAGAGCAGGAGGGGTAAGGATCACTGGCATCTCAGGAGTAGCAAGTGTAGTTCCTGTTTGAAAAAGGAAACATGGTTTCATCTTATCCTGTCATATATGGCCTCTCATGAAATATACATAGAGACATTACGAAGAAAAATAAAGCTCGGAAGGACGTAGCAGAGATCGTCGCTGTCTCTGGTGAGTGTACCGTTGCTTTTCTCTACTCTGAGAACGAAGCCAGCGTGAAGCCGAGCACGTAATACAAATTAAACGACCAATTTTCTCACTGGTCAGTGATTTAATTAATTTGTGTTTATCTTTTTAGCTAAAAAGATGTTTGTCCTTGCTGGATGCTAAGACACTCAGACGCTTTCTATTGGTCTATTTTGAATAAACACTATTTGTGCCTCTGCCAGGTGACAGAAGCTAAAGTGGCCACTTCTCGCCATTATTTTGGCTCAAAGGGAATATTTGACATGCAGGAGGAATGATTTCTGACTGCATTTATTCTCCTCTACACTGTAATTTTACCTTTACTGAGGTAGACAAGCTGAAATAAAAAAGACTGTCAGATATTTATTTTTCTTTGCAAGTTTGGCATCTAGATGAGCAGCTGACAGAAATATTGCAGTGATCATAAAAATGTGCTAGGATTCAGGTAGAGGAAAAGATTTTCAGTCGAAGCAAGCACACGACCTCCTGCTCATGAAGGGATGTGTTTAATAATAATAATAATAATAATAATAATAATAATAATTAGTAACTTTAGTATAAATATCGTTTTTTTAATAAGGAAAGTCACATTAAAATTATGAAATCCAATCCAAACAATTGATGAAAAAATGATGAAAAATGACAAATTTCCCAGCAAAACGTAAAAGAATTTAAGAAAAAAAAAAAAAAGTAACTTTTTGCCTCTATTTTATTTTAATTAACTTAAAAAATATTTTAATTACTAAATATATTTTTTTATAAGTTGATAAGGTTTTTTTTTTAATGAAATGAGCCTAGATCCTTTAATAGTTTTTAAAAAGCTTTAGTATAAAAATGAAAATCAAATACAGCTTCCTGTTTCCTTATAGATAAATAATTATACAGAATGGGTTGTACGCAGGCGTAAGAATTCTTATTTTTGTGGTCATCATTGAAAATTATGAATTAAAGGTTATGTATATATGTAATCTCTCAGACTGTATGTATATTATAATGCACATTTTGATTTTCTATATTACTTCTGCTTATACAGTACGTCTTGCGTGTACAGACAGAAAAGCCATCCACACCGTAGATATTGCTAAATGTTTGCTGATAACGTGCCATATTTCTCCGCCTCATGTGTGTGTTTCATTATATAGCTGCATCAGATCGGTGATGAAAAAGGCACAGATGAAAACATCCTGCAGAAATAATGGTATATTTTATGCAGACAGTGATATGGAAGCAAAAGAGCAGAATAATGCTACATCAATTACTTTCTAGAAAATGTTTTCAACAATTTTGAAAAAAAAACAAGAGAAAGAAAGCTGGGGTAATGAAAGCGATGCAAACACGAGCTTGCATCGGTGAGCACCTGCCAAACAAACACTTCTCATTAAAAATGCATTGAATAAATAATGAAAGTTTAAGAGAATGCCTGACTGCTATGAGTTTGGTGAGCATTACGTACACATTTTTAATAACGCCTGACAACAGAAGGAGGACAAAAATCACACGGCACGATAATTGTAGAAAAGACCCATGAAATGTAATGAAATATAATTATTTTTCATATCGGAGCAGTAATTCAGAGTATAACTCGACTTAACGCACACACTGAAGGAAACTGACCCCATGCAGAATATGGACGAGGAAAGAAATCGCGATCGCTAGCTCCTCCCCTAACGCTAACGTCAGCCTTCGTAGCTTTGCACGCAATTTAAGTCGCGGAAAACATTACGACTTTACAAGAGTAGAGATGTTTTCATTCAAACTTATGAGAAAACACACTGGAGTCGTTGCTTTGCTGTAGGCGTGTCTGTGAGTGAGTTTTTTTCCGGTTTCAGCATATCCTGAACATGGGCAGAGCGAAGGAGTGGCCCTGGGTGGCCTAGCGTGGAAGCATGGCCACCCCTCTGCCCACACCAGGAGGAAAGTATTGTTAGTAGTAGAAGTAGTAGTCAGTGCAGTAACCTGTCACATGATGTGAAACTGAACTTGGCAAATCTCGTTGGGATTGGTCAGTTGAATAATAACAGCATGCCCACTACAACAACATCTCTGGCAAATGTGAAATATGGAAATTGACATTTCATCACTGTCCAATGGCGAGGATCATCGACAAGTCATTCAGGATCAAGCACGCTTAGCTAGCTAACACAGAAATGAACTATTAGGTCTGTTATTAGCTACCATTAGCAAATGATACTGAATTCATAATGCGGGTGTATTGTATAAGATGTAGCATAATTTTATATTAGCTATGACTTTTTGCTGGGAAATAAAACTGTGTGTCTTTCATGTCCTATTTGCTACAGATAGGTAGTACTAGAGGGAGGGAGTGCTAGAGGGGGGGCATGCTACAGGTAGGTGGTGCTACCGGTAAAGAGTGACACAGGTAGGGAGTGATAGAGGGAGGGAGTGATACAGGTAGGGAGTGCTACAGGTAGGGAGTGATACAGGGAGGGAGTGATACAGGGAGGGAGTGCTACAGGGAGGTAGTGCTACAGGGAGGGAGTGCTACAGGTAGGGAGTGATACAGGGAGGGAGTGATACAGGTAGTGATACAGGGAGGGAGTGCTACAGGGAGGGAGTGCTACAGGTAGTGATACAGGTAGGGAGTGATACAGGGAGGGAGTGATACAGGTAGTGATACAGGTAGGGAGTGATACAGGGAGGGAGTGATACAGGTAGTGATACAGGTAGTGCTACAGGGAGGGAGTGCTACAGGGAGGGAGTGATACAGGGAGGGAGTGATACAGGTAGTGATACAGGTAGTGCTACAGGGAGGGAGTGCTACAGGGAGGGAGTGCTACAGGGAGGGAGTGATACAGGGAGGGAGTGCTTTTCTATAGATGCGGATTAATATTTTGCCCTGGGTCTAACCTGGCCACCCCTGGGTCTAACCGGGCCACCCCTGATCCTGAAGTGTTTTATTTTGCTTATACCACATCAATTTGCCAATGATTAAAATTTTTGTTGATTAAAGAAGAAGACATCATACTTTTTATCTGTTTATAGTTACATTTAAAGTCAAGATGAAAACGAGACTCAATTTCAAGTCGATTTCAAGCCAAGATCAAGTCAAGGTCAGGACCGAAAGCCATGGCTTTACTGCAGCTAGTTCACTTGTGCATTTCTCCAGTGATGAGGCTTGCTCTCGAACCGAGACAAGTCGAAACAGAAAACGTCTTGAGACCGGACTCGAGTCCTACAGCCCTACTCACCAGCCTCAACGTTTTCCTCTCTGCTGTGTTACGATAAAAAAAAAAAAAAACACAGCTTACCAAGAAACTGTAAAGTGTAAACTCCTCTGTCCTGAAGATGTCCAAAGCCGTAAAGCTACAGCTTTACCTCTGGCTGACACTAGAGACTCCTTCCCTAAGTCACGTCAAGAAAACTGCACCAAACAAACGATTACGCGCGTTTATGCACAGCGTCTGCTATACACGTCCCTGTGAATGAGCTGTTACTATAGAAACGATAACATGTTAGAATAAAATGGTTTGAGCTTCAACGTCAAGGTCGAGTGATCTGATCAGTAGACGACGCATTCGATCCTGATATTATATCGATTCTGGTACGTGGTGCATTAAGGAAAGAAAACATAAATGCTAATCTCCGAGCGTTTAGCATCACACACGTGTCCGGGCGGTTCTGCGGTTTTTCCTGCGAGCGCACGCTGAACCTCCGAGTCTAACCACAGCTCGGACCTGAAGGACAGGCCGGAGTGAAATGATAGCTTTTAAACCCAGGGGAAATCAGGAGGCAGTGTCCGTCTCTGCATTAGAGCGACGGCCATGACATGCACACCGCTGCCTCTCTCATCCCTCTTTCATCTGCCTCGAGCAGGATTTCAGATGAAGAAAGAAAAAAAAGGAAAAAGAAAAACTCCAGAGTGTGACTGCTTCATGCATTATGCATGACTGATTTTCTCACTACTTTGTTTCAATTCAAGGATGAACTTCGGGGTGAACTTTTTTGTAGCGCTGCAGTAAGTGAGATTGCTTAAATGTTGTCGTAAGTGGTGCATTTTTTAAAATTACACCGAAGAGACCAAAGCGCTTGTTACACATACTAATTTCTCTATAAAAGGCCTTTTATATTTTCAGTGCTGTGTTTTTATTTTATTTTATTTTTTTCAGGTATCAAGTCACTCATGCTCATGCTGTTTAAACACTTTTAGGATGTTTGCTCAGAGAGTTAGGAGCTAGAGTCAAAAGATATTCATGCGATTTTAGCACATCATCAGCGGCATGCGATAAGTTTCACCTCCTTTTACCCGTTTCTATATTTTATAGTGTTACAGCCTAAAGTTTTCCACAGCTCATTTCTGTTTTTTATTTTTACATGTAATCCTTTTCAGACTATTAATGCATTTTCATGTGATTGCATTCATCTGATTTGTTTATTTTCCAAGTGACATTTTCACGATTCATTTTTCACATTTTTGAAACATTTTAAGTGTTAGGTTTTCAAATGATTCGCTTACATTCATACCTGATATCTTCACACCCAAGTGATTTTCCACACGTGACATTTTTCAAATGATGAAAATATTCTGTGATTTTTTTTTCAAATTATTCATTTATCTTCACAGGTGATATTTTTGTCAGATTTTTTGATTGCTTGAATTTTTTTCTTTGTGACTATTTTCACATGATTCATTAATTTTCACATACAGGACATGTTTCTTTGTAATCTTATTATTCATGTTTCATGCAATTTCTCGCCATTAACATGTTGAATTTCACAGGTTTGTCCCATTTAAGACCGATTACTCGCACAATCACGTGTTAAAGGTTTGTGTGTTAACATAAGGACGTGATCTGCAGAAGTCGCCACCTTGTTTCAGGTCTGTAATTTCCTCTATTTAAATGCGCCTCACATTCACCGTGCAGTAAGAGATTGGAAAATAATCAAAACTAGATTAGTGGAAGTCGCAAGACGAGAACATCGGTCTGGTTTTGATCCTAATGGCATATGGCACAGAGAGCATTAACCAGATTCATGACGGAATTTATTCTGTTCATTTTGTTAACCTTATTGAAGATGGGAATTGAAGAAGCCGCTGTATGATTCATCGGCCGTCGCAGCTGCGACAAATCACTGGCGTTCTGCTTATTAAAACTGATGCTTTAAATCTCTAACGGGCGTGTTCAGCTTGTTACATCACCCTTTTAATAAATCTGTCATGTTCTGCTTTTTTATCCATTTCCACCAAATATTTACGCCCTATACTGCATTAAACAGGTCACAGGAGTCAATCAGTTGACTGCTGCATTGCTGTGGCTCAGGGGCCAGAAATCAATTTGGCCAGGACCTCCTGTTGCATATGGTTACGTCTCTCAAATGCAAATAACAATTTAGGCAGCTGTGTTCTTGCCAGAAGCCATCGTGTCTGCTTTAATGAACCATCCGTCTGCGCACGTCTGCACTTCAATCAATCAGACGCCACGTGTGTGACGGCGATAACGCACCGAAGGGGCGAAGCATCACAGGAGATCAGAGAGAGAGAAATGGTTATGGAGTCCACGCTCGCTCAGATCACGAGTCTGTAGAAAGAAGAGTGAGCCCATAAAGTTCAAGGTCATTTCACATGAACGTCACTCACACGTGAAATTTACACGTTACACGGTCAAACCCTTTATGAGTTATGTTTCACACAGTTTTCACATTTATCGCATGTGCTTTAATTACCACAGAATTTTTTTTCGCATGATTTTTTATTTTTTTTTTTTTTACACGTACATTTTTTATTTACTCATTATAATTATTTCTGAAAAGCCATTACAGCTTACAGCCATATTTATGACAGAATGACTGTAAGCTGTGTTTATAACACTTATAATCAGCAAGTCTAAGAAAGTTCAGGCCCACGCCCACTTTATTTAGTGCGTTACGTTTTTTCCAGCATCTGGGTGACACCGGATGGTGCGATTATAAATCATTACTTTAGCTTGTCCATGTGGTACCATGCTCAGCAACAAGTGATTCTCAGGTGAGGAAGCTCCAAGCAGAAGTAGAGCATCAGGATGGATCAGGCAGGTACGGAGGGCAGAAGGAGTCAGGATTACTGGTATCTCAGGAGTAACATGCAGCTTAACACAGAGAGAGAGAGAGAGAGAGAGAGAGAGAGAGAGAGTAAAAATACAGATTATTCGGTATGCTCTCGTCCTGTAATGGTTTAAGAACATGTACATTGTGCGCACAGTGCAAGCAGAAACTCCAGCAAGATTAGCTATGAAAGCATAACTAAAAGGAAAAGCTAGAATGTAACACAGGCCTGAGTGAACGGGTTTTGGGGGGGTGGGGGGTGGGGGCAGCATCCAAACATCCCAGTTTACCAAAACCTTCTCTGCCCATGAACCCTCCAGATCTGCACCTTTACCTAAGGAAAAAGCTGCTAACAAAAGGCTTGACTAAACAAATTTTCATCTTAGACCTAAACACTGAGACAGTGTCTGACTCCTGAGCACTAAGTGGAAGGCTGTTCCATAACTGTGGGGCTTTGTAAGAGAAAGCTCTACCCCCTGCTGTAGTCTTCGCTATTCAAGGTACCAACAAATAGCCTGCACCTTTTGACCAAAGTGGGTGTTGGTGGATCATAAAAGTTTCATCAGGTACTGCAGTGTGAGACCATTCAGTGCTTTATAGGTCATTAGTAATATTTTATACCACTAAATAGTACTATAAATAAACAGTTGTGTATTTTATACTGCAAAATTTGATTGGGAGCCAATAAGATAAGGGTGATGTGGTCATATCTTCTGGTTCTAGTAAGCATTGTGGACTAACTGGAGCTAGTTTGTGCACCTACTGAAAGGTTACAATAATCCAACCTAGAGGTAACAAAAACATGAGCTAGTTTTTTTTTCCTGCATTTTATTTTAGTAATATTTCTGAGATGAAAGAAGGCTATCCTAGTAATATTATCTACATGAGCCATAAATGAGACTGGAGTCAATAATCACATCAAGGTCATTTACTGCTGCACATGGTGTAAATGAAAGGCCATCCAGAGTTATTATGCAATCAGACAGCTTACTTCTAGCTGCATGTGGTCCTTAAGTACTTCTCTCTTGTCAGAATTAAGTAAAAGGAAGTTAATAAGCATCCAGTGTCTAACGTCCTTTACGCATTCCTCAACTTTATTAAGCTGGTGTCTGTCATCTGGCTTTGCTGAAACATGCAGCTGTGTGTCATCAGCGTAACAATGGAAGCTAATGCAACTTTTTACTTAACTCTTACATTAAAGTTACTGAACTACATTAACATGTTTCTATAGAAAGGATAATGTATTAGAATGAATGGATAAATATATAATTAATAATCTGCACTATTGTCAGAGCTGCTGTTATATAACATTAATCAGCATCTTCTGACCAATCACAATCCAGAATTCAACAATGCTGCAGAATAATTAATAATTATAAACTGCTAAAGCACTGGGAGTGAACAGGACTGCGTTTCTTCTGCATCAGTAGCCGTTCAGTACACAGCCATATCTGCTTAATTATGAAGCTGTGCTCATTTATCATCTTGGCAGCTGCTGATTACTGCAGTATAACCGTTATTTCTGTCTTTTTATCTTTGAAAAGTCATCCATTTCTCATGCTTTCATGTCGCTTTTTTATGTCCTTCTTTAACTGTTGCTGTTAGCTTTCGGTCAATATGGCCACCGTTACCTCCCACAACGAGCTCATCCGAATACTCACGGGGATGATTGGTTTCAAAAAATAAAAACAGCGTCATGAAGTTATACTAAACACCTCAGGCAGCATCAAAATTGACCGAGTCCAAATCTTCGATCATTGTCAAGCCTGCTCTCTTCAGTTCACTCGTTTTGTCCTATAATTATTTTCCTCGTGAGTGTCTCAGGCATTCATCCGACTCGGTGGCATGCTGAAGTGCTTTCCAGCTCTACGCTTCT
The DNA here is from genome assembly GCA_022985145.1 of Pangasius djambal. Taxonomy (NCBI): domain Eukaryota; kingdom Metazoa; phylum Chordata; class Actinopteri; order Siluriformes; family Pangasiidae; genus Pangasius; species Pangasius djambal. The sequence continues at coordinate 776,429 of CM041002.1, read as the reverse complement.
AAACAGCGTCACCTTGTTGTTTAGAAATCAGCATGAGCTGCTGAAAAAAGTTCGCATGATGGTGCTGCAGGTCTGAGGTTAACAACCCAAACACTCGGAAAAGCCTGAGTGCAAAAAAAAAAACACGGGTTCTAACAATAGACCAAAGATGCGGTTCTTTAGGCAGGTGACAACACAATGACCACAATCCGGTGAGGACCTAAACAACCAGCTCGACAAAAAAACCCACCCAAAACCTCCTCATAAAACACTCACTCATTGTTCAGAAATTCACTGATGGAAAGCGAAACGAACTTGTAGCAGGTGCACATAGAAATCACATGGAAACATCCATAAAGCGTAAAGAACACGGAGCGGGCGTTAAATAAATGATTGCATAAATATCATATCATAACATCATGAGCTTTACGGAAAGCCGGATATAAATTTAAAAGCAGGCATATATTATGATGTTTATGCGATCAATGCCATCATTTATTTAACGCCCGCTCCGTGTTCTTTATGCTTGCTTTTAAATTGAAATAATGAGATAATAACTCAAAAAAAACAAGATTTTTAATTAATAACAATATAACGTAGATATAATGACATAGTTATTAAAACTGTAATAACCTAATATTTTGAAATAATAAGATAAATAATATGAAAATAAAGTATTATCTTGAAATGATTTGAAATAATGACATAATATATTCTCTCTCTTGCTCTCGTTACTCCTGAGATACCAGCGATCCTGACTTCTTCTGCTCTCCAGACCTGCCTGATCCATCCTGAAGCCCTACTTCTGCTTGGAGCCTTGTTCACCTGAGAGTCACTCGCTGCTGCTGCTGCTACTGCTGCTGGCCCACATCCTACAGATCACCATGAGATTACTGTGGACACAGAAACCATAAAGATGGCTGTGGATGTTCTGCCTTGGATAGCTTAAAGACTGCGCTTGCCAAAACCAGTTTACGCTTACGCCTCGACCACTGCACAGCCAATAACTTCACTTTTATGCGACAGATGTAAAGTTAAAACTTGAAATGAAATCACAAATTAGTCTGATGAGAGTAAAAATCCCTGCTTTTTAATTTATATCCGGATTTCTGTAAAGCTCATTTGTGACAGTGTCCATTTGTTAAAAATGTAATTGAATTGATGTTGATATTGAAATGATGAGATAATAACAACATAGTACTGTATATTACAATAAAGTATTACATTCAAACAAAATAATGACATTCAGAGATAATACCTTACCTCGAGATACAAAATAAGATAATAACTTGAAATAAGATCAGAAATCATAAGTTATTCAATAGAAGTAACAACATTATATCTTGAAATAATGGCAAAACATCTCGACATTAATGAGATAATGATAAAAATACGCTCAATGAGATGAACGTAATGAGATAATAAATCAAAATAACCAGACATTAACCATATATTGATACATGATACATGATTACATTAAACAGAATAATAACTCTCGATAATAACTCAAAGTAACAAGAAATTATCCAGAAAAGGACTGATTATTTCAAAAATAATGATACATCTTGAAATAGCAAGATATTTATGTGATATAATGAGATAATGAAAGTTATTAACTCAAAATTATGAGTTGTTACATCTAAGAATGACATAATATCCCGAATATTGACTTATTGTTTTTAGTGGAAATAGTTCAGGGTTCCGTACCTACACACCCCTCAGCCAGTGTTTCTATCTATCTATCTATCTATCTATCTATCTATCTATCTATCTATCTATCTATCTATCTATCTATCTTCATTTAATTATGTTCACTGTGAAAGCAATCGAAACCAAATAGCAAACAAACTAAAGTATAAATGTCTCTCTGATTCAGACCTAATAGGTGTGAAAACACAACATAAGAAGTAATAAAAAATAAAAAAAATTCTCATAAAAAATAAAACAAATGTCAGTGGGTTGAAGAGTTTGACCTTCAGCAGCAGTGGAAGATCACGAGCGTTTTAATAAAAGTTGCACAAGTGCAGCAGGAGAGTAATTTAATATCAGCAGTTAGAGCGCAGCTGCCTGTGGCCGACTCGGATCAAAAAATAAATAAAGAAATAAAAAAAACATTTCCTAATAGCTTGGTTTTAATGATAATACGACACTTTACCCCGCCTCTATTAGCGCAAACGGCTTCGCGGCATTTAATCAGAGCCAGAGTATCTTCATCAAGCGTCTGTGAGCATATTTCCCAAAGTCTGTCACATCATGTTTAGCCGTAATGCAGATTAATTGCTCGTTTCCTGAACAGCCTGGATATAAAACTTGCCCAAAAAATATTAAAAATAAAAAATTACGACAACCCGTCACGAACCCGCCAAAATTAGAAAAAAATCCTGCAGCCATATTGCGAGCGGTAAATAAGACGGGCCGGCGATGACCTTGAGAGAGACGGTTGAGAGAGAGAGTTATGTTAATGAAGATGTTATTGTGATGTTGCGTAGAGAAAACAGATGGATGGAAATGAGTGAAGCACCGGAGGAGCCGTGCCAAGCCGAGGAGAATGGAAATGCACCAAGGGCAGAGAGGGAGAAATAAATGTCATGCTAAACCACTGACTCTCCTTTCCCAGTTTAAGAGGAAGTGTTACGGCGTCGTGACTCAGCATCTTTTTTTTTTTTATTATTTTATTTTATTTTATTTTCCTCTGTAACCCTGAAAGCCTCAGTGCACTGAATCAAAGCCTCCGCACTGTGGGAGTCTTTAGGGTTATATATTTCTGATTAAATGCACGAGAGAGGAAGTTCATGTATTTTATTTTATTTTATTTTACACAATCTGCTGCACTAGATTCCCAAAATCCCAGAAGAAATAATTCACTTGTTCTGTGCCTCTGGTTTTGCTGATGTGTTCAGTCCAAAGCGAATATTCATAAATCATTATAACTATTTCATTTTCTAACGCTTTCTATGAAGGTTACATTAACAGTAATGTTATAATGCATTCCTAAGGCATATAATACATATTGTTATGATTATTTATGAAAAATGCACTGCACTCTGTGGCTATCTTTATTATACAGTACATCATGAATTGTTAACCTCGTGTATTATTATAAGTAGTGTTCATAACACATTATAACACCACTACCTAATAAACCTAGCGCGCCTGTCTGTACACCTGTCTTTGAGTATTTTGGTAGCACTTTCTATGAAGGCCATATGTATTATGATTATTATAATTATTTATGAAAAGGCAATACAGCTTATAGCAGTGTTTATAATGCATTATGAGGCTTACATTATGTTGATTTGTAGACACAATGATGAGTTCTTTCAAAAGTGATAAAGTTGTGTACTACAATTTCCTGATACTCTCTCCGGCGTTGTTTATTTGTTTAAAAAAAATAAAAAAGTAAAATAACTCAAGACGGGTCTTGTGAAGCTCTATACAAATGCTCGGGTTCTTTGTTATTGGTGTTATAAAGTGTCATATCATGGTCACAATTCATAATGTGTAATAAAGATAGCTATAAAGTGCAATGCATTTTAATAAATAATTATAAGGATGTGTATAATGCCTTATGAATGCATTATAACATGTTACGAATGTGTTCACAGTTCATTTCAACTTTGGCCGTCATAGAAAGCGTTACCATTTTTTACTACAAAACTTTACACCTATTCAAACTGGAGCTGAATTTCATTTGTGTCATAAACACTGCTTATAATGCATTCTGTCAACAGTTTATAAACGCATTATAACCATTTCTATAAACTGTAGGTCATTATACATATAACCTCCACAGAAAGTGTTATCATTTTTTTAAATATTATTATTATTATTATTATTATATATTCTATAATGCCCCATAAAACTCTAATAAAAGCAATGAAGTACATATTCATAAATCATTATAACCATGTTTATAATTCTTCAGATTTATTTTTGTTGTAAACTATAAACTCTTTAAAAAAAAGCCTCATAAAACTTTAATAATGTTTGGAATAATTCTTTGAATTAAACATTCCAGTAAATAATTCCTTGCTAGCTCCTTCATAATAAACTTATAATACCTTATAATGCCAACTTCTAACCTTCTTCGTGAGTTGGTAATAATTCCTTCTAAGCATGTTTATAAACTCTAATCATGCCTCATGGCCTTACTATGAACAGTTATAACTTATGATCATAAGTTATCAAGGAATTATTTATAGCGCATTATAAGATCTTTATTAGCTCAAAGAAATTATATAAGTTGTAATGATTTCTGGGAAAGAATATTGGCGTTTATTCATTTATTTTTGCTTCTAAATGGTAAAAATACATTATTACTGGAGTGAATAGCAGAGCCGCAGGAACAGGAAGAGCCTGATCAGATTTCCCCTGACTGCGCAATAATCAAACCCTGATACACGAACTCTCAATCCCAGAAACAGAAATGAAACAGTGCTCCTGCTGTTCTCTCTGAACTCTCCAGCTACACCTCCTAAGCCATATTCTCATGAATTAATCACAACAAAACCTCCTCCTTCCAGGATTAAAACTTCATTAATCGGACGCTCCCAAGGTGCAGAAACGAGACGGAAAATTTCGGACTTTTTGCCGTGCTAATTCATATCTTTATATATATATATATACACGCTTCAGAATAATTACATCTGCGAAAGGAGATAGAATTACAATGGAATTAAAACCTTTATGCAAATGCCAGAGCGTGCATCAATGAATATTCATTTCCTTCCTTTCTGGAGATAATGAGAAAAAAAAAAGAAGTCTCTGTAACTCAGCGAATGGAAAATGTCATTGTCTGGAAAAAAAAAAAGGAAAATCACAGCCATGGTGCAGGATATTATTAAGAATAAAAGCGTTTCGAAAATAATTCAAATTTCTGCATTTAATCAAGGGCTATTTCTTTATTAATGGCGAAGGACTGACTAAACGTCTTGTGAAGTTTCAAGTTATTTAACTTTTGTTTCCATTGCTGAAGCTTGCTGGATTAATTAAAGACAAATTAAGTGCATTTTCATCCAATCGTTTTAGAAATTTAAAGCTAACTTATGCAAATCATCCCAAAATCACGACAATATCTTTTTTTTCTTTTTTATCTGATTTTGTTGTCACAGACAAACATTGCAAAAATCATAAAAGAATTCTTTAGTTGTAACCGTTACGTTATAACAGATTAATGTCCTGTGTATGCACTATGTCTGCTGTATAAGGTGTTATAAATTGTGGTACGAGTGTGTCTTCAGTGTAGTTATGAATAGATATTATAATGCGTTATGCATTCTGACCTTATATATTGTCGTGCGTTTAATTTACTCGGTTTCTGATGGCTGAGATCATCTCACAAACATAAATATCTTAAAATAAGTCCATAAAACGTAAATATTTTAGGAACTTCTTGGAGTTGAGAAGATGTTGAGAAGATTTAGGTCCCCGGTGGCAGTGCAGAGCTCCTCACCTGCAGGAGCGTGGAGGTCAGCGCTCGGCTAAAACCCACACAGCCT
>CM041002.1:702072-765384 GCA_022985145.1 Pangasius djambal | reverse complement strand
ATGTCCAACATTCTCCTACCGATATACTCCCTCTCCCTCCTCTGAACATGTCCAAACCATCTTAATCTGGCCTCCCTGACTTTGTCCCCCAAACGTCCAACATGAGCTGTCCCTCTGATGCACTCGTTCCTAATCCTGTCCAACCTCGTCACTCCCAAAGAGAACCTCAACATCTTCAGCTCTGCTACCTCTAGCTCTGACTCCTGCCTCTTCCTCAGTGCCACCGTCTCTAAAAGCATAACATTTCTACTAAAATCACAATATCGTCAAATATGGACGCTTTTTGGCCAGTAATGGTTACTAGAGTCAGTGATGACTGAAGACATGGTTATGAAGGTCTAACGATGCCAACACACTCATAATAAGGTGAATGATTTTATATTTCTGTCGGAGCTGGCAGCTCTAAGTTGCTAATTCTCTTAAAAATGTATGTGTGCAAGTGAGCAGAAAGCAGATGTGAAGAGTTCACGCCGGCTCCAGATCCATCGGCCGGAGTAACGAGCGTATTTTACAGCTCAGTTCTCTTTCGTGAAGCACACAGCTGACCTTTAGTGGCCCGCTCGCGCTCACTGTCGCCCTCGGCTAACACGTCACCGCCCAACTATTTATTCCGACACGGCCAGGCGGGGAACATTAAACTGCTCCTCGACTGTACAGCCATAAAACAGAGAGCAGATTTAGGAATCCAAGGTTTTATACAGAACTACTTAATGAACTAAAGATTTTTTTCTCACCATCTGTATACCTGTATATGCAGCAGAATTTTATTATTTATGATTCTTTATTGAGTTTGACATGTTAGTTATTTATTTGTTATTATTTATTGATCTATTTTATCTTAATTTATAATTATTTAATATTTATGATTTTATTTTATTAATTTAAATCTGTATTTATTTTATTTATTTATTTTTATTTCATTTTTCTTGTTTGTCTGTATATCTGTTTACATCCTAGAATTTGTTTTATGTATTATTTTTTTTGTAGTTTGTATTTATTTTCATTTATTTTATTACCATCTTCTCCTTAAATCATGTGAATGAGAGGAAAAAAAAAAAAAAAGAAGCTCATCATGTTACTGAGAAAGCGCAAAGAAGCGTAAACTCCTGAAGATCCTGAAGATGTCGGGAAACTTAAAGGTACAGCTTCACCTCTGACTGTTGCAAAGCGCTGACACTGGAGACTCCTTCCAGGTAAATAGATGTCTCCTTACTTTCAGAAAATCATATCAGTGATTTTTTTTTTTAAATCCGTTTTTTTGTGCAGCATCCACCATACACGTCCCTATGAATGAGCTGTTACTATAGAAACGATAACGTATTAGAACGAGCGCATTAATACAAACCTGTGACTTGCAGCTGCGCTACTGTAAGAGCTGCTGTTATAGAAAACTAATCAACACCTCCTGACCAATCAGAACTGGTCAATCAGCAGAGAGATTGAGCGTAGAGGCATTTAGGTCTATTATGGACTACAGAACAAATAGGTATTAAATTAGAAAAGACAAAAGCTTCCTCTAGAGGAAAGAAATAAACATCACACACACACACACACACACACACACACACACACACACACAGAGTTGACGATGAGAATAAAATGCAATTAGAAAAGCAATCAACTCTAGCATTGTGCTTTATTGTCACAGGAGCACTCAGGCGCTGCTTTTGTTCACAATCGAGGCTGAAATCGTGATTGTACGCACGGAAACGTTCTAATTAAAGGCGAATTGATTATTCAGCAAAATACAATCCGTAAAGAATAGCAGAACCAGTGCAAATGTGTGCAGGTTTAAAAACGGATTCCTCATTTCAAACACACATACATTTGCTCCATTAACATAATTATTAATGCAGCTAATTAATGCTACGCTACACCGAAATCTAACCCTAAACTTAACCTCAGACACAAAAGGACTGGAAACAGTTCGGTTGGTTTATTTAAAGACGTGGAGTCGAGAAGGATTTGAATTATTTATTTTTTTCCTCAATAAGCCCACCCGTGTACACAAAGCTCCGCCCACAGACCCTACAGTGGTTCAAGATTCAAGATTTTATTTGTCGTTATAGTTATATACTGTGCATTTAAGTAACTAAGTTTAATACCAGAAATGAATACAAAAATAAGAAATATTAAGAAATAAGAAATATATGTAGAGGAACTTGCAGAAAAAAAAAATGGATGTACAAAATATGTAAGTATGTACTCGGATAGTCAACTGCTCGAAAGCCGAGTTATAGCTGAATTATAAACACGCGGGAGTTTGGCTCATAACGATTCATGAGGATGTTCACGAGTGCAGACACGGTCGTATTTTTTGTAATGAGAAAAAAGAATGTGTGTATTTCATCCGTTATGTAAAAGTGCAGAAATTTCGGAAAGGCTCTGCCGGTGTTTATTCTGGTTTTACTGCGGTTCTTGTTGTTACTTTTTTTTTTTTTTTGAAGCACAGCATGACTTTTTTGCTAACAGGAGAATTATCTGGCAGTGCTGGGCGCGTGCCGATTTCAGACTGAGATGGGGGTGGAGTGAAGGAGCGTTGGAGGCGCTCCGGACCGTAATGCACTTTGTCAGATGGGTTTCCTCGGTCACGTTCACTTGCTTTAATGGCTTAAACCATTATTTTCCTCATGTTCGACATATTTCCAGGTTAGAATATACTAGTAACTAATTAATAGAATCAACTACTGCACCTCTGAAAATAAAAGCTACAGGAGCGAAATGTCTCCACACGGTCAGATATTCCTATCCTTGTGGGGACATCTGAATGAATCCAGCGTGGAGCGTCATGTGGTCTCTTACAGAAAAGTCACGTGAACTTCACATGTAAATAATCACATCTGGCTTTTAGACACCGCACGTTACGTTTCACAGATTTGTCTTTTTTTTGTTTGTTCTGTTTTCCACTTTCTATTCGTTTCACACGGTACATTTATTTTACTACGTGTTTTTTACTGAATCGTTTACCTCCATTTGTGATTCTTTTCAAATGATTCATCTGTTTCCATGTGCAGGAAGTCACGTGTGATATGGACGTGATATTTCTGGAAGAGGTTTATCACTGGGGTTGAATTGTTGTAGTTTCCACGGCGATGGATGGGAATGGCGACGGGCCTAACTCAGAAAGTGGAGGTGTTGTGTGTGTGTGTATGTGTGTGTGTTGAATCTTGAATTATTTGTGTCATTTTTCAGCGTCTCGCATTTGGACCCCAGTAAAACATCCTCTCGCGCTGACTCACATTTACATTAATGCATATGCGTTCTGTCTAATCTGTGAGTATATTATCAGCTATGAGGCATTAATGGATGTTTTCCCGTCAGCCGCTCAGGAATAAATAAGAAAAGTGCTGCATAATTAATTTATTCCGACAGCAGCGTAGAGATGATCCATGTGAAAGCGTACCGCCTCCAAGCTCAGTGATTATTCAGCGTCTAAATCTCAACGAAATTTCAGAAATCCGGATCACGGTGCTGTTACAAATATGTGTACTGTTTGAAATGAAACAAATGGGTTCAGGTGAGAGCATAATGCTGCACCACACTGAGCTTTGGAACGAGCTTTATGCCTTTGTTTCTAATAAACTCAATAGCTGCTCATCAGGAAATCAATGGATAATCAGGTGTGCAGTGTGAAAGCTCATAGCGCTTTCCTTGCCATGTAGCGCGCAAACAATCTGGCAAAAATACACACCGGACTCCTGCCTAACAACCTGAGAGATTTCGGTCTTAATGGATCGTTTATGTTGCCGATGGAAGCCTGGAATCCCGTTTAGACCAGATGAAAGCTGTGATAGAGCCCAGATGGCCGTGCAGGTCTTTACAACAGCCTCAAAATGTGTACATTTGTACGAATTTTACTTCACATTAAGGTTTTGTTGAGAGAAATGGTGAGCACTTGGAGCTTTTCTGACCACAACTTTGGATTAAAAACCATCAAACTAGTTTTTACAGATTTTCTGTGACACCAGGATGGGTTTGATCAGATGTTTACATTTTCTTAGACATTAGCTCTTTTTTGAAGCTTGAAATATATCACTGTGTGTGGAAGTTATTCGCTACGTACACTCGTTACTATGGAAACTAGAAAGCTACAGCTAGCCTATGTGGGTAATTCTACGAAAATGGTGAGTAAATAAATAATTAAGCTACTTATATAAATAAGTTAATTAATTAAACTGCACACATTGGCAACCTTTACAGCCATCATGTTTAGCACTTAAAGACCTGACAAATAGATCAACAATAAATTTGCGTAAAGCTTCTGCCAGATTTACAAAAGTTTGGGGGAATTTTTTTTTAATCCCTACGTGTTTGTTCGTGAACGTCATTCAGCTGGAAATTACCGAGTGTGTTCATGACACAGCTGATTTACGTTTAGCCACGCCTTTGGACGTGTGTCCAAAGCTAAAATTGTACAAAGGTGATAAAATCGAAACACAAAGGAGTTGTGCGTATACTTCACAAAGTTCTTGTGAATAAGAGTCTCTTTATATGCAGTCTCTTTATAAGTGTGTGTGTAATTACGTGCAGGTGTGCACGATCAAAAGTCCGGCGACTGAAAGCCAGGTGTGTGTTGTGGGAAATGGAGTCCAGGGAGGCCATGTTTGGAGTCATTAGACTGGGTTGATCTGACATTATGTCAGGCAAAAATAAGTGACTCCTAAAAATCGCACGTAAAAATGAATTGTGTAAAAATGTAAGAAGAAATGAATCAAATAAAAATGTGAAAATAAACAAATCATATAAGAATCACGTCAGTAAAAAAAATCACCTGTAAAAAAAGAGTCATGTAAAAAAAAAAAAATCACAAAGAATCACGTAAAAAATCACATGTAAAAATTGAATTGTGTAAAAATTACACAATCGTTTAAAAAAATCATCTTTTAGTTAAACACAAATACATGTAAAAATAAATGAATAGCATAAAACTCACGCAAAAAAAAAAATCACTTGTAAAAATAAATGAAAACAAATGCATTATGTGTACAAAAAAAAATCACGTGAAAATAAAAATCATGTAGAAAAATTAATTCTGAAAAAATTCACCTGAAAATAAACAAATTACGAAAAAAAAAAATCACGTGTGAAACGTGAGAATCTTACAAACAGTCTGTGACGTGAAGTTGGTGTGACTTTTCTGTCGGGCGAAGTCCTGATGTAGGAAAAGAACTGAATCCTGAGGCATGTGAAGTAAAATGGCGGTCACTCGGAGGACAGCGAGGTGGACACGGTGCCGTGGACCCGAAGCGACTCGAAGTTCGATCACAGACCAGACATCGATTCCAGCGACGCTCAGAACTCGAGCTCTGAAGCTCTGAAGCTCTGAAGCTTGTCTGGAGGCTGAATGGAGATCAGAGGCACGGAGGGGGCGGAGTCACGATCTCTCCCAGGGGCAAATTCAAGAGGAGGAGTGAATCCCAGGACAGGGCGTGAAGAGAATCCGATCTAATCCCGATATCCATCGAGCTCGGATTAACATCACAGCGCAGATGTAGAGCTGATACAACGATATCGTCGCTCTCCTGAGATCTCGCACCAGTGAGTGAAAATCATCTGCGAGCTGAACTTAACGTTACAGAGACGTGTGTGTGAGGAGAAAACACTCGAATACATCTTCACATGTCCGTATCTCAGTTCTGCACCATCACAAGAGAACTGCAGCGCAAAATGAATCGGTGCGTATTAATAAACCTTAACTACAAAACTAGTAAAAAAAAGCAGTTATTTTTTTATTTTTTTTTTAAAGTTGCCTTTAAAAGAAGTTGACTTAAAATAAAAGAAGTCAATGTTTTTCCAAAAAAAGTAACAAAAAAAATTATTCAACATTTAAAAAAAGATTAAAAATTTAAGTTAAAAAGCTAACTTTAAAACCAACTTTTTAAAAAAATGTTAACTTTTAAAATATTCAGCTTTAAATAAATAAATCAGAAATCAAAAGAGGTCAACTTTAAGAAAAGTAGAGCACCGTGAGGTCGTTACTGTAATTAATATCCACACCATTCATACTATAAACTTTGTTTACAGTAACAAAACACATGATTTTGTTTTTTAAATAGAGCATAAAACAGTTTTTTTACAGAAATATAGACAGATAACGATAAACGACTGTAAAAACACCTGCAGCTTTACAGTTGCACTGCTAATTTGCATCTTTGCTTTTTTTTATTTTGGTTAAATGTACATTTTAAATGCATTTCACAGCCTCCTGAACCTTAAGAAAAGAATCCGAGTCGTGTTGTAGTTTAATAAATGAAACTTATTTCAACCGATTAAACTGATTATTTTCCTGTAACAGCACCACACACGGAGTTTTATTTCTTTTCTCTTTATTTGAGTAGCTTGGTTTCTTCCTGCCAGGTTTAGCTGTAAGTGAATCCAGTGCTGCTTCTAGTGTTATTGCTTATTTATACTCACTGACTTCAGTTTACACCTTCGGTAACAAACCGCTGTTACTGGAAAATAATCAGCTGCAGGGTGGGAACAGTGACTCAGCTGCTTCCTCACGCCACCTGATGCTTTACATAAATGCTTCATTACCGAGCGTTAAAGTGTTGCTGTGATTTTAATCTCCTGTTCCTGCTCCTGGCTGTGACGTGCTTTCTGTAGAAAGTCCACACGCTTGGTTATAATCAGGAATAAAGCCGTCATTACGGCGCAGCGTGGCTGCAGATTACTGAAACGTTTCCTGACGGAGCTGTAATGGAGAATATCGCGATGACGCTGGACGGGGTTGAAAGCCTCCCACTGGGCGCAGATTGATCACGAGAGGAAACGCGGGTGTTACCGCGGCGTCCCGGTGCGACCTACAGCTCCGTGCGTACGCCGCAAACGCAGGATGTGGAATAAATTATGGAGAAACAGAAGACTAATGTACGCCGACTGATAACAATAATGACCACACGTCATGAACGCTAATGACGCAGAAGTAATAAATAAATGAGTCAGTTGCTGTTTATGAGCAAGAATAAATAAATCATGGTAAATAAATCGAGATTCTTCACTTGAGTGAATATTATTTTTTTGTAACTCATCTGCAGAATTATGATCACAATGATTCACAAAAAAGTTTACATTTAAACACAAAAATCTTTCTTTTAATGATATTTTACAAAGACGTACACAATGGATAGACGTATTATTATTTTTAACAAATACATTTTATAACCTGCAGCTTACCTCTTACCGAATAGGTTTATATTTAGATGTTTTTTTAGAAAAGTATATTTTAGAATGATAAGCTTACCTAATAGCGTCACATTTATATATAATATCATCAGCTTGCATAGTGATTTAGATTTGGATATTGATTTATTTGATTTGATTCTATTTATATAACTGTATTTTTAACAGCATATTTTATTATGATCAGCTTCTATAATGTTTGGTTTTATATAAATAAATAAATAAATGAATTCATTAATTAATTAAAGCGTATGTTGATTCTGGATTTGAATTTGCAGTGTTTTTACTTTAAACGCCTCATTAATGAATCAGCAGAGGAGGGTATTTTATTCAGATCCTCAGCGCTGATGATAAAGACGAAATAAAATGAGGAGAAGTGAAGTCGTAATGGACGATGTGCTTTTCTTAATCAGATCCAGGAGGGGGTAATAAAAAGGCATCTCTCTTTAATCCCTCATTAATTAAAAAGAGGATTTAACGAGAGCTGCACGTTTTTCCTGTACAGGATGTTCCCTTGGATGTGCACCGCTTCTGGAGATAAAGTTTGCTGAGGATGGTGAGGAAGCTCTCACCAAATGGAGAACATTTCTGCTGTGTCTCTGGAGCTCAGTAGAGCTCTGTTAGCGACGGAGCTGAATGAGGAAAATCCTTTAACTGTCCATTAATTGTTCTTTGTTCCTAAAATTGTAGCACTTCAGAGGATTTACGGGTTCTTTGGTGTTTCGTTTTCAGGGAAGGTTCTACGCAGAACAGAGTGTTTCCATATCAGAAAGGGCTCTATAGGGGTGTTTTAGGGTTTACTGGATACTTACGAGGTCTTAGCTTCTATAAAGCCTTTTGATAGGGACACGCTCTCTTAAACGGATCTACACAGAGCCTTCCTCCAGAGAGACACCTGAAGAACCCTTAAACGTATAAATCCTCTGAAATGACACAGAACTTTAGTATCATTTAGAGCAACTAGCGAGATATTTTCATCAGTGCTAATGGACGCTGTGGGTTCCGGGTCAGTTCCGCGCCGCTCTTTCGTTTTAATTCATTGTTATTAAAATGAAAACATTTACAGTGTCTTTAAGAAATTGGCTGCATCACTTTGCAATTAACGCCGACCCCGAGCCGCCCGTGTTCCTGCGGCTTTTACGGCACCGGGAACAAATCGATACGCATTCTCTCAGGCTGTTTGCTCCACGCTCACGACTTACAGCCTGAGACGGCGCTAAAAGCTTCACTAAATGTAGATCAATCGAGCGTTCTGCACCGGAACATTGAACAGAGCATTATGTTAGAGCACCAGTGGCTCCCGTGTCTCGCATCTGAACTTTCAGCCTTTCTGCTCATTTTAATTAAAAAAGTGTGTGGAAAGAGAGACACAGAGATACAGACGGGACAAAAACAGGCGGAAAATCACGCGAATAAGGAAATACGAATAAGCAGCAACAATATGCAGGAATAACACACTTCATGCTGTGCCGTGATAGTAAAGTCATCAGCGGCAGAGTTACAGAGTTTCCACTCCAAACCCGGCTATTTTGGAAGTGTTTCATGCCTCTTATATCACAACAATTCAATTATTTATTTTATTAAAGAATGACGTCACACGTTTTATCCGTTTAGAGTTACCTTCGACGAAGCAAGTTAGTTCCTGTTCTCACTTACGTTAGGGCAGCTATAAACAGTCGTTCCCTCAACAGCCTCACTTTTTTCTTTCTCTTGAAGTTAATAAGACAAAAAAAAACGCAGCTTGTCGTCTTATGAGGAACCGCAAAGCATAAACTCTTCCGATAAAAACAGATTTTTTTTATTTATTTATTTTTTTATTTATTTAGCTAATCACTAATATGATACGTCGCTCTACAGTTTCCTCGTGACTTGCTTCCTCTCTCGCTGTTCTTGGCACGTTTGACTTTTCTCTTTTTTTTAATCGTTTTATAACAGAAAGCACGTTCCAGCATGTGTTAGCCCTGCTCTCGACTCTCTGCTTTTCACGGGTCGTCTTCGGCTGTCATCCATCCATCCATCCACTCATCCGTCATGTCAGAGTGATGGTGAACAGAATGGAGGCAGTCATGAAGGTTTTCTGCCCCGCCTTGAGACTCAATCGCTCCCCCAAAAACCCGCACCAGCGTTCATTTTCCACTCGGCTTCAGCTTAAAGACCTGAGAGGTGGCACTGAGGGATGGAACTCACTTCACCTCATTTGTCTGCTCCTGAGGATTGTTTGGGTGATACGTCACCCCCTTTTATCCTCATTCTTTTCTCCACAGTGACATGGAGAAGGTGCTCGTAATGTTTCAGAAAGTGTTGATGAATTTTCTATGAGATGTTACAGATTATCCTTCTAAAACTGGCAAAAATGGCGAGCTGTGTTTTTGTTTATCTTATTAACTTCAAGAGAGAAAAACACAAGGAACTCATAAGAAACTCCTGCATTCTCTCCTGTACCAAAAAAAGTTTTCCTTAAATTGATGCCATAGAAGAATCTTTTTTGTTTGCGATTGAGAATCTTTCGGTCCATGATTGCCATTTTTTTGACAGCTAAGAACCCTTAATTATCCAGTGAGCCCTTTTTGCTAAGTGTGTGTGTGTGTGTGTGTGTGTGTGTGTGTGTGTGTGTGTGTGTGTGTAGTACTTGACTAAGTGTGTGGAACAAACACCAAATTATTGCTCATTATTTACATCTTAACGCCTAGAACCTGTCAGGAGTTTAACATTTAGCTCTCTTGTACACTGTTGGAAATAAGGTTCTTCACGGGTTCTTCGAGGGTTCTTAACCTCCATAAAAGAGGACAGGGGAAGGTTCTATGTAGAGTGTTTCTATATCAGAAAGTCTTCTCTGTGAGTTCTTTAAGGGTTCTTGTAAGCTCTGTTGTAGTGTTCTACATAGAACCTGCTGCCAAAAGGACAATTAATTGTATAAATCCTCCAAAAGATTAGAGTTTTAACAATTAGTGAAGTCGTTCCAAGTTATTTATGGAGGCTAAGAACCCTCAAAGAACTCTTAAAGAACCTTTTTGCTTAGAGTGTTCCAGGTTGCTGAGGGAACGACTGTTTATAGCTGCTATAACATAAGTGAGAACAGAAAACCTAACCTGTTTCTTGGATTTTCCTCAGAATTAAATGTAACTATAAATGGATAAAAAGTATGTCATTCTTTAATAAACATTTGCTGCGGTGTAAGAGTAATAAAACACTTGGGAATGAGCTGTTATAGGAAATTAATCAGTGTGGTAACAGTAACTCTGCTTCATCACATCACCCTGTCGTTGATTATTTTCCCATAATTCCTCATTTACAATGATAACTAATAATAAGAGTCGCTGCTGAGGGTTATGCCATGCTAATTTTGATCATACGGTTGATGCACCTGAGCATGAGGATTAAAGCAGGGTTTAACATCCTCACTGATGATTTAATTAAATCTAACACCACACATGACCCCGAATCAGAGTTCTCTCACCGGCGCATGCGACTTTCAGAAGACACATTTAGCCACTCAGATTAGCATTAACACCGCTAATGCCTTCCGCCATTCTCTATGCAACATTAGCCTTAAAAAGTCGTTGAGGACAAATGAAACGTCACGTGCCTGCTTTACTTCACCATTCAAATTTCAAATTTCACGTCTCTGAAAGAGTAAATTAGGGCACAAAGTTGCACAAAGAAGAAAAAAAAAAATAATAAGGTGTCTGTCTGAGCGAGTAAACAGCTCCCTGAACAAAAGTCAGCAGCAACCAGCTGTGAGGGAGATAATAAGCTGCTCCGCCACTGAGCTCGGAAAATAGGACGCTTCCCACCATGATGGAGGTCAAAATGTGAAAAAAAATGAAAAGGAAATCAAATAAATGCGAAAATATCAATAGCAAAATATAAAGTAAATGTACAAAAGCAAATAGCTTAATATATGCATTAATAAATAATATCATGTTTGAAAATACACAGTTATGTAATACTCAATTTATTTATTTATTTATTTATTTATTTATTTTGTTTGTTTGTTTTACCCCTAAAACTACACTTTACTTATTTTTCTGCTTTTCTGTGAAACATACAAAAAGCGTCTAAATCATTCTTAAATATTAATCTTGAAATGTCAGCCTTAAAAATATAAAACTAAATGAATAAATAAAAAAAAAAATCCTCCAAAAAACAAATCAAGAAATAATTGGCTGCCAAACAGCATCATCTAAATGAATAAAAAAATATTTATATAATAAATAAATAATTTTTGGAAGACTGAATCATAGATTTTATATATATATATATATATATATATATATATATATATATATATATATATATATATATATATATATATATATAGTGAAGCTAACCATGATATAACAATTAATATTTTATATCAGCTTCAAGCTTTAGAACCTACCTACTTTTTATCTTTTATTTATTTAATATTAATATTAAACAGGAATTAAACTAATTTTAGCCTTTAAAAAAATCTTTTAATATGTTAAAATATATATAATTTATTGTACTTTCATTGTGTTTTGTCTCATTTATTTATGAATTATTATGCAATTATTTTTTGTAAAACAGCTCTCTGTGCTGTATTAGCTGCTGTGTGAGATGCTGAAGAGGTTCAGAGAGAATTAAAAAGTGAGCTTTATCGGACCTGAGAAAGATCTGAAAAGATTCAGAAAAACCGAGAAAGACTCACTCACTCCATGTTGCCATCTAGCACAGGTATGAGTGAAGTGCAGACGAAAACAGCACTCACACACTTAATACTGTCCCCGTGTCTGAGTACAGCAGCAATAACTGATTTTATTTCACCATTTTACAACAACTAATGCAATAATAATTAATACAAAAATATGACATAATGCTAAATCAGTTAGATTTAGAAGAAGAAGAAGAAGAAGAAGAAGAAGAAATTTAAAACTGAGAAAGGCTGTTCCCTGATGCCTGAAAGTTTTGGGCTGGTTTCAGGTCTTTTGTGTGGATTTTGAGATTTTTGGCAAACAATAAATTTAATGCTAATATCAATCTTTTGATTTCACCAACACTGAGAGAACACAAAACTAGACTTCTGTAAGAAAATTCAGCTTTCAGGGGCTCAAAGGTATTTAGACAACTGACTTACAAGAAGTTAATTGACCAGGTGCGGTCCATTCCCTCGTTACTTCAAGACAAATGAAGCAGATAAAAGGTCTGGAGTTGATATCAGGTATTGAGTTGGCATTTGGCAGCTGTTTGACTGGAGCTACCAATATGAAGTCCAAGGAGGTCTCAATGCAAGTGAAGGAGCCCATCATTAGGCTGAAAAAACAACATAAATCTATAAGAGAGAGCAAAAACCTTAGGTGTGGCCAAATCAACAGCTGGGTTCATTCTTAAAAAGAAAGAAAGCACTGGCGAGCTCAACAACATCCAAAGGCCAGGAAGACCACGGAAGACAACTAAAGTGGATGATCGCAGAATCCTTTCCTTGGTGAAGAAAAACCCCTTCACAACATCAGCAGAAGTCAAGAATACTCTGGAGAAGGTCGGCGTGTCATTGTCAAAATCTACAATCAAGAGACGCCTTCATGAATGTAAATACAGAGAGTTTACAACAAGGTGCAAACCACTGGGAACATTCAAGAACAGGAAAGCCAGATTAGACTTTGCCAGAAAACATCTAAAAAAGCCTCCCATGTTCTGGAATAAAATTCTTTGGACTGATGAAACCAAGATTAACTTGTACCAGAATGATGGGAAGAGAAAAGTATGGCGAAAGAAAGGAACAGCTCATGATCCAAAGTATACCACATCATGTGTCAAACATGGTGGAGGCAGTGTTATGGCATGGGCATGTATGGCTGCCAGGAGAACGGGCTCACTGGTGTTTACTGATGATGTGACTGCAGACAGAAGTAGCAGGATGAATTCTGGCTGTAATTCCTAAAAGGTAAATGCCATATTTTTGTGGAACATCTTAAAATAAAGCTGAAAGTCTACACTTCGATCACATCTTAGTTGTTTTATTTCAAACCCATTGTGGTGGTGTATAAAGGCAAAATCACAAAAACTCTGTCATTGTTCAAATACTTCCGGACCTGACATAGATATATAATTTACCACTTGGGAAGTTTATTTTATCTCAGCAAGTCAGTTTAAACTCAGCAGTGTGTGTGTGTGTGTGTGTGTGTGCTGTTCCTGCTCTGTGACCTCGGTGCTCCCGGGAGGCTCCCACTCGCCCCACTACATTTTTGTGAGGTTAAGATGGCCGTGAACTCTGACATGGCCCAGTTCCCCTGATTTCCCTCCGCTAGCTGCTTAATGCAGGAACCGATAATACTCTGAGCTAAAACTCTGCCCCGAGCTCCACACGGACCAGCCGAGAAAATCCAGCTATCAGAATTCCAGAACCGTTCCACAACAGCTCGATTCCGGGAGCACAGGGAGCTGTAGTGACGGACTGTGTTCGGGATCGAAGCGCTGGATTTGAGATTTAGAATATAGTCCATTTATTGGGAAGCGCGGTGGCTTGTGGTTAGCGCTGTTGCCTCGCACCTCTGAGGTTGGCGGTTCAAATCCTGCCATGTTCTCCCCACGCTTCAGGGTTTCTTCCGAGTACTCCGGGTTCCTCTCCGAGTCCAAAGACACGCGTTGTAGGCTGACCGGTGTTTCTAAACTGTCCACTTTTGTTTGTTTGTTTTATAAAACACATTAATTTAATACACAGTAAAACTGACATTACTAATTAAAGATTAATTTTATATTATATACTTAGGAAAACTTGAATATAATTAATTTTTTATTTATTTAATTAATTGTTTATTTTTTTATTTAATTAATTATAATTAGTGCTAAAACTTCAGAAAGATGGTTTTATTAATTAATGTATATTATAGATCATTTATTTGTATTATACTATCATGTTTATATAGTTTATTAGATTTATAATATAATTATATTATATATTATATTATATATTATGATTATATTGCTATCATATTAAAAGAGCTAGCTTTGTCCAGTGAGTAACAGTTGCTAATAACTTTGTCCTCAATTAGCTCAGTTAGCTCAGTTAGCCGTAATACAGACTAATGTGTGGATGTGTTCTGGGACGTGTGTACGTGTTCTGGGACGTGTGGACGTGTTCTGGGACGCCATCTATTCCCTGCCACACTTCGTTCCCCGCTCCGACCCCAGAGATCCGGTCAGGAAGTGTGTGAACGAAATGCTGGCGGCTTCTGTTTGTTTCCCGCTCAGCAGATTAATAATGCATGAAAAATTACAAACGAGTGCGGTGTGCCAATCAGCAGTGTACGGCTGTGGAGAAAGAGAACCGCTCTTCTTCCTCTTCTTTTGTCAGTCTCTGGACTTTGATCTCGACTTTCCGAACAGATTGAAGAGAAATGAACTCCTTTAACCCTCTGACTGCAGTGTACACGCACTTCTCCACTTCCCTCCTCCTGCCACCATCCAAAGCCTCAGAACCGGGTTCTCTATACCATGTACATGTGGCAAAGCCTCAGAACCGGGTTCTCTATACCGTGTACCTGTGGCAAAGCCTCAGAACCGGCTTCTATATACCATGTACATGTGGCAAAGCCTCAGAACCGGGTTCTCTATACCGTGTACCTGTGCCAAAACCTCAGAACCAGGTTCTATATACCATGTACATGTGGCAAAGCCTCAGAACCGGGTTCTCTATACCGTGTACCTGTGGCAAAACCTCAGAACCGGGTTCTCTATACCGTGTACCTGTGGCAAAACCTCAGAACCGGGTTCTCTATACCGTGTACATGTGGCAAAGCCTCAGAACCGGGTTCTCTATACCGTGTACATGTGCCAAAACCTCAGAACCGGGTTCTCTATACCATGTACATGTGCCAAAACCTCAGAACCGGGTTCTCTATACCGTGTACATGTGGCAAAGCCTCAGAACCGGCTTCTCCATACCGTGTACATGTGCCAAAACCTCAGAACCGGCTTCTCCATACCGTGTACATGTGCCAAAACCTCAGAACCGGCTTCTCCATACCGTGTACATGTGGCAAATCCTCAGAACCAGGTTCTATATACCGTGTACCTGTAGCAAAGCCTCAGAACCGGGTTCTATATACCGTGTACATGTGGCAAAGCCTCAGAACCGGGGTCTATATACCGTTTACATGTGGCAAAGCCTCAGAACCGGCTTCTATATACCGTGTACATGTGCCAAAACCTCAGAACCGGGTTCTATATACCGTGTACCTGTGCCAAAACCTCAGAACCGGGTTCTCCATACCGTGTACATGTGGCAAAACCTCAGAGCCGGGTTCTCCATACCGTGTACATGTGGCAAAACCTCAGAACCGGGTTCTCCATACCGTGTACATGTGGCAAAACCTCAGAACCGGGTTCTCCATACCGTGTACATGTGGCAAAACCTCAGAACTCTCCATAAAAACTAAGAGTCCTTAGCTTGTGCCTATACAGAACTTTACAACAGAGTGTTCTCTCAATCAGAAAGAGTTTTATTTCCAGCAATCTAAGAACCCTTAAGTATTCTGTGCACATATAAAGAACCCTTGAAAAACATTTTTTTTTAAACTTGTACATTTTCAATATTAAAAGTTGACAAAACTCCTTTCAGATTATTTGACATAACCATCTATCTCTTATAAAAAAAAAAGGTTCAGGGTTCTTGTCCCTCACACGTAACAATTAAAATTTCTAAATAGAAACCTACAGCAGACTTTCAGAACTTTGCTACGACCCTCTTAGAAAATTGACAACCCTTAAGGGTCCATCAGTTCTGCCTACTGTATGTAGAACCGCCATACAACAGTCTGTTAAATGCTAATGTTAAACACCTTACAGGTTCTTGGAGCTCTTTCTGATAGGAAAAGACTTCATTGTTCTTGAGAGAACAAAGAACCCTTAAGGGCTATGAATACAGTCCCAGCAACTCTTTATAGATTTTTTCTAGGAATGTGTTAGCATGTGATGCATCAGTCCACCTGGGATACTGAAGCTCGAGTTTAGAGTTTGCTGACAGATTTCTGTTCTCTCTAAGATGTAGGGTTGGAAGTCATCTTCTCCTCTTATACAGTGTCATTTGAAGCCACGCTAGACTAACACTACCTGCACTGTCCCTTAGCAGGAAGCAGTGATCCGATCGTCAATTAGCATCGCCTGTTGAATCTTACTTCATGATTATTTGGACTCTGGTGTGAGGGCTGTCCTGGCGGATTCGCTCATAATCACGTTATACATATTTAATGAAAATAGCAATAACAGTTTGCTTAAACTTCCAAGCTTAGATTCTGTACTGCAACTGAAAGGCCTTTCACATAGACAAGCAGGAATGTCTAAAACATAATGAGCACTCAGCTGTAGTAAAACTCACAGGACTTCTGTGTAATCGCTCTTTGCATTACACAGTATGTGTATATTTCACTTAGCTCCGGCTAGCTGAAAGCGTTGTTTACGCTTACATTTACGGCATTTGGCAGACACCATTTTTCCAGAGTGGTTTACGTTTTATCTCATTTATACAAATGAGCAGTTGAGGGTTAAGGGTCTTAAACAATGTTTAAGGATGATTGCAACTGAGCAAACACCTGGGGAAAGTTCTCTGGTCTGATGTGACTGAAACATTTTGGCCTTGGAACAAAGCACTACATGCAGAATCCCAACGCTATTCCTATTTTGAAACACGGTGGTGGTAGCATCATATTGAGGGCTACCCTTTTCTGACTATTCCCCTCTTTACCTGGTCACTGGATTTTGGTGTACCAGCTAAAAGTTTGTCTTCAAAGTTTCGGCTCACTCTTTTCGGGGATTTGTGATATACAATTTTTGTTTGTTTATTCCCCAGATTCTCCAGTAAAGACAGGAAAAACACATTTTCACCACGCTGTGTGTGTAACAGTCATAAATGTAGCCCTTTGGAGTTTATAGCCTTCTGTGATAACAAACAGTTTTCTTCTCTTAAAATGTTCTGTTTTTTGACATGTTTTTCCTCAAATTAGTCAATCTTCAAATAACTGTAATCGTAAATACAATATAATAACTATAATCAGCACCCTCTCGTTCCCTGTGGATTTTTCCATTTCCTGTTTCTAATTTAACCTTTTAGAAACCTGCACTTCATCCTTAGTAACTGGCTGCCAGTTTTGCTAATGGCTAATCTTAGCAGTGGTGGACAAAGTAGAAAAATCCTGTACTTGAGAGAAAGTAGAGATACTTTTCAAGTCAAGTCAATTCAATTCAAATTTATTTGCATAGCACTTTTTAACAATAGACATTGTCACAAAGCAGCTTTACAGAAATAAACGCTTTACAATTTATTTTGATTGAATTTAATTTAAAATGTGTGAATTTATCGCTAATGACCCTAATTATTACCTTTGCTAGCATGCTATTTAATTTTTTGGCTATTTACAACAGCATCCAATGGCATGCATTCCTGTTTCAATATGCTATTAAAACAAACAAACAAACAAACAAACAAAACACAGACTCATCTATAAAATGAAACGTATAACATTAGCTGCAACATGCTTAGGAGAAGGAGGGTTGTCTGAACTCTTTGTGTTTCATCTCTATATTTATAGATGAGTATTTTTTTTAATTACACAATTGAGCAGGAATGCATGTTCCAGCATGACGATGCCCCTGTGCACAAAGCGAGCTCTGTGAAGACATGGTGTGTGAAGGTCGGAGTGGAAGAACTCGAGTGTCCTGCACAGAGCCCTGACCTCAACCCCACTGAACACCTTTGGGATGAACTGGAACACCGACTGCACCCCAGACCTCCTCGACATCCCAACATCAGCGCCTGACCTCACTAATGCTCCTGTAGCTGAATGAACACAAATCCCCACAGCCACGCTCCAACATCTAGTGGAAAGCCTTCACAGAAGCGTGGAGCTCATTATAACAGCAAACACAGGAGGGAATAAATCTGGAATGAGACGTTCAACAAGCACATGTAGGTGTTTATGGTCAGGGTGCACATACTTTCAGCAATATGGTGTACTTTAATGATGTACTTAAGTACAGAAATCAATTGCATGTATTTTATTACAGTCCACCACTGAAGTCATCTCAGGCTCTGAAATCGCGGCTCTGTGTAGAGAGATGAACACTCAGATGCTACTTTTATGTCGCTCGTTAATTTGAAGCAGGGTTCGATTTTAGCTCCCATCTCATATCACACCCTGCCGTCACCGTCTGATTCGCTGACACGCAGAAAGAACACAGGAAGTAGCGCAGCAGCAGAATTCCCAAAGACAAAAAAAGGGCTTATCTATTAAAGCTTTACGCCTAGTTGTGTGTGTGTTCAAGTATTTTATTAACGTCCCACTGAGCAGCTGGTGTGATGAATAAACAATGCTGAAGTACCCATAATGCACTACCTCTCAGTTTTCCGTCACCCAAAGCACTAACGCATCCATGATGCATGATGTGGCGCATCCCCCACAAGGAAGCAGGAAGTGAGCTGTGAGGCATGGCCTCCGGACAAAGATCTGCTCTCAGCATCCGCTCCACTCTGTCCCAGAAAAAGACCCGACGAGATGACAGAGAGAGAGAGAGAGAGAGAGAGAGAGAGAGCAAACAAGCAAGCAAACAAATGCTCTCTACTCTGTCTAAAATAAATTAAAACAAAATGATACTACACTGTTTGTCTTTCTCAAAAAAAAAAGTGAAAGAAAAAAAAACTTCAATAAGCTGTCATATTGTGGTGACAGCTGTGTGATTTGATTTTTTTTTCTTCTTTTTTCTATTTCTTTGCCAGACTGCAAATGAACCCACATCAAGCATTCTGAATGATTCATACAGCCAGTGGACCTGTAGGGAAAAAAAACCGAACCGACGGAATTTTTGAGCCTATACGCAAATGCAAACAAGACGAGCGATGCGCCGCAGTTCCTGCAACGCAAGAAGAAAAACGGCAAAAACAAGCAGAGACGAAGATAAACGTTGTTCTGGTGCTGATGGGAATTTGTCTACAGATGAACAGGCGGTTAAACAAAGCAACGAAAAGAAACAACGCAACTGAACAATTAGATCTCGAGGTCTCAGAGGGTTGTTGTAAATTTGAGTGAAGTTAAAAAAAACAAAGGGAAAAGTAGAAGTGGGGAAAAAAATCTAAAAAATTTTTGAAAGCTTATCATCTTAATATTATAATCTTTTTTTTTTTTAATATTGACTGACATTTTTTCTATTCTAGCCTGAATTTTTGAATCACTATCTTAATATGCTGTTTTTTTCTTTTTCTGAAAATTTGACATTCTTGAAATATTGCCCAATTTCAAGAAACTCAAAATTCTGACTTTTCCAGTAAATAGTGTACATTTTTTTAAAAACAAAAATTCAGACTGATCTGTTTATTTTGACTTATGTCAAGATTTTTTTTTTTTATTTTCTTTTTATCTTGGAACAATGATTATATTTTTGAGGCAAAAATCTTTGAGATTTAACAAATTTACAAATTGTTAGTATTGTTATTTATTCTAAATTGTATTAAATACTTTATTAAAAAATAAACAAACAAATAAACAGGTAAATGTTTTATTAAAAGTATTATTAGATAAAATTAAAAACCCTTTGAGAAAATAAAAATAATGCTCTGATCATTACATTACGATTTTTTTTGTTTGGTTGTTGTTTTGTTTTTTTTGAGATTGATCATCTGTAAACAAATACGTAATTCCGTAAAACTTTGAAAATATTTCCATCTGTCACCATTTTCATGATAAATTTAGAAAATATGTCTTGATAATAAATATTTTAAGATAAGAAGTCAAACTCTCGGCTTAACTGAACATTCTGTGAACATCATTTTGAAACGAAAAGTCAAATTTGTGATATTATAAGTCAGAGATTCAAGATAATAAATTAGCTAGATTGGAAAAAAAAAGTAAAAATGTTAATATTAAATAAATTTAAAAAATTGTTATACTGCTGCCGAAAACATTATTTTTTTCCTCTCTATTTCACAGACTCATTTTTTTTTTTTAAAGTAGAGCCACTGACTCAGTTCTGTATCTATTAAGAGGAATATTTCCACTTAACTGCTCTGAGTCATTAATATTAAAATGCACTTGAAATAAAGACACGTGTCATTCATTAGCTGTAATAGAGCTACTTTACATTTCACTGCAGTTAATCTGGGAGTTTAAAATGAATACAGGCTGCATTAAATCACTTTTCACTGCAGGTTTAAAGTGTCCTAAATGACATACGGCCGGTTCTCAAGGTTATCATCGGAACAAAAAGAAGTGAATTCATTATCCGTCACACGTATCAATCCCCGCCACCGAGCACTCACTCGGGGTTTCACCTAACGGATCTGCTGTCGGTCGCGTTGTATAAAGTTGTGTAAAGTATAAAGTTGTATAAAGCGTGAAGTTACACTTGTGAACCCCTTAGAGAAAATTCACATACATATCACGTGAGTAAAACGTGATATTGTACGTGCATTTCAATACGTTATGCCCTGAAATCGCATGTCTGAACACAAGTAAATACGTGTGACATCATGTGGAAAAAAAGTGAAAATAAATCATAAAAAACATGAGAAAATGAAAAAGAAAAAAAAAAAATATATATATATATATATATATACATACTGTATAGATATATTTCACCAAATATTATATTATGTGAATATTAAAAATATTAATAATATTTTACAAAAATGTGTGAATATAAATTAATCATGTGCAAAAATTATCATGTGAAAATAAATGTGTAAAAAATCACATGTGAAAATATAAAAATAATGTTTCAAATAATATCATAAAAAAAATCATGTGAAAATAAACAGTGTGTGTGAAAAATCAAGTCAAAATAAATAAATCATTAAAAAAAATTAAAAATCACCAAAAAAAGGTTTTAAAAATCGCATCAAAATGATTTGTAAATGAATCGTGTCTAAAATATCATTAAAATCATACAGAAAAATAAACAAAGTGTATGTGAAAAAAATCACACAAAAATCACAAGCAAAAGAAACAAATCATTTGAAAAAAAAATCGCATGTGAAAAATGAATCATGGCTTAAAAAATGTGTGAAAATAAATGAAGTGTGAAAGATATAATTAAAATCATATGTGGAAAGAAATTATTGAATTGTGTAAAAAAAATGAGTGAAAATAAATGAATCATATGAAAAAAATCATGTGATGAGAAAAAGAGTCAAGTGTAAAAGAAATCATGAAAATGAATGATTTATGTGTAAAAAAAAAAAAAGAATTAAAAATTACATACAAAAAATAGACAAATCATATAAAAGATCAAAGAAAAATAAATTAACAAAATAAATAAAAAAACACGAAGATTAATGAATCAGGTAGAAAATGAAAATAAATGAATCGTGAAAAAAACTCAAAAGTAAAAAATAAAAAAACACATGAACTACGTGGGAAACGAAATGTGTGAAGTGTCTAAAACCCAAGTCAGGTGAGCAGCCACATTTACCGTTTTTTTTCTAAACTGAAGCAAAACTTAAACATGATGAAAACAGACAGGAAGTAAGTGATGACTAACAAAGTAACAGCAGTGTAGGAGGTTTTTTGGAGACTTTCGGTTCATATAGACAGCCCAGATGCCATAATGAAGAGGAATGGCTTTGGCTTTTTTGAATTGATTTCAGGTCAGAGCGAAGGTTTAATTGAGGTAGACAGCACCGCCTCGCCAATTACTGCAGGTCTGACTGCAGCACTAAACAACTGTAGGCTAATTTCAGAGGTGCGTGCCAACATCCATAGCGACGGGAACTCGATTCCAAAAAAACCAGAGAAAGTACAGGGGTTTACTCTGGGTCGTGCTACAATCTGGGGGGGGGGGTTTAAAGTTCAGCGCTTTCGTGTTGCGGTCGAACCAAAATATGATGCGGGATCCTGATTCTGAAGATCTCAGACCACGACGAAACTGAATTAAAAAAAAAAATTCATCCAGAAAAGTCATATGAAGTTTCTGTTAAGTTAGTTCATGAGCTTTTTTTTGCACGTGTAAATTTTTCATGCGTTTCCTTCTTCCAGATGTGATTTTCACACGTGATCGTATAGTATCGTTCATATATCGAAAGCACAATGTGTTGAAATGCACTTTCACACGCTTTTCACGTGATCAAGTAACACTGTTTAAGACGCTACATGACATCTATGATCTATACTTGACACGTGGAACACACATAAATGATGTTTTACTTTAAATGTCTAAGTAGGCTTATGTGAGTTGTAAAGTGTTCAGACGTTTAGATGTACGTAGATGTCATGCAGCCTCCTTAAACAGCATCACCTAAACTCGAAGGTCTCTATAAACCCAGTGAACAGAGCCGTAGGTTTGGACTGTGAGACAGAAATCCTGTGCTTTGGTCCAAACTTTGAAGACAAAGAAATAAATAAAATGGCAACATCAGAAATTAGACAACTGTGGAACAAACGTACGTCATACGGAGGCGGCTGGGAAAATTTTGTGGATGATCACGTTACGTAACTAAGTCTATGATCGGTCATTACAAACAAGACATACCAAAGTTGATTCATTCCAAGATGGATGAATTTGAACAGCAATTGTCTTCCTGTAGTCATGGAAACTGTCATGAGATTTTAACAGTGCCACCTGCAGGACTGGAGAGTATGCAAGCTCGTAAGCGCACAAAAGTGTTTTCGTTAAGCATGCTAAAGCCTTCTGTTCCTTAAATCTCCTGTCTGGGAGAACATCCATCTGCAGCATGGACACTGTGCCTCCCACATCCATTTTCAGCAAGGTCTGGGATCTGAACATCAGGAAAACGAGCCCGAGCAGACAAAACCCAGCTTGTGCTAAATCAGCAGCTATTGATTCCTATGACAGAGCTGATGTATGGAGGCGAACGGTCAGCCCGAGCCACATCACCACGTGTTCCAGATCTCTGCTGCGGCGCTGAATGATACTGACTGCAGTGAAGCTCGGCCAAGGCTCTGACAGAGTACAGTAAACACCATCAGCATGTTGGACTACTGAAAATAAAGATAAATGCTATGAGGAGGTGTGTCTGATGTCCGTCCATTTGAATTACTAAAATTGTCAAACAGTAAAAGACACGTTCCAATAAATTATATCCTTTTAGAAAAAAAAAATAATATAGACATCACTTTGGTGTACGAGGCACATTAAGGTACTGAGGCTTTTATTTTACAGAATGTTTGCACTACATTTAAAACAAGATGGAGCTCCAGGCATGATTTTCCCAGGTTTCACAACTAGAGGTTTTTATGAGACGGTGATGGAAATGTCAGTCACACTGAATTATTTTGTTTAATAACAAATATAAAAAGAACTAAATGACTTAAAACCATTAGAATAATAACATTTTATTGCAACCTCATCAAAAAGCAATTGCATCTGATTGAAACAGTCATGGGTCATGTCATGTGATCGTGGTTGTTGTTAGCATGTAAGGGTAGTTAATTGTTAGCTAGCTAATTCATTCTTTGTAGCTAAAAGGTCGTTATGTTTAAAACTCCTTAAAATGGACACATAAATTGTCAGTAAAAGAAAAGCACAAGAGGAGGATCATCCATGTCCAAGACAACAATAACTACAAAAATACAGCAAGGAGTATTTAAAATGTGGATCGACGTGCGTGGCTAAATCCCTCGCGAAAAAGTGTGTGATACATTAAGGGCAGCTTTCTAAATTAAGTATGAAGCCAGCGTTCTTAAAAAGATCAAAAATCTTGTTTTATTCCATAATCTTCAATTACAAAACCAAGATTTTTGTCCACATCGAATCACATTGTTTTGAAACTAGACAAAGCACCAGTTTTCGTATGATTTGTTCAGCTGCATTTTAAGTCTCATATCAACTACAATTGTAATTCTGCACAGACTCAGTTATGGCTGTCGTATTTACTGGAACTGCAGCAGTAAGAGTGAAATATATTCTGCACTTGAGCATGAGGAGCGTGCAGCGACGCTCGGGTAAATCCATTTGCTCGTACAATCTAAGAGAATGAAAATGAGGAAAAGAAGTTTCAGTCCCTGGCAGAATTCATCTGACAAAAGCAGATAAATAAATAAGTCTTCGGTGACAACTCGGGCGTCTGCCGCTTACAGGAGATGGCAGGAGATGGAGAAGCACACCTCGGAGTCATTAATTGTCCAGCGAACATGGAGGAACATTGGATCTGAGAGAGGAAGGAGTGTCATTTTTTAACATGGAAGCACACACGACAGTGTGCTGACGCTTTATCATGCACAGACATCCTTTCAATAAAAAGCCATTTACCTCTGCAAAGTCATCTCACTCGATCTGGAGGTTTGGCAGCTGAAATGAAAGCTCTTGCAGGTACCAAGGACAAAGTGCATGATGGGAACATTTACATCTGGTGTGCTTTCCATGCTCTCTCCCAAGTCAGACTTGGCCAAAGAAACATGCTAACATTTGGGTAACATTTTGGATACATAGTGTTACATTTAGGATACATAGTGTTACATTTAGGATGCATAGTGTTACATTTAGGATACCCAGTGTTACAGTAATTTTACACAATGTTATAATTAGGTTACATAGTCTTACATTTAGATTGCACAGTGTTACATTCAGGTTAGACAGTGTTACATTTAGGATATAGTGTTACATTTAGGTTACATAGTGTTACATTTACATTTAAGATACACAGTGTTACATTTAGGTTACACTGACATTCAGGATACACAGTGTTACATTTAGGCTACATAGTGTTACATTTGGGCTAGGCCAGGTTATATTTATGTTACATAGCATTAAATTTAGAATACTCAGTGTTACATTACACAATGTCACATCATGGCATCACATGTCGGCTACACAGTGTACTATGTAGGATACATAGCATTTCATGTACATTTAGGATACTCCATGTTCAATTTAGGATATGCAGTGTTTAGTATAACACCATCATGGTGTTACATTTAGGATACAGAGTGTTCCGTTTAGGATACACAATATCACATCATGGTGTTACATACAGGATATACAGTGTTCCATTTAGGTTACATAGTGTTACATTTAGGATACACAATTTCACATCATGAAGTTACATTTAGGATAAACAGTGTTACATTTACATTTAGAGTACATAGTGTTAAATTTACATTTAGAATACACAGGGTTACATTTAGGATACACAATGTCACATTATGGTGTTACATGTAGGTTACACAGTGTTACAATCAGGATACTCCATGTAACCTTTAGGAAACACAATTGCGTTGTGGTGTTACATTAAGGATACACAGTTTTAAATTTACATGCAGGATACAGTGTTACATTTAGGATACAAAATATCACATCATGGAGTTACATTTAGGATACCCAGTATTCCGTTTAGGTTACATGGTGTTCCATTCAGGATACACAATAATCACAACACGGTGTTACATGTAGGTTACACAGTGTTACATGTAGGTTACACAGTGTTACATTCATTTAAAGGATATACAGTTTTACATTTAGGTTACACAGTGTTACATTTATATTCAGGATACATAATATTACATTATGGTGTTACATGTAGGTTACACGGTGTTACATTTAGTATAAAGTGTTACATTTAAGATACACAATGTCACATCATGGAGTTACATTTAGAATACACATTTTAATGTAGGATACGTTTAGACTTACATTTTAATTTAGGATACACAATGTCACATTTACAATACACAATGTTACATTTAGGTTACACAAAGTTACATTTAGGATACACAATGATGCATTTAGGTTACACACTGTCACATCATGGTGATACATGCAGGTTACCTAGTGTTACATTTATATTTAGAATACACAATGTTACATTTAGGATACAGTGTCACATCATAGTTTTACCTTTGGTCTACATATTGTTGCATATGCATTTGGTTTACACAGTGTTCCATTTAGGATGCACAGTGTTACATTTACATTTAGGTAACAGTGTTAACAGTCCCTAACCCCCAACCCCCAACCTTAACCCTATTCCGAGGGTTACCCTAAACCTAACGCTAACCCTAACCCTAGGATACACAGTGATGTTTAGGATGCACAATATCATATCATGGTGTTGCATTTAGTTTACATAGTGTTCCATTTAGGATACACAGTGTTGCATTTAGGTTACATAGGATTAAATTTATGATACAGTGTTACATTTAAGATACACAATGTCACATAATGGAGTTACATTTCGGGTACACATGTTACATTTAGGATACACAATGTCACATAATGGAGTTACATTTCGGGTACACATGTTACATTTAGAATACACAATGTCACATTATGGAGTTACATGTAGGTTGCACAGTGTTACAATTAGGATACTCCATATAACCTTTAGGAAACACAATATCACATCATGGTGTTCCATTTAGGATACACAGTGTTACATTTAGGTTACACAGGGTTACATTTAGGATACACAGTGTTACGTTTACATTTTGGATACTTCATGTTGTACTTAGGATACCCAATATCATATCATGGTGTTACATTCAGGATACACAATGTTACATTTATTTTTAGGAAAAATAGTGTTACATTTAGGATACACAGTGTTACATTTACATTTAGGTTACATAATGTTACATTTAGGATTCACAGATTTACATTTACATTTAGGATACACAGTGTTACATTCAGGATACACAATATCACATTATGGTGTTACAGGTAGGTTACAAAGTGTTACATTTAGTTTACATAAAGTTAAATTTAGGATACAGTGTTACATTTAAGATACACAATTTCACATCATGGAGTTACACTTAGGGTACATAGTTTTACATTTACATCTCACAATGTCACATTTAGAATCACATTGTAGTGTTACATTTAGGAGTACACAATGATGCATTTAGGTTACACAGTGTCACATCATGTTACATGTAGGGTACATAGTGTTACATTTAGTCTACATATTGTTACATTTACATTTAGATTACACAGTGTTACATTTAGGACACACAGTGTTACATTTAGATTACATAGCATTACATTTAGGATACCCTGTGTTACATTTAGGTTACATAGTGTTACATTTTTAAAATACGCAGCGTTAGATTTACATTTATGATACACAGTCTTACATTTACATTTAGTTTACATAGTGTTACATTTAGGACATAGTGTAATATTTAACGTACTTGGGTATTATTATTATTATTATTATTAGTAGTAGTAGTAGTAGTATTAAATTAATGCTAAAAAGACCTGAATTTAACCCAGAAGCCTGAGTAAACTATAAACCCTGTCAGCACACTTAAAAATAAGTCTGTGTTTAATTTATCTCGCTAAAATCTGAACCTGTCTGTCCATGAGACAGAACAAAAACCCTCATCCTCCTACAGCACTCTCTAGCTTTTTAGGTCTAGCAGCCTCATCTGATATTCGTCTGTTCTTGGATTGATCCTACCCTGCCCCTGACAGCCTCACAACATTTATCCCACTTTGAAAACTATTTGCCTTCAACAGTTAAAACCTGTGGCCATATTTTTTGTTGGCTTGGGCTTGGCTATGCATCGATGCCTTGTCTATATCACCGAGCCAGGTATGTTTCCGATTAGGAGAAACTCCCTCCAAAGTTTTTTTGTTTTTTACCTAAGAGCTGCATACGTGTGCTACATGGGGTTGTCTATACTACTGAAATTGGACCTCTAGATAGAAAGCCTGCTGCTGAATGCTGTAATTGAAAAGAGATGCTTATACATTAATGTGTTTACTTTTTTTCCCCCTTATCAATACAGGAAGGATTGCTTCAGATATGAAATCAATTACCTTCATCTCCTCCCCCACCAATAGCACAGCAATGTGTCATGCTGTCAGTGACATACAGTGGGAGGGAAAGAGGAAGGCGAGGTGTGGTTTGATAAGTCATCCTGTTATTAAAAAAAAATACAAACTAAAATTTTAAAAAATCTGAAAGTCTAAATAGTCTGAGACCAGCATAATGGATGATTTTTATTTCACTGTTTATCAAAAAGCAATGCAATGGTGTCAATTTCTCATAAATTCTATTAGATTTCTTAGAAAGTATTTCACAGTGCTAGAGTGTTCATGGCGGAGTCTGACTTTTGGAGCCCATTTAGCATATATGTATTATGTCCCAGTATTATATTTCAATAACGAATGTAGAGATGATAAAAAGTGCAGCATAATACTATTATACATAATAATCAAATTTCATGCAAAAGTCACAAATTCCTTCATTTTGCTGGCACAGACAAACATCCAAGATATATTACATTTCTCTGGAAACAATACAAACACACTGTATTACATTTAACTCGGTGTTGCATTTAGATTATTTGATGTTATATTTAGGATACGCAGTGGTACATTTACGCTACAGTTTTACATGGTGTTATATTTAGCATTCACAGCGTTACATGCCGTTGCATTAATGATACACTGTGTTACATTTGGATTACACTGTGTTACATTTAGGATACACAGTGTTACATTTGGGTTACACAGTGTTACATTTAGGATACACAGTGTTACATTTGGGTTACACAGTGTTACATTTGGGTTACACAGTGTTACATTTAGGATACACAGTGTTACATTTGGGTTACACAGTGTTACATTTAGGATACACAGTGTTACATTTGGGTTACACAGTGTTACATTTGGGTTACACAGTGTTACATTTGGATTACACTGTGTTACATTTAGGATACACAGTGTTACATTTGGGTTACACTGTGTTACATTTAGGATACACAGTGTTACATTTGGATTACACTGTGTTACATTTAGGATACACAGTGTTACATTTGGATTACACTGTGTTACATTTAGGATACACAGTGTTACATTTGGATTGCACTGTTTTACATTTAGGATACTCAGTGTTACATTTGGATTACACTGTGTTACATTTAGGATACACAGTGTTACATTTGGGTTACACAGTGTTACATTTAGGATACACAGTGTTACATTTGGGTTACACCGTGTTACATTTAGGATACACAGTGTTACATTTGGATTACACCGTGTTACATTTAGGATACACAGTGTTACATTTAGGATACACAGTGTTACATTTAGGATACACAGTGTTACATTTGGGTTACACTGTGTTACATTTATGATACACAGTGTTACATTTGGGTTACACTGTGTTACATTTAGGATACACAGTGTTACATTTAGGATACACAGTGTTACATTTAGGATACACAGTGTTACATTTGGGTTACACTGTGTTACATTTGGATTACACTGTGTTACATTTGGGTTACGCTGTGTTACATTTGGATTACACTGTGTTACATTTAGGATACACAGTGTTACATTTAGGATACACAGTGTTACATTTAGGATACACAGTGTTACATTTGGGTTACGCTGTGTTACATTTAGGATACACAGTGTTACATTTGGATTACACTGTGTTACATTTAGGATACACAGTGTTACATTTGGGTTACACAGTGTTACATTTAGGATACACAGTGTTACATTTGGATTACACTGTGTTACATTTAGGATACACAGTGTTACATTTAGGATACACAGTGTTACATTTAGGATACACAGTGTTACATTTAGGATACACAGTGTTACATTTAGGATACACTGTGTTACATTTGGATTACACTGTGTTACATTTGGGTTACACTGTGTTACATTTGGATTACACAGTGTTACATTTGGGTTACGCTGTGTTACATTTAGCATGCTGTTACATTCAGATTACATGGTGTTACATTTAGGATACACTGTGTTTAATTTAGGATGTACCCTGTGACATAAGGAATCATATCAAATTGGGCTAATATTTGCCCTTTTTTGACATTTCTGTTCCTGGAACAGTGCTTTAAATCAGGTCTATTGACTTAAAGGGTCATGAAAAAAAATTATTTTTTCTATATTTCTTTAGATTTCTTAAGATTTTTCTATATTTCTTTCGATTTTGCCTTATACATTGGAATATTACGTTGTTACGTTCAAATGTAGAGTTACATTTAGTTTTCACCCAGAATCAGTGGGGGGGTGAACACTTTTGCATTCATCTGTAGATACATTTAGTGAAGCTGTAAGAGCCTGAGGCTGTAGCAAGAACATAAAACATAAGGAACACTGCAGGCACTTGATCCCTGCAGGAGATGTGAAGACTGGCGCAGGTGTGACCAGGGTTCGGTCGAGCGGTCATGTGGCGACTCGGCTCCTGCGGCTAGAGCCTCGTTAGAGCAGAATTCAACAATGCTGTGGTGTAAGTGTAGTTAATTGTAATCCACTTTTCATTGGCTTAGTCGGCTTGGTGAGTTTAAAAAAATTTACATGGGAAACTGACATTCTGTGCGAACGAAGCAGTTTACCGGTTTATAACATGAATGATCGTAAAAACACTACTTGTTCTAGAGAATTTCAGCAGCCAACTTTATCCCAGTGGTTATGATTTTATTTTACAGCAGATCAAGATCTTTTCTTTTTTTTTTTTTTTACCAACAGTATCATCAAGCAGTGTCTGTGCGAAAAAGGATGAGTGTCTCTAATATGATTCACAGGACGGCTGTAAACACAACCAGCAAAAATCAGTGATTTTTGACTATTTTTTGTTTGGTTGGTTGTTTTTTCCCAAGCGAACGAAACAGCTGCTTTAATTACACTGTTAAATAAATCACACTTTATCAGTTTGTCCTCATCATGTAACAGGAATAGAAATATATTGACCCGTACACTTAACGTTATTGTTGTGTGGTTGTTCAAATGAAGAGCTCGTCTTTTTATCCCTGTTCTGTGTGTGGGGGGGGGGGAAATCTTCATTTTCAATCTTCATGGAAAATTGTCTGAAAAGAGTTCTAAATAGCATTCTAAGGAAAAAAAGTCTCACCGAGAACATTTTCTAATTAGCCAAAGAGCACCTAGCCACTTAACCACTTAAGGCAGCCAGTTTAGCTGCCTATTTTAACCCAAAATTAACCTATTAGTATGGAAAAACTGATTAGCAGCCTGGCAGAAGGAATTCTATTACCCAGACTCCATTTAGACGTCCACTTCATTTCCTGTGCACAATTACGACTGAAAGGAAGAGACTGGGTTTTCATAGCAGACGTTTATTACTGCCGTCATCGCACTCCATGGATTCATCCTGTCTTTAAAATGAGCTGCAGTGGAAAACAACTCAGCAACGTCAGGCTGGAAACAACGGAGGTCTGACGATAAAAAGAATCATTAGATCTTCCTCCAGCTGAACCTCTCATATTCGACATTATTCTGTCAAGCTTGTAAGATGTATAGTATCCTGTTGGTTGACTCTAAAGATCAGATTTACTGCACGGATGTGTTTTGTAGCATGCGTTATTTCATCAAAATACAAGTGACAGTCTTCAAATAACTTTAGGTTCTGATTCATATGAATGGAGCACGGAACAACTAAATGAGAAATTGTTGTACAAATTCAACCAAACGATGGTGATGTGGTTCTTTAGGCACACAAGACTCGTGAGTTCAGGTAAAGTAAGAGTAACCATAGCCCATAACCATAACCAAGTGACCTAGCCCTGTAACTAGCTAGGTCGTTAACAAGTCTGTGTAATTATCAGCAACCAGAAACCATCGTTTCCAGAAACCATTTCAATAAAGCTGTGATTGAAGGATTTGTGCATCTGAAAGATCGACAAGTTAAATTTCTTTATAAATGAGGCAGGACAGTGAGGTGTCGGTGTTCTCAAGTCAGAAACTGGTGTAAATAATTAGTTTGAGTTCATTCAACATTTGTCGATTCTCAGATTTGAAATGTAAAACGTAAAAATTGTGGATTTATTATGAGCATATTTTAAATAATCAAAAGAAAAAAGTGGCATGTAAATACGTTCGAGAATGCAGACACAAATGAAGTACTTAGCTGAAAAAGCAGAAGAGCATAGAGTTTTCAGGCGGCTCCCATATCGCTATAGCAACGGGTCAAAACTCTTACGCACAAATAAACCGTAAATGATAGCGCTTCGGAAATTATGACACACTGATATTCTGCTTGTGTCTGAAAGCACAAAAATATCTAAACTCAGCAGCCTGCTTGGAGACGCTGATATGCCATAAATTCCCAAAAACACTTAACATGGAGGTTTGACCTCGGCCTCAGATCCTCTGAATATTTCCTTCCTGACCTTGGCTGATTAATGACGGACAGTTCGAGCTGCTGGAAAAGATGCAGGATCTTTGGCTTGGTGGTGAAACAGCATGGCTCAGCATTACACTGCTGCCTTGATTAAGGTTAATCAGAGCATCAGATGATTTTTTTTTGCCGTGTGCTGCTCATGAGTAAATGTTTATCACCTGAACAGATGAAGAAGTCTTCACAAGCCAAGACCGGGTTTTCAGAGAGCGGGTCATTTAGATGAACATTTAGAAGACGGAAAGTCGTCTCGCTACATTTGATATTCTGACAATGTGAAAATAACATGTTCAGTCGAGGGGAGAGGTGGACCGACCGAAACACAGATCACGCTAATGCCATCGTTGGAAGGGTTTTAACGCCGTGATATCGCTTCACGGGGAACCGTACGCTCTGCTTCACTGGTGTTCATTCAGCCAACATGCAGGAAAAAAAGAGCTTAACATTAATGCACATGACTTACAAGTTTAAGGGATATGATGTTGCTAAACTTTTGCTGATGGAAACCTTTTCGGAGGATCAGGACAAAACTAAGCTCAGGAGACATGGGTGCAAATTTAAAAGAGCAAACGTTGTTAGAAGTCGTAAAAAAAAAAAAAAAGGTATAAACATCATCTTTGTAACCAACCAAATACAAATCATGTAAATTGGTAGAAATTTCTCTACATCTAATCAGAGTTTATTGAATAATATGTCCTATTATAGTGTATATGAGTGATGACTGAGACATGCGTAGCTGAGGTTGTGTTGAACATGGAGATATATTATAAAATTGTTGCTATGAGTCGGTAGGGCCAGGGGTTAAATTGAGATTTTAAGGAAGGGAGGGGTGCCAACAATTTAGGAACAGCACAGTTTGACTGTGTTAATTTGTATACATATATACAAATGTGCATATATATTTAAAATGACTCAAAGTCGCTACATTTGAGTTTTTTTAGCTGGTAAATGTACTGAAAATGTGGCATCTTTCCGTCTGCGTCTCACGCGCTCTCTCTTACGAAGGCTCTAACGAGAAGGTGTATTTTAGATTAGCTAGTCACTTGTTCTCTAGCTAGCTATATAGCATACAAGGTTACCTGCTGTCCTTAAAGGACGATTGAGCAACAATTATCACCATAATTGTCTATTAAATTTGATTATTTAATTATTTAGCACAATGTAACAAACTTCAACAAATGGGTAAGGAGGAAATTATTATGAACCAGCAGGAAGGACTAAAAATGTGCTCGCACAAGTGTAAGATTTAATAAGATGAAAGAAATCGTACCTATAAACTCGAGTAATCATGCAACATGAAAATGGGGGCAGAGTCAGCTAGCTATTTTATCGATATTGCAAATGATTCACATTCCCGATTCACAAATTATAGTTCCAAAGCTCAACTTCAACTTCCACTCGCACAAGCGAAGATGTTGGAGCTCCGCCCACTGCGTACCCGCCCAGTTTAACGCCAGTGTAAGACCATGCCCAGGTCATATTGGCATTATTGAAAGGGGCGGAGCTCCAGCACTTCCTGTAACGAAGCCGTATAGATTTCCTTTGCTGTCTTCGAGACCTTCTAATAAATCAACGACAAATTACAACTTTTCTAAAAAAAAAAAAAATTACTGTAGATTTGATCTTTTCTTACGACTTCTTTCCACATGGCAACCCAAATCATCTCCAGACTGGGTCGGGCACTTTTAAAATAAGTTCTATGTTCTCTTTTTTTTTTAGTTATTATCCTTTTCCCACCAGGAAGCCGAGCTGTCAGTGAGTTCCTGCATCCTGAGGCAAATTTGCCTCGTTTGAAATACGCTGTCATGATTCAGACATCCTTTCTCAGTGGAAAAAAAAATATTTCTCTGTATCGGTGAGTGACAGAACTGCAATTTGGGCATCTGGCTGTTGTCCTTCCTGACAAAATGTCAGATATATTGCTTCTACACTGCAGAAACGTGGTGATTATTGCAGAACATTTGAATGTATATAGTTTTGCAGCTGAAAAACATCTTTAAACATCAAACTGTGACCTGTCATTTTTATTATTTCAGGCTGTGAGACCCCTGAGAGTCACAGTAAATCTGCTACCGTTTCGGCTTTAATGGTTAATTCATGAGTCGTCTCTTTTTCTGGATATCATCACTCAGAAGTCGATCCGGCTGCTGGTGCAAGGACACATTTTATTACGTTTTAAGAGAATATTAATCAAATGACAGGGGGTTAATTATGGCCAATTAATTATTTGATTTATCGTCAGCGCAGCGCAGAGTTGTGCAACTGGATTCTGACATTGTCCTTTTCGTTCAGAAGCGAGCGGCGGAGAAATTGACAGCTAATTAATGGCGAAGCTGATTGATGGAGGTGGAGCTGGAGCTTAAAACCTAAAATGCTCAGAGAGAGAAAAGTGCTGTTCTTCTTCTTGACCCTTTTCTTCATATTCTTTTGCTATTTATTCATGAAAGTCACAGTAGACCTGCGGCCCTGTTCACGCCTGCGTTTAAAATCCGTCTGGTCTAAAACAGTCGCAGTTGGGACGGTGAGATGTTAAAAAAGACGTCAGGTTTCATTTTTTTTTGGCATCCACATAGGTTGATTTGTTTTTAAAAAAAAAAAAGTCTTATGGTGGATTATTTTGGATTTTCATGGTCGTGAGTGCAACAGCACCACCTGCAGGTGAAAGAAAAACACACAGAATGGTATGAAGCAGTGAGAATCGAGGCTACGGCTGATTTCTTTGTAGCGCAGACTGTAGATTCTTTCAGTGATGGTCTTTTTTTGTGTGTTGTTTATTTTTTATAAAGAGTGACAAGCCCCCTGGATTGGATTTTTTTTTTTCTTTCACATTTATGCCGATATTTTTCACACACATCTTTAACACCATATCAGCAGTGATTGCGAACGTGAAATAGGTGGATTATTTACTCTTTTATGCTTTTTTTTTTTTCCAAAAAAAATGCTTTTTGAAGAGAAGAGAAAGGAAAAGTAGAAAAACGAGCACATGTCCTCCAATAGATCAAGTACAAAGTACACAAGGACAGACGACAGAATGAGAATTTTAGGGCATTTTGGTTTGAACGAAACTTTTTTTTTACCATGTCAAGTAACTTTAAACCGCAAAAAGTCATATCTTAAAAAAGTGAAAATATCTTGAATATGGGCAAATGTACTGAATATGTCTTACTGCGAGATCAAATACAAGATTATTCTGCCTGGTTTTAGATGATTTTACATGTTTCTCTTTTTGCCTTAAATTTCCTTATTCTGTTGGGAGATAATTTTGCTTCTTTCTACAAACTAAAAATTAGATACATTACCAGAAATATGTTTAATAATCATATATGTGGTTTATTGTAATCTTATCATAGGAAATACTAGATAAATCTGATTACATTCATGATATTTTCCCTTGATAAGATCCTATATTTTGCAGTTGAAACAAAACACTTAAAGAAAAAAAATCCCCTATTGTGACAATATTTTATTGCAAAAATACAGTTTGTGGTGAAAAAATAAAAAATAAAATAAAAGGCGACGAGGAAAACTTTAATGATATGCAAAAATACAAAATTGGGGTTGTGTAAAAATGTCAAAAAATGCCTTCGGGAAATACTGTTTGATGCACTACCTGGGTTTTTATTATTATCCTTTTATTTTTACAGCATATTTTAGTTCTACGTGAGTCACCTGAGGCTGACGTTAACACCACATCTGCAGTTTGTTTTAGTGTTTGGTCAAATTCCACTCCGTAAGAGTGATTTTATTAGATTTCCTATCAATTAAGTAACAAAGCTACAACATGCAATCTTAATATTTATTATTTATAGTGTTTCTTACAAATTAGATTGTGTAAATACTATCTATAAATCTATCAGATGCTCCATTTAGTTCACATCTACAGAATCAAATGCTTTAAACTCAACCGAAAGCAAAGGTGAAACTGGTTCCTTGATGAAAACACACACTGGCCAAATCTCTGAAATCACCCCCACCCCCCACCCCCACCACCACCCATTTTTATCACCAGAAAATTAATGCCAATGAAGATAAATAATATTTCAAGACGCTACAGAAAGCCCAGTAAGCGATGAAGCAATAAATTCTGGGACCTCAATAGAAAAGCCATTTGTCACTGGCAAAATGTAAAAGCTCCACAGCAACATGCCAAAAGTCTGAAAGTTAACTTTTCTCCAGTTCTTAGAAAAATTCATCCAATATGGATGACTATACACACACACACACACACACACACACACACACACACACACACACACTGAGATCGAAGCTGACGCTCTGCGTTTCTCTGTTGCGGTCACTGTCGCATTTTAAATCAGTCTGCTGGAGGACGGAGAAAAGGAGAATAAGAATCGAATCACTTTAAATCAATTTAAACATTTACAGACTGAAAACATAGGACACGATTAAATTACACGGAATCTGATGTCATGAAAAACGTGTACAAATCTAAGCAAGCGAGTGCAATTGGGTCGGATTTTATTACATTTCATAGAAATTAAAGTGTAAATAAAGATCGGAACACTAACGCAAACCCAGATGTTAATCCTAACCTTTACACCTAGCCGTGTGATTAGTTACACATTTGTATTTCTATATTATAATGTACATATAATATGTTATTTTTATATAGTTAGTTAGATATAGACATGTCCATAGCTGAATTCATGATGATCAAACTTTAATGCATGTTTACTTTTTATTTTTTTTAAATCAGTGAATTGTGTAAGTTGTTTTTCTGCATGGGTTGAACCCGATTCACGCCTCTTGACTCAGTGAATCATTTGACAGAGATTTGATCTTCTTGATTTGTGAATCATTTGGGATTCATTCAGTGAATCACTGCTTGACTCAGTGAATCATTTGACAGAGATTTGCTCTTCTTGATTTGTGAATCATTTGGGATTCATTCAGTGAATCACTGCTTGAGTCAGTGAATCATTTGACAGAGATTTGCTCTTCTTGATTTGTGAATCATTTGTGATTCATTCAGTGAATCACTGCTTGAGTCAGTGAATCATTTGACAGAGATTTGCTCTTCTTGATTTGTGAATCATTTGGGATTCATTCAGTGAATCACTGCTTGAGTCAGTGAATCATTTGACAGAGATTTGCTCTTCTTGATTTGTGAATCATTTGTGATTCATTCAGTGAATCACTTCTTGAGTCAGTGAATCGATTCGGTCATGATTAGATTCACTTGTTCTTGTCCAGTGACTCAGTTGTAATAGAGTGAATCAGTTGTCAGCAGTAGTAGAGTGTGTTGGTCTAGGTGTGAAAAATAAT
Source organism: Pangasius djambal (assembly GCA_022985145.1). Taxonomy (NCBI): domain Eukaryota; kingdom Metazoa; phylum Chordata; class Actinopteri; order Siluriformes; family Pangasiidae; genus Pangasius; species Pangasius djambal. The sequence continues at coordinate 727,844 of CM041002.1, read as the reverse complement.
TCTTCTAAACATGGACACACAAGCACATAAAATAACACGAAATATCAAAGAATATTAGCTATATTACACAACTCAACACACAAAGTCTGTGTGTTTTCATTCTTTAGCTGGCGACATGATCAGGCTGCTCATTTGGACAAACAATTCAGTGAACAAATCTGAATGAATCATTTAACTGAATAGATTCAAATGACTCAGTTCTCAGAAGAGGCCTGACTGTTTGCGGATAAGAACGATTAGCCAATCCTAGCAAACTCCTGAAATCCTGAACTCACATCCTTACAGTCTCCGGCACGTACCGAACCTCCGCAAATAAATCTGCAGACTTTATACTTTTTCATTAGCTCTGCTATTATCTTTAATAATAAAGCCGAAATAATAAAGCAGGCATTATTCCAGGAAAAAAAAAATCAGTGTGCGATCCCCAGGAGAGCATGCTGATCCAGCTGAAAGTGCTGCACATCACCTCGCCACTTCATTTTCTTTACATATATATCGCTCTTCATTTAAGATATTGATCTTCAATTTCCACGAGACGTCTCCATGTATCTTCAGTCATTTCTAAAGATTGTGTAACCTCCGGTTTTGGCAGCTGTGATGGATCACGACACACATTTTCTGGGCAATTTTCCTTTGTAGCACGTGTAATTAAGTGGGGAAATATAATGTACCCAATTAATTATGATCCATGGTGCTAACTCCAACAGACAGATTAACGGTGATGTTTTAATGTCACCGTTTCTCAGAGTTTTATGAAGAAGGGCAACAGTGAGGACTGAAGATTGAGCTCCTGAAATTATCGATAAATTAAGGAATTATTGAACTTGATAAGATTTAATAAAAACAGTTCAAATTATGGTTCCACAACACCAAGGACAGTTATACTAGCCTCAAATGTAATAATAATAACAATAATAATCATAATAAAAGTCAAATAAAATAAATGCAATTTCTGAGGTTTCAATTTGAATAATTTGCACAACAAGGACAATTATACCAGCTTCAAATAAAATAAAATAAAAGCCATTTTTGAGGTTTTAATGATAATAATCTACACAAAATCTAATAAGATTTTATAAAATATTTTTGATTTATGGTTCCACAACAAGAACAGTTATACTAGTCTCAAATTCATTTAAAAATACAACAAATTAAAATAAAATTAAATAAAATGAATGTAAAAAAAATGAATAAAGGCTAATTTTGATGTTTTGATTTTAATAATGTGCACAACAAGGTTAAACTAGCCTCATGTTTATATAAAAAAAATAAAATAAGACAAAATGAATATATATATGTATATATATGTGTATATTCAAATTTATAAAAGTAAATTTTGAGGTTTTGATTTGAAAAATCTGTACAAAATATTTACAGAGATCACCATATAGCACATACACATACATACAGAGAGAGAGATCCAAGAAGACAAAGCTAGCTCTGATCATTATTTCTATTTATTTAGTTCTAACGCGTGCCAAAAAAAATAAAGAAAAAAAAAGACAAAACGCGTCCATTTCGCTCCCTTGCTGTCAGAAGCTGCTTGAGTTAACATGATCATTACAACACACCGGCGCCATCTAAATGAGCTAATGCCTGTCACACAGCCTCCACGCTCTGTTTCTCTCCCACTGACACACACTTACCACTTTACAGTCAGGTTTAATTAAAAAAAAAAAAAAAAAAAAAAAAGATAACATTTTCCCTCTGTGAGTCAAACTGCAGTGTTCTCTTAGTCCGAGTCTTTCCTCAAGTCCTAACACATTCAACTGATTCATTCCACACAATCATGTGATGCAAAAGTAAAAAGGAACGTTAACGTATTAGAACGAGTGCACTACTGTCAGAGCTGCCGTTACAGAAAATTAATCAACACGTCTGACCAATCACGATCCAGAATTCAACAGTGCTGTGGACGTGAAACCTTCATTGTCATGATGTTCTATACAAAATCGCAAAAACGTGAAAATAAAGGAATCAGGTGGGAAAAAAAAATCAGATGTGAAAATATATATTTTTTTAAAAAACCTGCTCTGTATGTGAAAAATGTTTGTTTTTTATATGGATATTTTCATACTCTTTTATGCCCCTTTTCCATATTTCTTTCATATTTTGCCTTCATAATCCGTCCTGTTCGAGCTCCTGCGTTAAATATGCAGCTCACGTTGAGCGCTGAGGGGAAAAAAAATGAGGAAGAGTAAATTGTTTGCTCGAACATGACACGCATTTAAATTTCCAGGATGTTTTATTCCAGCGTCAAAGAGTCGCAAAACGTCCATTGAACAGAGCTAAATGTTTGATGAACTTCGTTCTACAGGTTCGGTCACGTTGTCCTTTCCGTCCTGTGCATGTTGCAGCATTTACTTTTTACATCATGAATAAACAACATGCTTTTCCAGTGAGGTAAAATACACACGCAGGCAAATGTGTAGCGTGCAAATGACTCGTGCATTCGGGGAGAATATAACGAAATCAGAATCTAATTTGCATTTATTTATTGATCTGCTTTATTAAATTATTTATTTACTTGCTGGAGCATCAACAAATTTCATAACCCACTGAACCTGCGCACATTTTGCTAAAACGCCTTCTGTTTCACAAGCTGTCTTCGTCGACGCCACCGCAATGCCGTCGTCTCAACACGCGGATCTCTCGGAGAGAACAGGATACACACCGAGATGCAATTTTTTTGCCAAAAGGAATTTTTCAAAACTGCAAAACTGTAGCAAAAGCTAAACGTGTATTTATCCACTTTTCACTTAATACATGAATTAGTTCCCTAAATATTATGTATTTCTTAATTTATTTATTTATTCATTCCTAATTAGACTGTGTACATTTGTGGGTATTTTTATGCAATATTTAACAGAAAAACGTCTGTGATTGTTGATATGGTGAAGTTTTCTGTCAGGAGATGTTCATGTAACATGTATGGAAGGAGTCTCCAGTGTCAGCGCCTTCGTAACAGTCAGAGGTAAAGCTGTAACTTTAAGTGTTACACTTTTCCTTTGTCTTATTATCATCAAGAGAGAAAAAGCGAGGCTGGTGAGGGAAGGACTGTTTATAGCTGCTATAACGTAAGTGAGAACAGGACATAACTTGTTTTTCAGACTTTCCACAACATTACACATAACTATTAACGGATAAAAAGCGTGACCTGTCGTTGTTTAATAAATAATAAATTGTAAACGTTGGCAAATTGTGCCCAAACTTTGGCTGCATCACTCCACCCCATTGCTGATTACTTTCCTGTAATAGCACAAGGTTGGAGAAAGAAAAAAAGGAACGCCAACGTCACCAATTCGGATGGAAATTAAACCCGAGTGGCAACTTTTCATCTAAAATGATTCATCATTCATACAGCGAACTATTGCTATTATTACACAGTAGAAGTGTTCCCATGACAATACTTCAGTACGTCACTCTTCCTCCGTTCCTCAGTGGGAATGTTTTGTTCCTCTACCTGCGTATAACTGTTGAAAAGCTTGATATTACTGCGTACCCACTGCCATTCCCATTCCACTCTCCACTCCGAACCTTAAGATGAACGCTGCTCTGAGGATCGATGGACTGGTGACTCATATGATGAGGTTTTTCACCAAACAGTTTGAGAGGTTTGACTCAGTGGTGTAGACAAAAACAACGATTACATAAAGATTCACACATAAAAGAACCATAGTTTAGTTGTTGGTGCTTATAATTTGTTAGCTAATTTAATTGATGAGTGGTGTGAGCCATGATATGGTGGCTTAACATGCATGAAAACCACAGTTTCATTACTTTGAATGAAACGAAACTTTGTACTTTGTATGTAAATTTGACCATTTTTTTTTGCCATCATGCTCTAGCAGTGGACTAAAAGGATACAGGTTTTATTATATTTTTACACTTTAATCAAAATCCATAAAGCTATTAAAATACCATGAAAAACATGATACATGGAATCATATTATTAGCTTTGAGTTATCAAATATCTGACAGTTGACAGTTATTGAATACATGAAGTGACTCGTGGCCAAGTGTGGTGACCTATACTCAGAATTTGTGCTCTGCATTTAACCCATCCAAGTGCACACACACACACCTGGAGCAGTGGGCAGCCATTTTAGCTGCAGTACCCAGGGAGCAGTTGGGGGTTTGGTGTCTTGCTCAAGTGTATGTTGCTCACCTACAATCCTTGCCGGACCTGAGACTCAAACCCACGACCTTCAGGTTCACCTTCAGGTTACAAGTCCAACACTCTAACCATTAGGCCACGACTGCCTTACCTACCCATGCTAATAACTAATGACGATAAAAAATAAAATTGACTAGCACTACGTTTTGTCAACAATATATGATGCTAGTATTATGGTTAATGAGCTTCTGGTTGTGTATGTGTAGCGATTTTTTTTTTTTGAAATGTTAATTGTTTGTTGTTAGATGTAAGAGCTAGAGCTCAGCGTTGCTTCCACGGTCTGTTGACAAGTGGTTATGTGGAATAACAATGAAGCATTACGCAATCTCACAAGGTACTAATGGCAAGAAAATAAGCTCGGGAATGTAAGAGGGACACACATCAGTCATGCCAGTGTTTATTTTTCATCTACTGCATCAGGGCAAACAAAAAGCAAATATGACTTACTCTGAGCTCAACTCTGCATGATATGTTTGCTTCTTTGCTTTCATGATGGAGTAGATGGAGACTAACAACAGAATAGCTCAATTTGCGAACCCCATCTGGCAAATGGAAGACAAAATTGGACTAGAATTACTTAATCCAGAGCGCACAAAAAAGATCTGAATGATCTTCTACCATTTATAGAAATGAATAAGAATAGAAAAATCTGAATAGTCCTTTTAAAATAGTTTTGATGTATCATTATTTGCAAGAAGGACTAGATACCACAATTATGCTGAAAACAAGAAGCACCACTCGTCACACCGTGTTGCTATTTTTCCCATGAAAATGATTAAGAAACTTGAATTAAGGTTGAAGACTGAGTCTCTAACAAGGTAATCAGGTCTGGCATCTGCCGGCACACACTAGAACCAGACCATAAGTGGAAATGGTCCAGGGGGCATTGGCTGGAGCTTCATCTACTCATTAAGCTAATTGCAGCAATCTGTACCCCCAACCACTACAAACCCCCCCATCATTTCAGCCACATCATTAGTGAGCATGGCTGCCGTGTTGACAGGTCAATTGCTCAGTCATTTAGTTCACTGGTTCATGCTTAATCATGCATCCGATGGAAATGGGGGTATTTCTGGCTTTCAGTGTGGCATTCAGGAATCAAGACCTTTCTCTCGAGCAAAACTCATAGCCTAGTTTTCACTCATTCCAACAAACGAGTGACCAGAAGTTGTCGATTTTCAAAATAAAGTGGCATAATCTAGAATATATTTGATTTCGTCAAGGATGCATCTAAAAACTCGACATGATGCGATCATAGGACTGGAACGCATTTAAGGACATCGATAACGCTTAGATAAATTAAGGCAAATGTCTCATAAGACACGCACATGTGACTCTAATCTAAAGTCCCTCTTTTTGTGGATATCGAAGTATATATAACACGTGCCATCATTTTACAAACCAATCTGAATAATTGCATTTTTGAAAGGTAGCTAAGCTACACCTAACCTAGGATTAGCTATCTAGATAGGACTTTTTGTGCCAAAGGTGTTCCATGGGGCATTGACTGAAGCTGTGTATACTCATTAAGTTAATTGCTGCAGACTTAACACCTCCGTTTTCAGCCTCATTATCATCATACATGGCTGCATTGTTGACAGATCAATTGCACAGTGATTTGGTTAATTGGATCATGAGTATTTACTCATCCAGTGGAAACAGGAGGGCCACCCTGGAATCAAGGCCCTTCATCGAGATATTAAAGCACCAAAAAAGAGACAAAAAATCATTACCATCAGGGGATAAGGTGTGGAGCATCAAGATGCATCAAGAAATTGGACAGGATTCAACATTATGACCAGAAGTCATATAATTTACACAAAAATATGCAAGAAGAGAATGAACAGATTTTAACACAACTAGGAACATTGCTAAAAATTAATTAAAGCTAATTAAGGAAACATACCATGAGACACATGTGACTCTAAAATATATGCGAATACATGAATATCAACACACATACTATGAGTCCCATCATTTTTACAAACCAATCCAAATAATATGATTTTTATATTAGCTTTAATACACCTGCTCTCGTGTTAGCTATACAGATAGACAGATGAATGACCGAGATTCGTGCATCTATCTAGTGGTAAGTTTAAAATGTAAAGTGAAATTTTTTGTCTAGAATTTTCTTTTAATTATGAATGCTTGACGTTGTTCACAGAGCATACGGCCGCTAGCTAGGACTTGAAGATGGTTTTATGCTAAATCAGTGCGAGCTAGCTGCATTTTCCAGCAATAAAGTTGTGCATTGAGTGTTAGAGGAAAATACCAGGCAAAATGTAAAATTTTAGCATGTGATTCCAGGTCGACATTTGCAAAAATTAGTCTTTGTAGCTGGAAAGTTTGTTAGCTATGACTTTCTACTGTGCACCTTTATAGATTTTATGCTAAATCAGTGCTAGCTAGCTGTTATTTCCAGCAACAGCGTTGTGCATTGAGTATTAAAGTAAAACTCTGAGTAAAATAAAAAATATATCATTTAGCATGTAATATCAAGTTTTTGTTATTGGACTGGAAAAGGAAGCAAGTTAGGAACTCTACTTTATAGACTGCTTTATAGACTTTTATGATAAATAAGTGCCAGCTAGGTCCGACATTGAATATTTAAGGGAAATTCAAGTACAAATGCAGAATTTAGTATGTGATTATAGGTCAATTTTCTCAAACTTGACCTTTGTAGCTGAAAAAATTAGTGAAAGTTTTTAGTGAAAATGTTAGAAGACACCTTTATGCTAAATCAGTATATTTTACAGATACAAAGATCAATTTTGAGAACCATGACCTGAAATTCTAGCTACAGTTTTACTTTAATACTCAATGAATGATTTTTTTTTTGCTGGAAATAATAGAATAAATGAGTTAAACAACACAAAAACCATCCACAAGTTTGTGTGATGCATGTTGGCATGATAAAAAAAAGGACACGACCCGATTACTGTTTACCAAACGGGAGCAAAGTTGCACAAATTAGCGATGTTTCATTTAAAGAGCTTGCGCTGGAAGGACAAGGATGCAAATGACACAACACGCCAACGCTAACTGCATAACATAAATCAGGAAAAAGGCCTGTGAGTTAAATGTGAGGGAGAGAGAGAGAGAGAGAGAGAGAGAGAGAGAGACATCATACGCACATGAGCGTTCATTTATCAGGACAGAGGCAGTAAATGACTCCCCCAGTGCCAACCATTCAGAGTGGAAAGAAAAGTTAATTGGCTTCCTGCTGGTCGGTTGGGATTCATTTCAATTACCATGCAAAACAGCAGTTCATTTTGTGACAAAGGCGTTTGATGTCTAATTTTGTGTGGCGTGGGTCAGGAAGGCGTAACGCTTCCCATTTAACACGGAAATATGCACGAAGCCAAAGTTAAGTGTACGATCCCTTTCTCTTTCCATTTTTTCCCCCGAGAGACTCGCAGACGAGGTCGCCCCGAGTTACACATTCGGCATCGAAATTAATCTCCGTCTCTCGCTGATTCGAAAGCAACTGTTGACTGAACGGAAAGATCAATGGCTGAAACTATTTGCAATTCATACACTGTGGACCTTTAAAAGCACTCATTTGTTTTCCTTAGCGAACGACATGAGCAAGCGTTTAAGCTAAGTAATGGAGGAATAAAGTAAACGCCTTGGACGTGAAAAAAAAAATCAGTGATCCATAAGAAGAAGAATTTTGTTTAATTATTCAGTTTTCTTTGAAAAGAATAAAATAAAAATGAGTTGAAATATCAAAAGTCAATTATAACACCATGATATAACACTTTATTATGTCATAGATAAGTAACAGTGCTATTATTACAGCTGACATAACGAATTGTATTATAATCGGCATAAGCACAGGCAGAAAAATACTAATCTCTGATTGGCTGTCTGTTATTTTCTTATATTATCATAAAGATCTGGTGTAAAATATTTAATCCCAGTCCTAAATCCATTCTCCTGCTACGTTGTAACCATGACGACGATCAGAAACAGCACTTCTGGCATTGCTAAATGAACGTTCTTCGAATTTTCTTCCAGACAGGATTTCAAGTAGAACCGCGTTAAGAAGCGAAGAAACCTCAGCCACCCAGAGTAAGGAATAAACCACGCCATGCTGTGCTGTTGTAGGAAAATAATCAACAACCCTTACCAACCTGACGCTGATTATTTTCCCATAAGAGCACATCCCCAAGTGCTTTATTTCTCTTACGCCACAGCAATTCGCTTCACTTCAGTTAATTAAAGAATGTTCCATCATACTTTTTTATCCATTCATAGTTTATATTTAATGATGTGGAAGTTAGCTCCTGTTCTCACTTATGTTATAGCAGCTATAAACAGTCGTTCCCTCGGCAGCTTCTCTTTTTTCTGTCGTTACAGCTTTACCTCTGACTGTTACAGAGCACTGACACTGGAGACTCCTTCCATAAATGTATCGTAACATCAAGAAAACCTGATTTTAAATCCGTTTATGTGGAGCATCCACCAAAAACACAAGTCCCTGTGAATGAGCTATTACCGTAGGACCGATCACATATAAGACCGAGCGCATTAACATAAACCTGCCATTTACATTTAATCGGCAACTTCTGACCAATCAGAATCCAGAATCAGCATCTACATAAACAAGCGCATTCAGTTAAAAATGTTGAAATCATGCCGTTTATACGCACACATCCCTCGCTAACGTATTTCTCATTTTGTCCATTAGCTGCACAGACGAGACGTTTAATCTCAGCGAAAGTCGAAGCTGAACAGTAGCGAGGTCACAGACATCTCCACCATCGCTCACATCTCATCTGAAAGGAAACCCCAGCACAAAGTCTAACATGAAGGCTTCAGAGAGACAGACAGAATGGCCGCTTGTGTGTGTGTGTGTGTGTGTGTAATAAAGGGTTAGAGTCATGTTTGCTTGTGTAACGTTAATGGTTCTGCAAACGAAATGGCTGTACAATGCTTCGACTTTGGCTCTTTTAGAAGATCAAGGCTACCAAACGCCGAAGCCTCGAATCAGATCAAAGACATCTGGAAAACGTGGAAGGCTGAAATAAGCCCTTGATCTTTAGGAGAATTAGTCGGTAAATAATTTTCTGCTTTACATGAAAGCAGAACACCTCGAAACAAACACGAGTTCATGACGCACGTTACGATTCATTAGCGAATTTCAAAGCTCGCGCAAATCAATTCAAATATGTTTTAAAATGCGCTTGTCTTGACCTGATTATTCACTTGTTTACAAATTCATGTTTAAATCTACTGAAAATCCTCCATGTGTTCTTCAAAGTATATGTCATGAAGGACCTTTTTTTAACTTATTCTCTGTATCTTTTTTATTTGCCATCATTTAAAAAAAAAAGTGCTATTTAAAAACAATAAGGTGAGTCTGCTTTGACTTTTTCATTGTTGAATTCTCTTTTTTTTTTGCCTTTTTAAAAGCAGTTTCATTTTTTATTATTTAACATAAGGTTCTTGTGCTTGTGCCATTTTCTACACGAGATTTTTTAACTGTTTTTTTTTTTCTTTCTTTATCTCACAAAATACCTCATCTTCAAATTACAGAAACAATTATAGAAAGTTAGCAGTAGTAGTAGTTTTTATTTCCTTTTTCTTTTTTTCTCCCATTAAATGACTATTATGTTACACCAAATTTTACATTACTATTATTATTATTATTTTGAACTTTTTTCACAAAGCTTTTCACAAACCCTCCTAAACCTCCACATGTACCGTTCCATCAAAAACTTCCTACACGACTCCCGATTGTTTTTTTTTTTTTCCAGCCTGTATAAATCACACGGAGGAGATTTTTGCTTACATAAATGTCAGGAAGCCGGGTGGGACGCCAGCCTTAAGTGTGATGAAGAGCAATGTGCAGGAAAAGCAGCAGCTAACCTTTAAAAAACTCATTCTACTCTCTAAAGGATGTGTGTGAGAACTTTCTTTTTTTCTGTAGCTTGTTTTAAATGCCACAGGATGAACAAAACCGCTCGTGTCATCGGGTTATTGATAGATCCGGGAATTACGCTCAGGTTCTGCAAAAGACATTTATATTTTTCTCTGAAATAAAAGACGGAGAGACGTGCATTGATTAAGGAGTTCTGAGGAACCTCATTATGGGTCTGCTTGGTTGTCAAGGACTCCAGTGTGTGTGTGTGTGTGTGTGTGTGTGTGTGTGTGTGTGTGTTTTGAGCAGCCATCTTGTCCAGCTTTGTGATCACCCACGGCTAAAAAATAGACTCAGTGACGCAGCAGGAGACTCATCAGAGAGATCAATCGCAGAACATTTATTCCAGCACGACTGCACCAGTCCTCTGCGTCTTCACAAAAAAGTGTGTGTGTGTGTGTGTGTGTGTGTGTGTGTGTGAGAGAGAGTGAGAGACACACAAAGCCAGAGCTCTGAGCTTATCGATTCCATCCCCACGGAACACTTTAGCAGATAATGTGCTCACCATCCGGAGGTCTGAAGTAAGAATGAGAATGAAGAGCAGAAGAACATCAGGAATCTGCAGGTCATTTAGGGTTTATTTCCTGTTATGCCTCTGGTTTTGACCAATCACAGCTGATGATGTAAAGACCTTCATTTGCATATTAGAACATGATTGGCTCTTAGAATTTATGATGCAATACTTTCCCGTGTTCTGTTCACCACTCAGGTTTACTAACACGTTTAGCAAAACACCTGGCTGGACTTGTTTTTCGGGGGTGGGGCTTATAATTGCAGGTGTGCGTTCATGTAGAATTTCCTCCAAACTGTGGGTCGATTGCACAAACGGTCGGCTCTAACGGAGTTTCACCTGTTTGCTGTTTTTTATTATTTTCATTTGTTACCAAAACTGCTGCAGTGACAAATCTGGATATCTGATGAAGGAAAATGAATGAATGAATGAACTTCCATTTCCTCATCAGCATTTAAATCCTCTTTACGCTGCACGCAGTTCAGCTCACTGTAAAGCAATGCGGAGCAAACAGGAAGCTTTTTTTTTTTTTACATCACTCCTCGTTTCTGCGGAGTCGGAGTTTCCTGCCACAACATCACTTCTCTCCAAACTCCAGCCTCATGTAGATTAAACAGCGCTCGTATTCAGAGCCTCATTACTAACTCGGTGATCAGCTCAGCAGCCTAAGCGTCCTGACCGATAAGCCTCGGCATCGATTATGCTGAGTCCTGCGTGACGGACACACGTCGAGAAAATTGGTGACGCGAGCCAGAGATCCATCAGCGTCACGTCACAGGAGACACATGAGGTCAAACGAACCCGCAGTCAGCGTGTCGACCCCCATACATCACACGCAGCTGTAAATCTGAGGAACCGCCGCCTCCGTTATATATCACACCACTGCTAACACTGCTAACAACGGAGTTACCATGGTAACAATAACATGGAAACAATAGCCTTCCAACATGGAGGAAAAATCTACACCTTTTACTTTTAATAATTATCAAAAAATCCTGAAGAACCTTGAAAATGTTCCATAAACCGAGGCTAGCGAACAAGAATCATGTAGGAGTTTGAGCTGCAGTGAAGTCTCAAGGGTTCTTATAGTAGACATGGTTCTACCAAAGTCTATAAACCATCCAAAGAACCCCTTTTTCCCATGAGTGTTCCAAGACAGAGACTAAAGTAAAAACTTTACACTGCTAAAGAATTTCTAACTCCACAACAAAGTGTTTTTCAAGTAGAGTTCCAAGTAGAACCCTTTTGGGAATCCTTATTTATCCAAACTATGAACCCTTCTGGTACTAAAGAACCATTATTTCTAAGGGTGCCCCTGGTGTGGGGTGCGTGGTACAAACTGTTCTAGTTATCAAGAAGAAAATAAAATAATAAAAGGGTTCTTCAAGTGTTTTTTAATGGTTCATTAGTAGTTAAGGGTTCTTGGGTTCCTAAAATCCCTCTGCTATAGGGTTCTACTTAGAAACTTTAATGGTTCCACTAGAACAGTGGTCACCAACCCTGTTCCTGGAGATCTACTTTCCCAAAGACTTTAGCTCCAACCATAACCGTGTCCACCTGACCATCTAATCACTGCCTTAAGAAGTTCTTTATCACCTGAAACAGGTGTGTTAGATTTTGGTTGGAGATGAAAGCTGCAGGAAGGTAGATCTCGAGGAAGAGGGTTGGTGACCACTGCTTTAGAGGAACATCTAGCCTTTAGCTCTTGGTACACTCTTTAAAAAAGGGTTCTTCAAGGGTTGCTTAAAGGTTCTACCTGGAAACACTCTGTTACAGGGCTCTGTAGAACCTTAAGGTTCCCTGAAAGGGACGACCAAAGAACCTTAAGCATTTAGCTTGATTCGTTTAATGGAAACATTTTCTCCTACTTTCTCCTACATCCTTATTTATGCTTGATGTCATGTTAATGTAGTATCAGGAGCGCCGATTTAGAACCGTGATTACATTTTGACATTTCTGATCCTTGTGTAAATACAAGAACATAACACACACCTGTCAGCCAATCAGCATCAGTCATGAAACATACTAATTAAATGCTAATTAGAGCACAAATAGCAAAAATGTGCATGTGATTAGCTGCAGCTGTCATGACAATCAGAGGTAATTATAACACAGTGCTTTTATGACATGGTTATGACAGTGTTATGACACAGGGTTAAGTCATTTGTTGCTAATTACAGCTAAATCTAGTTAAGTCAAATAAGAGAACATATATATTTTTCAAGTTCAATATAAATCTATAGACACATTTATTAAATATGCTAATTTTAAAAAAGGAGAAATATATTTCTCTCTTTTTCAGCTCAGCTTGAACTTTTGTTTGTGTGTGTGTGTGTGTGTGTGTGTGTGTGTGTGTGTGTGTGTGTGTGGTCCCTGTATTACTTTTGATAATATATTTCTGATGTGTCCTTGGGCACTATTATACACATCTCATATAAACATTATAAACTTTTCAGATCTCTTAGCTTTTCATTTTCTTTTAAACCTGCGTTTTGATTTTCATGACCCGAAACACACCTTTAAATATTCTGAGATATATCTGGATGGAGATGAAAATCTGATCTAAACCAATTCAAGAAGGTCAGAGAGTCGTGTTCAACCATCTCCACAATCCTCTGAGATGAAAGTAAATGTGTAAAGAACACCTGGAGGAACCAATGTCAAGTGACCTCTAACATCCATCTACACACTGGAAAATGGAGGCCATGATCCAGCACTAGATCTTTCTCAGAAGACAGGTGGGGGAAAAATTGGATGTTTGATACTTGTTAAAGTTTTAAAAGAGCCAATATGAAGAATTTGAATGTGTAATTAGTACGATGCATGACTTTACCATTAGCATGTCTCCTAATAAACACTCACAATGTTTGGACTCATTGTGATCAAGACAATCATCCATGTAGAACCCTACAACAAAGTGTTTTCTTCTATGAACCATAAGAAAAAAAAAGAAAAAGTTAAGGTTTTTAGCTTTTTTTTCTCTTATAGAAACCATAGAACCATCGAGGGTTCCTTCAGGTGGACAAACTGTAGAACATTAAAAGGTACTAGATGGAATATTTTATCTAGATTTCTTGTCAGACATCTCCCAGTGTACGTTCTTAGAAATTTTAGAACCATTAAAGTTTCTTTGGTTGTCCCTCTGGGGAAATTTTAAGGTTGCGGAACCCTACAACAAAGTGTTTTTGAAGGTTCCTCAAAGGTTCTTTGAAGAGTTATGGATTCTTAGCTTTCTCTCTGATAGGAAACCTTTAACGTTCCCTCAGATGGACAAACTGTAGAACACTAATGGTGCTAGTTGGAACATTTTTGTCTAGATTTCTTGACTGTCAGAACTTTTCCCCAGTGTACATCCTTGGAGAACCATTAAAGTTTTTGGTTGTCCTTATGGGTAACCTTTGAGGTTGAAATTTCTATGTAGAACCTTAGAACAAAGTGCTTCTGAGGGTTTCTCAAGGGTTCTTTGATTAGTTATATCCTTTCAGGGTTCCTTCAGAGGAACAAACTGTAGAATACTAAAAGGGTGATAGATGGATCATTTCTGTCTAGATTTCTTGAAAGAGACTTTTAAGAACCATTAAGGTTTCTTTTGTTGTCCCTCTGGGGAACCTTTAAGGTTAAGGTTTTTATGTAGAACCCCACAACAAAGTGTTTTCCTCTATGCAACCTTGGGAAAAACGGGTTCCTCAAGGGTTCATTGATGATGATGATTGCTGATATGAGGAAAACTCTACAAAGAGTTAACCCACGGAAGGCTGCTGGACCCGCCAACATTCCTGGCAGAGTGCTCAGAGGATGTGCAGACCAGCTGGTGGATGTTTTCACGAACATCTTCAACACCTCCCTGAGCAGCGCCATCGTTCCAACGTGCTTCAAGCCCACCACCATCGTCCTCATGCCAAAGAAGTCTTCAGTGTCCTCCTTCAACAACTACCACCCTGTAGTTCAAATGCTGTTCATAGACTTCAGGTCAGCATTCAACACAACCAATCCTCAGCACCTGATTGGAAAGCTGACTCTGCTGGGCCTGAACACATCCCTCTGCAATTGGATCCTGGACTTCCTGACTGGGAGACCTCAGTCAGACCAGCATCTCCAACACCACCACACTGAGCACTGGGGCCCCACAGGGCTGTGTGCTCAGTCCACTGCTGTTCACTCTGCTGACTCATGCCTGTGCAGCAATGCACATCTCAAACCACATCATCAAGTTCACCGATGACACGACCGTAGTGGGTCTCATCAGCAAGGACGACGAGTCAGCATACAGACAGGAGGTGCGGCATCTAACGGACTGGTGCAGAGCCAACACCCTGTCTCTGAACGTGGACAAAACTAATGAGATGGTTGTTGACTTCAGGAGAGCATGGAGTCACCACTCACCGCTGAACACTGACGACTCCTCAGAGTAGATCGTCAAGAGCACCAAATTCCTTGGTGTTCACCTGGCAGAAAACTTCACCCGGTCCTTCAACACCAGCTCCATAAACAAGAAAGCCCAGCAGCATCTCTACTTTCTGTGAAGGCTGAGGAAAGCCCATCTCCCACCCCCATCCTCACCATGTTCTACAGAGGACCTGTCGAGAGCGTCCTGAGCGACTGCATCACTGCCTGGTTTGGAAATTGCAGTATTTCAGATCGCAAGACCCTGCAGCAGATCGTGAGGACAGCTGAGAAGATCATCAGAGTCTCTCTTCCCTCCATCATAGACACGTACACCACACGCTGCATCCCCAAAGCCAACAGCACAGACTCTTCACCCTCCTGCCGTCCGGCAAATGGTGCCGAAGCATTCGGGCCCTCACAGCCTCCTCAGTACTCAGAGACTGGACTGACAACACACACACACACACACACACACACACACACACACACACACACACACACACTCAACTGAACACCATCCCACTCCCTTTGCAATTTTTGTATACTTCTGTAGATACTACCTACATTTTGTTTTGCTGCTACAGTATTTATAAAATATTGTATATAAATTTTTGTCATTGCTATACTCTCTACCTGGCCGCTACCCCAATAACTGCTTTGTCCATATATAGTATAAGCTTATCTGCCAAATACTGTGTCATAGTATGTTATGTTTACATTCACAGCAATTTACTATATGTTTATTCACTTCACTACCGTTATACCGGACACTTTCATACTAGAACTGTGTACTGGTCGGCACTGCACCGTCTCTTACTGTGCCTATTGTCCTGTTTTAGTAGTCATTGTACTGTTTTAGTAGTTTTGTACTGTCTTGTGCTGTTTGAACACATTTGCACATGTACGTTATGTAGATATGTGTAGTCTCTTGTAGACCTGTGCTGTTTGATGTCGCACTATGGTCCTGTAGGAACGTTGTTTCATTTTACCGTGTACTATACTAGCTATATGTGGTTGAATGTACAATAAAGCCACTTGACCTGACTTGACTTGACTTAAAGAACCTTAAAGAACCATTTGTTTTCTTGTAAGTGTGTGTATTAACTGGCTAAGTGTGCAGTGCAAAGCCTCATGCAGCTGAAGGAATGAATGAATGAATGAATGAAGGACCAATCAGAATCCAGAATTCAACAGTTCTGTGAAATAAATGAGCCTTTTCTTGGCTGAGAATAGACCGGCAGCAGAGTTAATGGTCATACCTTTTCTTGACATTTTACTGAAATGAAATCCAAATAGAATTCCTGCACATTGTGTTTCCATGTTGCCGGTTTCTCCAAAACCTTTGACCAGATGCTGTATCAGAACAGGAAATGTTTTTGAGTGTTTGTTTTTCCTCAGCTCTGTGCCAATTACTGAGTGCCAGGCTGTTGGTCTGGTCTCTCTGACCCTGTGCCCCATCTCCATCACCTGTAGAGCAGCCAGCAGTGTCAGACCCGGGCTCCACTCGCTGCCAAATTACAGCCCAGCAACGCTTCAGCCGCATACAAATGTCAGCTATTCAGCAGCTCATAAAGGGAGGGAGGAGTTAAATGTCAAGTAATGCCTTTTAAACTAATTGCCACCGGCGTCTATCCACAAGCCCGGGGCTCCCTTGATTAACGGAGAAGGCGGGATGCTCGTTAGCAGATGTGGCTTTTAGCCTCAGAGGCTATTGTGTTGTTATGAAAGGGAAGATGAAGAAAAGGATAAGAAGGGAAGAGATTAGAGCCGTTAGATTAGACAGAGTTCGTATGCAGTTTCATGTCTCGGCTGCTGATGCAAAGAAAAATGACAAAAGGTTAATGAAGGATTGTTGTTGTTTTTTTTTATCCATCCATCTATCAATCTATCCATCCAATTTCTGTACCGCTTATCCTACACAGGGTTGCGTGGTGCCTGGAGCCTATCCTAGGGGTCGCGGGGCACAAGTCGGGGGGATTATCCATCCATAATGGACAGGATGCCAACTCATTTCAGGGCACACACACTATGGACAATTTGGAGATCCCAATCAGCCTACAACGCATGTCTTTGGACTGGGGGAGGAAACCGTTGTACCCGGAGGAAACCCCCAAAGCAGGGGAGAACATGCAAACTCTGCACACACAGGGTGGAGGCAGGAAATTGAACCCCCAATCTCGGAGGTGTGAGGTAACAGTGCTAACCACTAAGCCACCGTGCCTGGGTGGGGTTAGGTGGGAGTTAGGTGGGGGTTATGTAATCCAATTAAAGTCTTTACTTTTGCTTTTTTTTTTTTTAGCATGAATTAAAGGGTTTAAAAGTCCAATCTAGCACAATGTAATGTAGGCAACACTAAAATAAAGGGTTGGTTCTTGTGGGCGTAGCTATTTCTGTACATTCTTGGGAATTTCAGGACGCTTGGTGCTAATGATAAATAGTGCCACAATTGTAAAAAGAGGCGGAGTTACAATGAGTGCATGATACAGTGTGGCTGCTATGGAGATATCCAATCAAGCTCCTCTTACGGAAAAATCAAAAACACTTCACGTGGTCTTTAATATGTGAAAAACACTTGAAGGTGCATTTCAACATGTCATGCCCTGAAATTGCACGTGGCATCATGTGTTAACACGTGAAAAAGAATTATTCATGTGAGATCGGAAATTTAACTAAATTTGAAATGTTTCAAATGAAAATAAAATCACAAACAAGAATTGACAAGAATTGTCAATATAACTGTATATAATATGTATAACATATTTTTACATAACTTATGTAAAAAAAAAAAAAAGAAATGAACCATGTGGGGGGAAGAATGTGTAATAAAATTAATCATTAATTAATCAATTAATCATGTGAAAATACATTAATGGTGAAAAACCACATGTAAAAAATATGACTCGTGAAAACTACAAAAATTGGGTGAAACGTGTAAATATGAAGGGTTTAAACACCAGCTGTGTAAATTTCACATTTGAAATCACGTGATTATTCATATGTGAAGTTTGTGTGACTTAAATAAAAAAAAAAAATAGCAAAATACATAAGGGCCTTGTCTTGTCTAGAGGTAACATTAGCACCATTTTGGGCTAAAATGCTTCTAAAACTATTTCACCATCCTGACCTGTTTTAAACGTCAGATGCCACATAAATGTCTATCGATGAAAATATCGAGGAATCCAGAATGACAGAGTGAGAATGGGAAAAATATTGACTTAAATGCTGAACTGAATTAGCGACAGGACGGAGTTATAGGAAGAATGCATGCTTGGGCCGGATGAAGGGGAGTTTAATGAGCTTGATTAATTACAGAAAACACGGAAAAGTAAAGAGTGGGTAATGGATGTGGTTCTGAGGTCCTCAGGTAATAAATTCTGATCGTTGGGATTTTTTTCTAAACCTAATAGAGAGATTTTAAAAAGCTGCCGATGCAGAGCTCTGGTGCTCTGCTGTAGGCTGGACGAGTCTGCGTTATTATAAAAATTATAGACTACAAACTTTTCCTTAATGAGTCCTCACAGTGAATCATCAGCAACTATGTAGATTCTTTTCCAATAACAGCCATTTGCCAACAATTACAATATTAATTATAATCCATTTAGAGCTGAAACGTCTGTGAAACTCTAGAGTTAGCTCCTGTTGTCGCTTACGTTATAGCAGCTATAAACAGTCGTTCCCTCACCAGTCTCTCTTTTTTTCTTTTTGGAAGTTAATAAGACAAAAAAAAACGCAGCTTGTCATGTTATTAAGAAACCGCAAAGAAGCGCAAACTATTCTGTCCTGAAGACGTCGGAAAACTTACGTAAAGTTACAGCTTTACCTCTGACTGTCACAAAGCGCTGACACTGGAGACTCCTTCCTTCAACGTTAAATAAACATCTCTTTACTTCACGAAAACTTCACCATATCAATGACTTAATGATTTAATTTGTTTATTATCAGTGGAGTGTCTACTGTACACATCCCGGTTAATGAGCTGTTACTATAGAAACGATGACGTAATAGAACGAGTGCATTAATATAAACCTGCGCTACTGTCCAATCACAAGCCAGAACTCACATACCTTCCCAAAAAATTTTATAATATAACAAAAATGACTACGATATTTGCAGATACAACAAGTAATAAAAATGTGAAATGTCTGACATTTTTCAGATTTTTTTATCCAATTAAAACATACATCCAACCTACTGTAACTGGGTCAGCAGCTATAACTTGAAAGTTTGTACACCCCTCAAAAAAATAAGCTATTACTAATAGTATTAATATGTGGATATGCTGATTAACCGTGTCTTTGATGAACAGAAGAGCTCCGTTTCCGTATAGTTTTACACGTTTAAAAACGAGAGCGCTTCTTATCCATCATCTAAACTACTCAGAATGATCGTTCAAATGCATGTTAGCGTCCGTTTGTTATCCTGTACACCACTTTTCCTTTAGAGTCTGTTCAACATTTCTGTAGCAAACTGATAACACATCATAATTCCTCCACAGAATCGATCAGAATGCAAGCACACCAGAAACGAAAACAGTAATTTAGCACTCAACCTGAACCTGATCACCACACATCACTCTTTATCAACACCGTTCTCTCACAAAACAAACAAACAAACAAACAAACAAATAAATAAATAAATAAATAAGCCCATCTGGACCATAAACCCATTACAGAGATGATAAAGTAAAGCAGGATATAATGGCCTCCGTTTCTTACGGTACAGATGAAGTCGGGATACCGCGTGCAGCGAGCTCGGAGACGATCCGTCATCACCAAACAGGGAACAAAACAGCAGATTTTCCACTCGGCTGGAAAGTGAAAAGGATTTTCACTCAGCGTGAGAAATCAAACATTTGTGCTTTGTTATATGTGAGCTTTAATGAGTGCACTGGGATATAACGGCTGCTAGCGAGTCTTTACTTTCCTCTTTATTTTACGTACACAGCTCGATCCCCGACTCACCCTTCCCTCGTTGGTCTCTGATTAACATTTATTTAGTCAAAGTGAGTGATCTCATTCATCTTTCTTCCCCATTTTGGAAGAAATGCTCACTTTTCTCTTTTCGCTCTTTGAGAATGAATAAAGCCTGAAACCTGTGCTCGAGGCTTTACACCACAGTCCTGTCCTTTCTCTATTCTCCATTCTGGTGTTGATTAATTCTCTAGAACAGCAGCTCTGACAGTAGTGCAGCTGCAAATCACAGGTTGATATTAATGCCCTCTTACTAATACGTTATCGTTTCTATGGTAACAGCTCATTCACAGGGACGTGTTCGGCGGACACTACACTTTATAAATAGACTCAAAAAAATTATCGATATGATAAAGTTTTCTGAAAGCAAGGACATTGTTTAACATTTACGGAAGGAGTCTCCAGTGTCAGCGCTTTGCAACTTTAACATTTTCCGACATCTTCAGGACAGAGGAGTTTACGCTTCCTTGTCGTTTCTCAGTAACGCGACAAGCTGCGATTTTTTTTTCTTATTAACTTCAGGACAGAGAAAAGAGCGGCTGCTGAGGGAACGACTGTTTATAGCTGCTATAACCTAAGTGAAAACAGGAACTCACTTGTTTCACGGATGTTCCATGACATTAAATGTAACTATAAATGGATAAAAAGTATGATGTGATGTTCTTTAACTAATAAAAATTGTAACTGCTGATATAACAGGAATAAAACACGACATTCATGACATTCAATTAACGCTATTCGACACGTGAGGAACCGCTGTAAGACAGATGAGGAGTGTGAATGTGTGAAGACAAGAGCTAGAGATAAACAATAATAAAAAATTATAAAATTATAAAATAGTTTTCATAAGTATTGGCGTTATTAGATTATTAAGCGAATGTTTACAATTATTAGTTTTGTATATGTTGCTTTCAGACATCTTACAGGTCTACAGTACCTTATTAGGAACTTTTCCATGAACTCTAATGCAGGAACCAGGAACCATATCTGAGGAACCTTTTTAGTTCCTGCTTGGTACTTTTCTGAAGATCAGGAACTATTGGGGCGGAGCTTGCTGTAGCGAACATCTATCGCTGGTCAGACGTGAGCTTCATTAAGGTGATTACGGCACAAAAAGTAGATATTAAAGGATAAAAATACTCACCCACAGGTGGTGCACCATTTTCAATGAATTATTTTATTTTTTATTTGTCAATTTATCATCATTTTCTTTACTTCATAATATTTACTGCTGGCTCACGTTAGTCAGAACTGGAACATCCTCTGTGACAAACTGAATTTAAAAATTAGTCCATTTTAAAATAATTTTACTTTCTTTTACTTTCTTTTGTGCCTCCTTTAGTCACAGATCACATGCTTCCTTTTTTCAGCATTAATTTAAAAACGGTCATTTTATCATTTTATTTATATAATTATATTGGATGTTTTATTATTATTATTATTATTATTCATTTCTTATTTTTATTTGATTGATTTTATTTTATTAGTATATCAATTCCTATCATAAAGAAAATCAGTAAACAGGTTTGAAAAGTCTTTTTAACCTTCAGTGTCACCGCTTTAGCCAGAGATGGAGCATCCACTGTCAAAGCATTAAATAAAAAATTTCTTATTTTATGATTTGACTTTATTTTTAGTAGCATGCTATTTTCTTTCCTGCTGAAAATCTACTGTTTGGAGAGAAGTGACTTCTTCATTTCCCTCTCAGACAGGCCTCGCTTTGACAGGCGGTATGATTGCAGTATAGATCGTCTCTGTGTCGAGCTCCAGCTCGTGAGCGAGACACTGAAGCCTGCAGAGGTGTGAGAAATGACTCCAGCGGAGATCTCTGTATTCTTCCTGCCTTGTTGGACGGCGAGGCAGTGAGCGAACAGCGGGACGTGGAACAAACCGCAGCGTGGGCTGAACGCGGCGCGGACGTACACACGCACCGACTCCACGGACTGTAGCCTTTTTAAGGCTTTCTTCTATTTCTGTAATAATATACACAAGATACAGCATCATCCTTACAGATCAACCGAGCAAACGCTCAGACATGATGGCAAAGGTGGAAAATATCAGGACGACCAATAAATAAATCATTGCAATGAAATAAAATAGTAAAATGACTGAAGTATTGAGGAATTATCGGATTTAATTGGACCCCGTGGCAGATAAAAACTAAGCTAATATATCTTACGCCTCACACAGGGAACGCAAGCGGGTATGAACACACTGACTAACGAGGGGTAATGAGAAACAGGTGGAACTAATCAGCTGCCATAGCAACAGGATAATGAGAACAGGAAACAGTCCATATAAGGAAAGTGGGAGATAAAAAGGGACAAAATTAGAGCAGATGTGATAAAATGAATGTCGATAAATTAATAATAAAAAATAATTATTATTAATAAATAAACACTAAGTAATAAGAAGATCTGTAGTCCGAATTGGAATTATTATTATTTAAAAAATAAATAAATAAATGATAAATTCTGTGGGGAAGAAACATATGAAGTCAAGGAAATAAACCAAGCACAAACACGGATGTGGTGTTTCGAGTAAAATAAATAAGTAGAATTTAGGACATTTAGATTTAAAAACAATATTTTTGTGAATTTCTTGTGAATTATATGAATCTATCTATCTATCTATCCATCCATCCATCCATCCATAGCACATACTTTCAGGACTCCAGATCTTTATCCGGCTCATAACTCAAAATATAAAACTTTTTTTTTTTTTTTTTTTGGTAATTGGGGTAAATTCAGGGGGTGGAGTTTTGCTAGTCAGGTGAAATATTATAAAATATAATTTTTTGTCTCCAAACAGGCCCCTCGGCCGTCTTCTATTAGCTATCATGGTAACAGTGTTAAGGACGGAGCCGTGCTGTTTTTCTCAGCAGGATGCACTGGTGTGGAATTGAAATCAACTGCAAGAGTTGCACTTTTGCACAGATACTAAAAAATGCGTGTGGAAGCAGGATTAGCATGTCATTATTCTGTGGTTCTAGCATAAGGCACAAAGTATCCACGGCTGAAATGACGTTACCCTGATTGTGTCCTCATCACGAGACCGTTTCTGTCTCTGATAAAACTAACTCAGTGATAAAATTTTAATGCAAGGCCAAATTAATAAGTGTTTGTTTTGAGCTACATTTAAAAACACTGAGACATATCACGTCCTCTCCGTCCCGGCATCCCTCCGCCGTCCTTCCTCTCGCTTCTTCTCCACAGATAAGTAAATATGAGATGTGTGTTTTGTGCATTCTTTCATCAGTGGCATCTTCTCTGCACCCGCAGGCTGAGGGGCAGATCGATGTGGAGGCGAGAACAAGAACACAGCTGAAAAAAAAGAAAACCAGGACACGGGGAATTGGCGAAGCTGCTTGTGCCCTGTGGTTCAGCACGCAGCGGCCGAGGTTTCGCCATTCTGGTTTTCTTTCTTCAGGCCGAGGGTTCTGTACGACGGAGCTTACATGATGTAATTTCAGATCTGCGCTCACACCAAGCTCTACACTTCCCTCTGGGAAAGCGAGGGAATTCTTCTGGTCTCACACAACATCAGAAACAGAGATGTCTCACACCAGGAGACTAACTTCTGCTCTTATTTGTCTTGATGTGTTTTGGGATCGCTTTCTTTCGACTCATTAATGAAACGATGAATTAATTTTGAATAATGTCTTTTTTTTTTTAGTTTAAACATATTTCATTGTTGGTTAGGTACATTACCCACAATGCTGTATGATTACCTCTAGCTTCATCTCTAGCCAAAGAGAGCGATGCAGCAGCGCTTTAGTCCTTTACAGCTCACACAGATTAGCTACAGCAGCTAGAAACAGTCGCTCCCTCACCAGCCTCTCTCTCTCTCTCTCTCTCTCTCTCTCTTAAAGTTAATGAGAAATTAATCAGCTTTTTGTTACTGAAAAGCTGCAAAGCATAAAATCTTAAAGTTCTGGCTTTACTTCTGATTGTTTACGAAGTGCTGACACTGGAGACTCCTTCCATAAATATTAAACAAACATTTCTCCTCCCAGGAAACTTCACCATATCGACACCTTTCTATGCATTTATGTGGCGCGTCCCTGTGAATGAGCCGTTACTATAGAAACCATAATAAAAGCCATTACGTATTAGTCAGAGCTGCTGTTATAGGAAATGAATCGACACTTTCTGACCAATCAGAATCCAGAATAAGAAGCTACTATTTAAAACAGGAAATGAAGGGGACCGGATTGTTGTGTTCTTCTCTCCACATGAGCTTCATCTCGCCTCGTTACGGTTCGCTCGGTTCGCTGATTAACCGAGCCTCAGGTCCGGAGTCGGGAGCAAACGCCGCACACGAGCGCTCGGCATCCGTGATTGTGCTGCCGCATCATTTCTCACAATCTGCCGTTCGTCCGAAAGCCGAAAGCGTTATTAATAAAAGTACAGGAATCACTTCTGGAGAGAAATGAGGAGGGAAGAGAAGAACGACGGGGCAAGATCCGGCTAAATTTCAGATCTATTAGCTCTGTTCTTATCAATTTACATGTGTTCGGCTACATGTTTCAGGAATTTATGGAATATGAAGTGACTCTGATTAGAGATGTGGAGTCTAGTGGACGCTACGTTGCTCCAGGCTTTATTGAGAACGAGAGAGTGAAATAAAAATATTTATTTACAGAGAAATGAGAAAAGAAAAAAATCTGAAACTCCTGAATTAAGAGGTCAAGCTTGGACTCGCTGTCTTGTGAAATAAAAATGAAATAACACAAGAATACACACGCTAACTTACCAACTAGCTAATAATGCTAAAATGAATACATGCTAACAGCTAGCTACATTAATTACATATGTGTCTTTTATGAAAGCTAAAGCTAACATCGTAGCAGAGACTTATTTCAGTCCAGTATTTATACTTCACTACTCTGATCATAAAGAAGCCTGCTGTATTCTGATTGGACAGAAGGTGCAGCCATAAAGGGATGTTTATTTAACGTGTATGGAAGGAGTCTCCTTGTGTTTATCTCTTTTTATATTCTTCTTCTTTCTCTTTTTTCCTCTGTCTTCATCTGTCTTTCCATCCTTGTCTCTTTTTCTCCCCCTCTCTTTTGTCTTCTCTATCACTCCTGACTCTTTCCTCTTTCCCTCTCTCAATCTTTTCCCACTCTTCCTCTTTGTCTCTCTCCATCTCTCTCATTTTACCTCTCTTTTCTTCCATTTCTGTTGCTCCTGCCCCTTTCCTCTGTCTCTTCATCTTCTTCCCCTCTCCTCTTATCTCTCTGTCTCTCTTCATCTTTTCTTCTCTCACTCGCTCCATCTTTCTGCCTATATCCCGCTCACTCTTTCTCCACTCTCTCTTTATCTCTCTTTTTCATAGTGTCTCATCTACCTCTTTTTCTTCTCACTCTCCCTCTCTCTTCTTGCATGTCTCTTTCTCTTGTTTTTCTCTCTCCTTATATCCCTCTTTCATGTCTTTATTCATGCTCCTCCCCTACTTCACCTGTCCTTCCTTGTCTGTCTTTCCTGCACTCTCTCTCTCTCTCTCTCTCTCTCTCTCTCTCCTCTGTCTAGTCAGCTCTTTCTCTATTTACATCTGTCTATTTCTCAATGTTTCTCGTTCTCATCTATTCCTCCATCTCCCTCCCTGTTTCTCCTGCTTTTTTCTCTTTCAATCCTTCTCCCTCTTTCTATCTCCCTCACTCTCTCTTCTTTCTATCTCCCTCTATCTGTTTTATTTCCTCTATCTCTCTTTCCATATCTCTTCCTCTGACTCTCTCTTCCCCTAAATCCTTTCGTTCCATCTCTCTCTTTCTCTCTCCCTCCTTTTTCAATCTAT
>CM041002.1:631332-701972 GCA_022985145.1 Pangasius djambal | reverse complement strand
CCCTCTCCCTCCCTCTCCCTCTCTCTCCCTCTCCCTCTCTCTCTCCCTCCCTCTCTCTCACCCTCTCTCTCTCTCACTCTCTCTTTCTCTCTCCCTCCCTCTCCCTCTCTCTCTCACCCTCTCTTTCTCTCTCCCTCCCTCTCTCTCTCTCCCTCTATCTCAGCCACACACACACATACTTGGCATTGTCATCTCTAATTTGGAGTCCCGCTAAGACAAATCTGTTTGCTTTTTTGAGCAATTGATGGCTTTAAAATAAATGTGTAATAACCGAGGTGTTCCGGTCGGAGTGGTGGTGAAGTTAATAACTCGGAGCAGTCAGGTGTAGCAGCGACAATGCAGAGCGCTGAAGCGTCGGGAAAATTCCAGTCAAGCTTCTCCACAGTGTTTTATCTCAGCTACAAGAGCACCCGCGTATCACTTTTATTCTCATTTTGTCACCTTCAGTATCACAGGGGGTTTATATCCTCTCCGCTAAAAACCCGTTTCCCTCCAGCGGTCTGTCGCTCCCTCGCTTCTACAGCAGCAGGAAGTATTACTCACAATAAAAAGAACATTAGCTACACAAATTTACTTGTTATTGTTTGTTCTTTAGACGTCTTTAAGATTTCAACCACGTACGTTTACACGTGTACTCAAAGGCGTCTCTGATCAGACTGCCTGAAATCTGATTGCTGTATTTCATCATAATATGCAAATTAGCTCATTACATTCCACCAGTGCTGTTCTTCCTTTTCATGACTTTTTTCATGTCTTTTTTAATCTCTCTAACGTTTTTAGAAACTTTAATATCACCTGATCAGACAGCTTTCAGTCATCAGATGTATTTTGGAGATTTAAATCTGGTTCAGATGGATGCATTTGCACTTTTACTTTTATGTGTTTAATCTCCAACCCTAATCCACATACACACACAGGCCACGCCTCCTTCACTGAGAGTGACAGACACAGAGACCACACCTTCTTTCTGCCAAGAGGCCACACCTTTTTCACTGTGACTGACAGGTACAGAGGCCACGCCTTCTTCACTATGATTAATAGACACGCTTCATTTAGACACAAAGGCCACGCCTCCTTCCCTGAAACTGATGCACACAAAGGCCACACCTCATTCGCTGCAACAGAAAAACACAATGGTCACACTTCCTTTAATCACAGAGGCCACGCCTCCTTGACTCAGACTGACACAAAGGCCACGCCTTCTTCCCTGAAACTGACAAACAGAGGCCACACCTCCTTTAATCACAGATACCACGCCTCCTCCACTGCGAATGATTTGGTCTATATGTATCCATCTTTAGCAAAATATAATAATTACATTTAAATAAAAATAATGTTTAAATATTAATTTTACATATACAGGGATTTCTAATTATTTTCCTTTATTCAATTGTAGTCTTGATTATCACCAAAAAAGGAGAAAAAAAAACACTTTTTTTTTTTCAAATGCATGGTATTTTTGCATTAAAACAAAATAGCAACGTTAAAACTGTTGCTATTTTTTGTGTCACGTACAGGAACAGGTGTTAGCATTTTGTGTTAAAGAGAGAGAAAGAGAGAGAGAGAGAGAGAGAGATAAGTAATTTAAAAAAGAACAGCTGTGATCACACTGAAGGTCAGAATGGAAGGTGGAATAGCGTTGTTTATTCCTGCGGTGTGAGAGCTCAGATCAGAGAGCGTGAAATAAACTCTCGTCACTGCCATAAAGAACGACTGCATGCTGCATGTACGCTGTAGCCCAAAACAGCCAGGAGCCACACACACACACACACACACACACACAGTAAATATAGTATTCATGTAATGCAAATATATCAAAACAGATTGGTAACTTAAGTCCAAAAGTTACGCTAATATTTAAGTGAAAAAAGTTCCTGGTATTCAGAGTCGGGTTACGCACCTGCCTGTGTGGATTTTCTGAGCTCTACATTTATATTATTAAAATAACTGGCGCATAGTTCATGTCTCTGAGGTTGCCAGATTTTTCTTGTGGGTTTTTCAATAGCATCCAGAATCCAAAATAAAAATAATCTAATAAAGAGAATGATTACTTGAATTTGCATATATCCAAGCTATTTTTTTCGTTTTTTTTCACAGATCACATCTGGGGAAATCCAAACTTTAGACAACTTTATATTTTGTAAATTAGAATTAAAAATGCTCCCTGAAACTGTTAATGAATCAAATTTTAAGGAAAGAAAAATATCTTCACTAACTGCACATTATGGAATACTAAAAGCGTTCAGTTCGCTTTGGGAACGCCGAGCTGCAGCTCTGTGTAATGAGCATATGGCGTCTTGTCTGCGTCTCCGTCTCCGCCTGCTCCGAGTTCCCTTCATCTAGAAGAAGATGTATCTTAAAAAATTTGAATATTGCTCTAATTACAGATGTGAATAAATATCCTGACTAACGGCCAGTCTCTGTATGTTCTCCTCCTCCGACGATGGCTCGAGTAAGAACAATACTATTAATCTCAGTAAACAGACACTGCAGCTTCCAAAGATCGTTCATTAATCAAATCCATTTACCGGCTGTCCGTGTGGAAGTTTGTGAGTTAATCTGCAGCGTGTATTCAATTCAGCTTCAAAGTTTTTATTTAGGGAACTGCAGAGATTGATGATGGATTAAAGTCATAAAGAGGACTGATATGGATGGTCTGTCAGTCTGACTGACATGAAAGCACTAGCGATAAGTCCATTTCCTGTCGTCCATTAACAAATAAAATGGTTCCCGAAAGACATTATCGTTTAACCCTTGCTCACTGGTCCAGGTGTGTATCAGGAATGTTTTCAGAACCTCAGGAACTCATTTTGTGTTGAGATGGAAATTTGCAGTGTGTTTTATTCATGTTTTTCTAATGTATTTTAAAGCAAGCGTCAGAGAACACACAGTCAGGGTTAATGTGAGGGTTAGTTTCATTTCAGGAACCATTTAAGGAACGTAAGATTCTGCTGGAGCTCAGAAACATTTTTAGGAATCTTTAACACGTCAGGACCCCAGAAACTTTTTCACACTATCAGCAACCTTTTCAGGAAATTAAGGATGTTTTCAGGGCCTCAAAGTCTGTAGTTCCTGCACTCTGCTTATTTGAAAGCTACTTCTGGGAATGTGTACAGGATAGTTCCTGAATTTTGATTTTTGTAACTGTACTGGAGTAATAGCCAGTAAAACTCTAACTCAGTTATGTATTCTTGGCCAACTCTTCTGTGCACTTTTGATTATTTTTATTTCATCATTTCACACTGCAGAATATTCTTCTCTGGCTTTATCAGGAGCAGAGCTGCAATGCACCAAGACACGTCATGAAAAATGGCCTGGTCCTTCTCAGCATGCTTCTCACTGCCCTACACAGGTCACAGCCCAGAGAAAGTCATTTCTCCCTGTTGATTTTTTAAATGCTAATAAAAGTGCATGTGCATGTGTGCGGTATTATCAGAATAATACGAGCATGTACGTGTGTAGAAGAACATGTATTTCGGCTCTCGTGTTCTCGTGGAGTTTACGTGTTTACGTGTGTTTCCTTCAGCATTAGCTCTGCTCAGGCCCACTAAGCTTGGCAGCATAACTCTTCATCACTCACTAATGCCACCTACATTACAGACGAAGAGAGAGAGAGAGAGACAGAGAGAGAGAGAGAGAGAGAGAGAGAGAGAGAGAGACAGAGAGTCAGAGGGGTATTAGCTGCCCTCCCATTGACAGGCCAAATGAGCTGCACATCAGCCTGTGTGTGAGCACACTATGCCTGTCTGCATTGCACCATTACCCAAGAGAGCTTATAGAGTGTATATACACACACACACGCACACACACACACACACACACACACACACGAGTGTGCTTCCCTGCTGCTAGTCCATATATATTACATCACACACTCTACTCTTTCTTCCTTACACACACAGTATCACACTTCTTACATGCTAAAGATATAATACGTATGGCTTGTATTCTTGTAAGAGTTGGCCGTAACTAGCTAAGAGGACACCGAAGTCCAGACCTCAGTAATTTTGGAAGTTTTTTTTTTTACGTCTCATATAACCTACAGCTGCCAAATTCAATATGGAAACAACAATGTCCTGGTCCTGGTCTGAAGACAACAACAAAGGAACTGGTGAAGGAGTTGGAGACATCAGGTACCAAAGTATGTACATCCACCATTAGGAGAGTTCTACAGCATCATGGCCTGAAAGGATGTTGCGCAAGAAGCCTCTACTCCAAGGCCGGCATAAAAAAACCACACAGAAGTTTGCAGGTGATCACCAGCCTTTTGGAGGAAACTGAAGAACGCCATCCCAGCTGTGAAGCATGGGGGTGGCAGCATCATGTTGTGGGGTGTTGGGGTGTCTGGCTGGAAAAGGAACTTTAGGAAATAGATGGCATCATGAAGAAGGAGGATTATCTAGAAATACTGAAGCAAAACTTCAAGACATCAGGCAGAAAGTTAAAACTTGGTCGCTGCAAGATCTTCCAGCAGGACACTGATCTTAAGCAAACCTCCAAAGTTGTAATAAAATGGCTTAAAGACAACAAAGTTAAAGTATTGGAATGGTCATCACGAAGCCCTGACCTGAACCCCATAGAAAATTTAAACTAAAAAAGAAGTGTTTCAGAGCGAGGAGGCCCACAAACCTGACCGAGTTACACCAATTCTGTCAGGAGGAATGGGCAAAAATGTCCAGCAAAGTATTGTGAGAAGCTTGTGGAAGGCTACAACAAGCATTTGTAAGCACTGTGTAAACTTCTGCCCCACTGAAAATCTGATATAGTAAATAAAAGCTGAGATAAATCTGTCCTTTAGCTATTATTTTGAAATGATGTGTGATGTGAGTAAGGCAGATACCCTAACTGACAAAACACAGGAAAGTGTGAAGCTCAAGTTTGAATGTCTTTAGCCTAGGGGGTATGTAAACTTTTGGCCTCACCTGTGGCATGAAACTTCACAACATACGGCAAAACTTTGGTCTGGTGTGAGTCTTACACACAGTTTAGAAAATATATACAAAGTGTGTGACGTCTGTTTTATAACTGGTAGCAGAAGTGCTGTTCTTAGGAGTGTGTGTGAATTTGGAAGTGTTTGTGTGTGTGTGTGTGTGTGTATACAGGCATTTACCAGCTGTGTTGTAAGGGGTTTGTTTGCCTTCTGTTTTCTGTAAGGGGTTTGTTTGCCTTCCTTTGATTGAAGCTCCTAAAAAAAAGAGGCGCCCGGGCTTGCATTAGACATAATTGGACCCTAATTTGTATCTAAATTCATTGTTACAAGGACTCCAGCACCTAATTAACAGCATATCCACTCTCATCAAGTCATTAAGTAATCTGAATGCAAATCTGGACTTGTAATTGGTTGTGTGTGTGGGTGGGGGAGAGGTGTAAATGCACCACCTCTTGTCTTACACCTTTTCATCGTTGCTAACACAGTAATGAACGCACTTAGGCAGAGAGTTAGCTACTGTCAGTTGGCCAATAACAAAAAATGCACACAGCGCACAGGAAGTGTTTTGTATGCGAAGAGTGTCATGGCTAAGCTTAAAGCACCAGACACAACAAGATAATTCTGTTTTTGTCTCCATAGTTTTTGTTTTTTTTTTTTTTTTTTTAATTTTCATTTTTGGTGCTTGAATAAAAGTTTTGCAGGAACTTTTTAGAGCCCCAACAGCTTTTGTTCCAGGACTTGATTCAGATTTCAAAATTTTCAGGGACCCAAAAGCTTTTATCAGGACATCAGGAGCTTTTTCTGGAAACGAGGAACTGTATTTCTGTAACTTTTTGAGAAGTCCTTAAACCTAACAGCTTTTTTCCAGGAGTGTAGGAACTTTTTCTGGAGCCTAGGCCCAATTTCTTACTAATTTTCTAATGAAATAATTACTATAAAATCTGTAAACTATAACAAACGTCTTGTAATGCTGCATTTACTACCACAGTGTGCAGGAATTGTCTTTTACACCACAATTAAAATAAAAGTGAACTTCGCGTCTATTCAAATAAATTTTGAATTCTCCTAGTTTAGCTTTTGGTGTTTGAAGCTAAAAATAATGAATCTAAGCACCAGAGTAAGGCTGTAGGGCTACGATAGACTTCCTGCTGCAACTCGAGTGCAATCAGATCAGATGTGTGTATCAAATATTAAGTCATGACATCCAGTTAAGAAGTAAAAAGATGTTTTATCGTAAGTATGAGAATGCTTATTTTATTTATTTTGTGTAACTGTGTTGAAGCTGAATTTAAAAAGCATCATTATTAAAATGAGAACCAGTGTGTGAAGTAGGATCTAAAGGCAGGAATGTGCTGTTTTCTGAAAACAGCTATGATTTTACTCCTATCGGTTAAAATATATCGATTAACTGATATATAGATACATGTGTGTGTGTGTGTGTGTGTGTTGAAAATATATTAATATATTGAGTGTCAGAATATACAGTATATTCCCAATCCTCCAACATTACTTCAGTCATTAGAGGAAATTGTGACTGGCTTTTGTCTTACATAAATGTTTTGTTCCTAGTGCAGACAACAATCAGTTCTTAAAACAAATTGATAAATATAATCACTTTAAGTGTCCTTTTAAAGTAATTCAAATTCATAAAACCACTTTAAAAGTTTTTGGCGTGATTATCCGATGACACCGTCTAAGCTGAGATGTTTGACAGCTTGGGGTTTTTATAGCTCTTAAAGCCGGTTATCGTCTGTCATTTCATTTTGAAGAGTATCTTTAAAAAAAAAAAAGTCTTTAGAGCACTCGAAAGTTCTGGTGATGTTGGATGGCAGTGTACGGTGCTTTACACGGGAGCTATAAATGTTTAAGCGTCAGTCAGGCTGCAAAGAGTGTCGTCTTAAAATGAGTCATCAATTTAACACATCTGAAAAGTACATAACAGTGATGTGTATATATATACGGGTGACAAATTAATTGGAAAAAAGTTGTGTCTCTGGTGTGGGGGCATTTATTTATTTATTTATTTATTTATTTATTTATTTATGTTTGCTGGCATGGATTGAGTCCATTTGCAAATCAATCCAAAGTCTGGCTCTTTACAATAAACATTTCCAGCTTGATGGGCGTGGTCTATTCCTGGTGACTCCACCCCCATCTACCATCACCTAATTTGATGAGGATGAAAATGATCTAAAGCATCCACTAAAACCTTCACACTCACCACATCTCAACCCAGCTGAGCACCTGTGGAAGATTTCAGAGTTGTGTTTTTCTTTTTTTTTTTTCTCTCTTTCTTTCCTTTAAGCATTCTCCACCACCAACTAAAGGAAGATCTTTTGGCAGAACGAAACAAAATTCATCCCTCTAGAGACTTGTAGACTTGATGCCAAGTTGTGTCGAAGCTGTCCCGGTGGCTCGTGAAGACCCGACGCGTTACTAACACACTTTATGTTGCTTTTATCATTTAATTTTTTCACCCATCTGGATATCGTACACTCTTTTAAAAAAAATGGTTCTCTTTTTGTCCCTCTGTTAAAAAGTTATAAGAGTTCTCTGTAGAATACTAGCTAGCAAGTTACTTGCACACGTGAGCTACAGCTCACAAAGTTTAAAACCGTGGATCAATTCATTTACATTTGTAACCATAATCATCAACATTTTGACCCGCCATATTTTTTTTATGCTTTCTGGCCAGAATAAGGAGCTGAAAAGGAATCTTCTCTGCCAGAGACTTGAACAGTCTGTGCCAAAGAGCATTCTGGTGACACATTTTCAGAGATGGTGAAATAACTTTTTTTGTATTCTTAGTTGTGAACTTATTTGAAAGTGGAATAGCATCCATTACGCATGTCTGCTTAAAAAAGAAAAGTTTTGCTGACTTCAGTTTCCGTATTTCGTCTCAAAAACAGGACAAAAAATCTCCCTTTGATTGCAAAATGTTACTTCTTCTTCTACTTCTTCTTTTTTTAAAGTTTTCTCCCCATCTTTTGCCCTTTCCAGAGTGAAAGATCAAGCTCATTTGAATTCCGAGCATTTATTTATTTAAAAATACTCGTCAAAAAGTGCTGGCTTTCTGTCAGGTTCGTAATTAAAACAATTTTACAGCAGGTTGCTTTTAACACGCCTGCGAAAATGCAGGCAAGCGAGCGAACGTTGCCGGGGTGACATTTACAAAACGTAATGGAGAGAGATTTTTATCTGTTGTATCTCAGCTCTACGGCAAAATCTGAAGCCCAGCGAGCAAACATGAAGAGGAGGCCAAGGGCATTTTAATGCTATGATACGGTTTCATCCTCTGGCAGGCGTTGGTGAGGAAAGAAATTATCTGATGCTTAAAAAATCTGGATTCAACATGAGAGTTTTGATTAAGCACACTAGCTGGAGTTGAACCCAAAAGTTAGCAAAAATGCTGTCTGCTACATCTGATGTGTTGTAACGATTTAATGTGTGCATTTGTCTAGAATGCAATATGTGCGACTAGCAAATGTACAAATATGTCTACGGCTTTCTTGTCTAGGATCCCTGTGAAAAAAAAACATTCCACTCAATACTAATTGGGCATTTAATATGGAGCTAAAATATCGGTACTCTGAGGATCTGTATGCATTTGTGCCAAAGCAATTAGGATGCATTTCTCTGCTTTTACTATGGATCAGAAATTGGAATAACACATACAGCTTGTCTTTCCATCTGTCCGTTAGCTTCTGAATAAATGCGTTCTTCACTTGGAGTATGAAATGTTTTTTTTTATTTAACAGCAATTTGCCAAGGATTACATTTTTTTATTTATTAAAGAGCAACACATACTTGTTATCCATTTATAGTAACATTTTAATGTCCATGAAGTTACTTCCTGTTTTCACTTACGTTACTGCAGCCGTTTCCTCACCAGCCTCAATACGACTAAAAACGCAGCTGGTCACGTTAACGAGAAATTGTAAAGTCTAGACTTACATTTACGGCTTTACGTCGGGCACTGACACTGGAGACTCCTTCCATAAATGTTAAACAAATATCTCCTTACACAAAACTTCACCATATCAATGATTGCGCATGTTTTTTAAATTGGTTTATGTGGCACATCTACTGTGCAATTCCCTGTGAATGAACTGTTACTATAGAAACCTATCAGAGGAAGTGCATTAATAAAAATCTGTGATTGTTTTTTAGGAAACTAGTTGCACTACTGTCAGAGCTGCTGCTATAGCATATAAATCAACTCCTTTTGATCAATCAATACCCAGAATTCAACAGCACTCCGGTAAAAAAATATTTACTCGATATATAGAAATATCAGAGAACATGCAGGCATTATTTAGAAGATACAGAAATATGATTATGCAGATTTCATTATGTGTATCTCACTATCAAGGTTATATTTATCACACTGTATTTTAACAGTGGGTTTTTTCTCTGCTCATCTATGAAGAAGATAGAGAGAGAAAAAAAACACTTAAACAGAAAAAAGACAACAAATGAAGAAAATCATACGAGTTTGTCCTTACCAGAACTTTAATGGTTTATTAGTAAAGTTAAAATAGCCCAGTGGCAAAGTACTCTACATTATATGTCTACATTAATTCCTGCAGAGCAGGTACCTTAAAGGTTTATTTTTTCACACAAACTTTGCTTCACTAGTTTTAAAGGCTGAAGAGAACCAGAGACGGCTGATCTGAGGCTTGATAGACTAATCACGTTCTGGAGGAATATGACTCTGTAAAATGGCTCTGGCTCGGATTCAGACCTCCAATTCTCACCTGACACCATCTGTGAAGAGATGAAAATGATGGCAATATCTCTGCTATTCCAGTCTGTTGCTTTATCTCTAACAGTGCAGTAGATTAAGATGGTGTTTTTTGGCAGGTAGGTAATTGGCCTCGTTATTGGAATCAAAGTAGAAATTATGACCAATGTCGACTTGCCAGGTGTTGAACAATGGGCCTGTCATCTGACACATTAGTCAGAACTTCACAGAAAGTTAGCCTGGCATGGAAAAATCAGAACTTCTGTAGTTTTGTAATGAGAAGGACAAAACTGAGCCAAGACCAGCAGGGCAAGACCAAGTCAAGATCAGAACCAGGAAAGGGCAAGACCAAGTCAAAACCAGAACCAACAAAGGGCAAGACCAAGTCAAAACCAGAACCAACAGTGGGTTAAGACCAAGTAAAGAGCAATACTAAATCAAGACCAAGGAAGGTCAGGAGCAAGTCAAGACAATGATCAAAGGGGCTAAGACCAAAGGGGCTAAGACCAAAACTAACAAATGGTAAGACTCAGTCAAAGACTAAGAGCAATGAAGGGCAAGGCCGAATCAAAACCAAGACCACAGGGGGCAAGACAAAGACCAAAGGGGCAGGACTGAGTCAAGATTAAGATCAAAACGGGGCAAGTCTGGATCAAGACTAAGACCAAAGAGAGCAAGACCAAGACTGGGAGTCTTGGGAGACTGGAGAGTCGATGAACAAATAATATCGCTGAAGCTGCATATTCTGAACCTCACCTATGGTTTGGCCCAGTACACTTCTATTACAAGATAATTAGAAATGTTCATGGTACTTTTCATTTCATCGTGCTACCTCATTTCCTTTTCTTGTTTAACTTACCTGCACAAGAAAATTTATCAAAAGAGACATCAAATACAACATTAAATGAGATGCTTTTACTCACTTATTGATGGTCCATCACAAAGCTGCAGCACATGTCACTGAGCATACGTCCACATCTGCAACGTACACAACATGGTAATCAATACGAACATTATTGAGCCTGAATAATCAACAGTTAATGGCCAGTTTTTGAGCATATACAAGATTCTTCTCTATCAGAGTCTCATGAGGGCATGTTTACCTCTTTTATAAATTGGTACCCATAAGTTCTTTAATTAGTAATATTATCTTTTTTTTTATTATTATTATTATTTATTGCCCTTTATTGGGTTTTTGGAAGGTGAGGAATTTAGACCATATGCTTACATCATGCAACACAGCAAAAAGACTTTCACATAGGCACCTGCATATCCTTACTCCAGCCTCCAATTTCCTCAACATCCTCTAAGTGCGCATAAAGAATTGAAACACCCTTAAGCTGGAGTGTATGTGGTCCACATCTGAAGCACCATAGATATGAACCTTGCCCTTAATAAGCATATACGACTGGAATAAGAGCATCTTGTGGAAAAACTGGTGGATCTTTTCTTCCAGCTCATTTAGTAACCACTTGAGGCTGTTGGAAATTTAAAAAAAAAAAAAAAAAGGACTTAAATCTGGAGGACTCCTGTCTTCACTTTGATAGGTACTCTTTTTTTGATCTACTATTGCCCTAAAAGGATTCATGCAATTGATACATCCTTCAAGATGGATTTCTTCATTCTGTCCTGATGTACAGGGCATACTGTATAAGTGGGGTTCTCCTGCATTCCTCTAAATGAACTGATATGTAGATAAAGATGGCTTTTTTTGGATTCTGGATCACGGGCTCAAGGGCATTGGATCCAAGAGTCAAGTTGGCTTATCAATTAGAATCACAGAAGGAACGCCAGGAATGACCCTGATCCCCAGTCAACAAAAACCCGTGGACCTTCTCTTCAACCCCTTGAAGTTCCAGCTAATTATTTGAGCGCTCACCTTAAAGCATATTATTTAGTAAGCTTAAATTATTCACTAACTACAGTGAGACTGATTGAAAAGGCGTGTAGTTGTGAATGTGATGAGTATAAATCTGGACTCTCTGAAGCGTGACAGGGATTAGCACTGTCCGGCACTGTCCACTGACCGGAGGAAATGATGCTAAAGATGACCAAAAGGGTTCAAATTGTGTCTGCAAACGCTAAAACCTGACACTCTGGTATTACGGAAAGTTCATGCAAAAGGAGGCAATGTTGACTGAAGTGTGATTTAATGTATGAAAGATGAATGCAAACCTTTGTTCATGTCTTCTTCCTGGATGTGTACGTAGAGTGAATTACACACTGTATGAGAGAGAGGAGGAAAGATGTGGTACATATTTTCTCCACATGCTTATTTGTTTGTGCGTGTGATTACATGCATGTATGTGTGTGTGTATTTATGTGTTCGTCTTTTTCTTAAATAGCAGAAGTGCAGCTCCACCAAGTGGCTGTGCTCTATGTAAACATTAACAGTATACTTCAGGTTAAAATACACAAATCACATCCCCAAAACTACTATTAAGGCCAGAGAGGTGCTTTAGTTACATTATTGCTTTGGCCGATATCCAGACCTACATCCATAACCATGCTTCATTTTTTAATCATGTTTGCCTTTGAAAAAAAAAAAATCTGAGAAATCCCACAGGGTTTGGAATCCTCGCCTGGACTCTCTATTCTCTATTCTCCTCACAGATCCTACACATAAACAGTACAACCATGATAAAGTGCCATATTGAAGGTTTTCATCCTGAGCCTCTCAATTCACTTCATAACCGAGGATCAATCGATGTCTCACTTCTCTCCATCTCTCTGTTTTCGATCTTAGCACAAGCTGCTGCTCACAAAAATTTTTTTTCTGTTTGTTTGTTTTTTTCGCAAAAATGATGAGTCTCTTTAGCAAGGTGCCAAGTGACCAGAATGAATCTTTAATGTATTTCCAAATAGCTGTAATTAATAGTAGTTATGTACTACTCAGGAACTCATGTTTATGGTCTTAGGTGAATTTGTACTCGATTTTGGCTCAGTCTGAAGCATTAGCGAATTGAAGTTTGGTAAGCCAGCTCATGTTAATTTAGTTGATGATTTGATTCAGATTCATGGTCTTCAGTTGAACTTGAATTTTTATGGTCTTGGTCTTGACTCGGTCCTCCTCCCATTGATACTGACTTGGTCTTGCCTCTCTAGTGGTCTTAACTGAGTCTTGCCCCACCCTCCCTTGGTCTTATTCTTAAGTCGGTTTGCTCTGCCTTTGGTCTTGGTCTTCACTCACTCTTGCCACTGTCGGTCTAGGCCTTCATTCATTTTTGCCCTTCATTGGTTTGGTTTTGACATTACCCTGTTGGTCTTGAGCTTAATTCAATCTTGCCTTTTTCATGGTACCTTTTTCCTGACTCGGTCTTCCATCCATGTTATTCTTGGTCTTGACCCTGATTGGTCTTGGTCTTAAATTGGTCTTCCCCTTCTTTGGTCTTAGTCTTGACTCAGTCTTATTTGACTATTTGTCTTGACTTAGTGTTGGACCTGTTGGTCTTGACTCAATCTTGAACCTGTTGGTCTTTACTAATTTTTGCCCTTTGTCAGTCTTGACCTCAACTCTTGCCCTTTGTTAGTTGTGGTCTTGACATGATTTTTTTTTTCCTCCCTTATAACCCCCACCCAGTTCCCAATCAGTCTGGAATTGCCCTTCAGTGGTCAGTGTTGCTTGCCTTAGTCTTGACTCAGTCTTGGTCTTGATTCAGTCTTCCCCTGTTGTTCTTGCTCATAACTCAGTTTTGGTCTTGACTTAGTCTTGTCTCATTATTTGTCTTGGTTTTGACCCATTCTGTTGGTCTTGACTCCCTCCTTTACCACATTCATTTTAGTATTGACTTAGACTTGTGCTACTGTTGGTCCTGACTGGATCCTTTCCTTCATCGGTTTTGGTTTTGACTCAGAGTTGACTGGTTGATCTCGACTCAGCCTCACCTTAGATGTTGAAATCAGCACAAATTAATGTCTATTGTAGAATCTCCTCTGTTACAAAGCCACAGACTGGTAGATTATACATTTCCCTCAACAAACTGTGTATGTATTTCATCAAAAATTACCAAATGCCCTGTGTTTATTATTTTGCTGTTTAATTTCTCTGTATTTGGCTTTAACATGGCATCAAGGCAACCCACCTTGCTGAAAGTGCAGAACATTATAAACATCAATTTGGTTCTGAAAAATGTATCTGCTTCAAAATCACAAGGGAAATAAAGAAAGTAATGAAAAATGGAAATAAAGAAATAAAGATGAGGCATTATGTTCCAGCTGTGTATGTTTTCCCATGGCAGAATGTAGCACGATGGGACAATAAACACTAATATACAGTACCTTCCATTAATTGGCATATACTGAATACTTAATTCAACAAGCTGCATTAATACTCTACATTGAACACAGAAGGGAAATATTTTCCATTTCTCACTGCATTATGTGAGGCTTGAGACTTGACAAGCCAATCGGCAAATATAAATCATTGTCAATATAAAAAAACAACCTACTTTCCTTTTTTCTCTCTAAGATGTTAACATCTGTATAAATATGTCTCAACATTGTCTTAACAGTCGTGATGTTTTGATAACAGCGTGTCCTTTTATGTTGTCACCAAAACGCTGACTCAGCTCAAGAGAGAATTAGATGTGTCTCTGTGAAGTGACAGAAAATCAATGGTGAAAATTGTCAGTTTCAGCTAAAAAGGACTGACAAATAGTTTAGCAGCAGCCACAATTGTTTTTCTTTTTGCTTTTAAATGTCAGGAAGTGTTGGAGAGGGTTATTTTGACCAATTTAAAGTAAATATGTTATGCTGGGTAGTGTTAGCTTACTTCTTTCTCAGCATCTAAAATACTACTAATGCTACCGAGCGTTTCATACAGTGAAATTGTCGATGATGAAAAAAATTAAGCAAAAGAGATAAACACTGCTCAATTATTCATGACACAAAGGGTCTATTGTGCTATAAAAGATCAAATATTGTGGCTCAGATCCCATTTGAACCATTTAGTGCATTTAGAGTGGAATAGCTTTAGCGCTGATCAGTGATCCATGGGGCTGTAAATGCTTTGCTAGGAATCGAAGAGATGAGTGGTAAAGTTAAGATTAGCTAAATCTCAGGACTGTTGCATTAACCGAAGCTTTCCACCAAGACTGAACTAAGCATTTGCTCCATTACTCCATTACAGCAGTAATTGTGTTTAATAGCAGGTAATAAAATTGCATTTTAGTGCTTTAATTGAGATTAGAGCACCATAGGAATATAGGACTGCACTGTACGTAATTGCCATATTTCATATTCATCATTAAAAAAGCAAATTGGGCAGAAATGGTTAGAAGTCCACCTCAACTATTTTCTCTCTCTTTTAAAATAGGATGGAAATAGTAGTATAATGGAAATAATTATAGCTCTATAATCTCAATATAGCTAGAATCTCTCTATAGGACAAGAAGTAGGAGAGAAAAAAAAAAACCCATGGTCAGCTTTTTGGAGATAAAAGAGGAGAAAATACATCTAATTCAATAATGGCCTTTATTAGACCTTTGCTATATTAGAATTGTTTATACACTATTTAGGCTACAAAGCAATTTCAGATCATTTAGCATTCATCTATTTTAAAAGTGGATATGCTTGGAAAAGCAGTTTGTACACTTTCCTCAATAAACACATCAAATAAAACTCCTCTCAAATTTACGGCGCATTTGTTGTTTTTAAAACGATTACACCACTCAATAGTTCCAGAAAAAGATATGTGTAGTAAAATTCAGCGGCACCTATAAGAGCTATAAGAAAATGATTAATGGTCATCTCCATTTCTGCATCGTGTCTTCAAATTCTCCATTTTAGCAAACCAGTTTTAGATTAGAAGAACATTTTCTGTCTTAGGAATTGCCAGAACAAGCAATTTCAAGTTTTCTGGATGTTTTGAGAACACTTATTAACTCAAATGTTTCAGAGCAACGTTCCAGGAACATTATGAAACAGATGCTACGTTTAGATGGGGTTGTGTGTTCACCACATGGACATCATTCATGTAATGAAGGTTTCTGTAAGGAGATGTTTGTTTAACATTTATGGATTTCATTTATTCTCAGAGCTTTGTAACACTCAGAGGTAAAGCTGTAACTAAGTTTTCTGACATCTTCAGGACAGAGGAGCTTACGCTTTGTGGTTTCTCGGTAATGTGACAAGCTGCGTCTTTTTGTTGGTTTTATTAAAAAAACAGAGACTGATGAGTGAATGACTGTTTATAGCTGCTATAATATAAGCGCAAACAGGAACTAATTTGTTTCGTAGAGTTCCGCAACATTAAATTAAACAACATTAAATTATGACATGTCACTCTTTAATAAATAAAAAGCTCCAATTGGAAAATTGCTGAGGGATAAAACACTTTGAGGCAGTAACAGTGATTCCACTTCATCACACCGTTCCTTTGTTGATGATTTTCCTACACCAGCAAAAAGAGTGTTTTGTTCCGTACGTGAAATGCTGTGAAAATGTACATATAAGATGTGACAATAACGAGGACTTTATTCTGGGAAAAAAAGTGTTTGTTCGTCTATAACTTGTAATTTTGATGCAACTATAGATGGAAAAATGTCACCTCAGCAATATACGCAGCTGATTTTTAAACAAATCAGTACCTTCCTTTACCTCGCTCTATTTCAGACTTGCAGGAACAGCTTGTTCTGTCAGTATTACAAGAAAAGGCTGAGAGAATGACAAGTTCTACACAAAGGAAAGTTTCTTCTACAATAGAATAAAAACAGCATGGTGGAGCTCAGTGAATTCAGTGTAGCCTGACAGACTGCAGCACAGGAGAGGAAAAAATCCGCCTTTAATAAAAAAAGGAACGTTTTCGGATGTTTCCTGTGGCCAGTGGCCACCTCCAGAAGTTCATCAGCTGGCACTCCATCGCTGTCCTCCAAACATGTCTCCGAAAAGCACGAAGCGCTTCTCCAAGAAACCATTTTCCCCAACTCACAAAGCAACAGAAGAAACCAACTCCACTCCAGTCCAATGCATTCAGAAAAGACACCAAACTTTATCAAGTGTGAAGTTTTTCTATCTTCCAGAAAGCCAAAAAATAAAAAGTGGAATACT
Source organism: Pangasius djambal (assembly GCA_022985145.1). Lineage (NCBI taxonomy): Eukaryota > Metazoa > Chordata > Actinopteri > Siluriformes > Pangasiidae > Pangasius > Pangasius djambal. The sequence goes on along the minus strand of CM041002.1, from coordinate 685,251 downwards.
GGGACCCAACAGGCGCAGGAGATCGGGAGATGGATTAGTTTTGCATGGCACTGAAATGAGAGTCTTGTTTCTCGAGACAGGCGAATTATTTTCTCCCCAGCAGCCTCCACACACGCCAGACTGTCCAGACAGATCTCTCTCTGCTGCCAGGCTGAGAAACATGGCATCGTTCACAAATCCACAAATCCATAAAAATCTTCATTTCGGAGGTCAGTGTCTTTTGATGTTTTTCGTGAGAAAAAAAAAACTTGAGGCTGGTTGCAAATCCACGGAAGCTCTGTGCTGCCATGCGTGAAATTAAAAAAAAAACATCACTATCACGTTATTGTGAGAAAAATATCATGTTATTACATGAAAATATCACATTGTTATGAGAAAAATAACACATTATTACATAAAAATATCACATTATTACATAAAAAAGCACATCATTATGAGAACAATATCACATTATTACATGAAAATTTAACATTGGTACAAGAAAAATATTATTTTATTCTATTATTATGTGGAAAATATCACTATCACATTATTTTGAGAAAAAAACATAGCTTTATTTTGACAAATCATATCTACAGGCTGGTTATGTTGTTACACAAAATGCTGTCTGGCTTCTATTAAAAACTTCTACTGAAAACTCTGGATCCTTGTGGAGTTGAGCCGAGATGCAGGAATTGCTTCGACGCAGGCTGCACAGGAGCCCAGGTCCTCATTTTTTTCTTGTAATAGCGTGATGTTTTTCTCATAATAAAGCAATGTACTTCTCGTAATATTTTTCTCGTTATAACGTGATATTTTCTCGTTATAATGAGATATTGATGAGATATTTTTTATTTCATGCGTGGAGCTTCCGTACAAATCACGCAGTAGTGCGTGTGCTGTCAGAAAAATATTACCGCAATACAAATATGAACGAAGGAGGAAAAAGTGAGGTATCCATCATTTCCGTGTAAGAGTAAAAGAAATATTCCTGTGAGAGGTTAAAAATGTCTTTATAAAATAACTTTCCCACATTTATAGTGTTACAACCTGGAACTAATTGGGTTTATATGTCATGAATCTACATAAAGCATCTCATAATATTGAAATGGGAGGAAAAAATCAATATAGCTTGCAAAAATTAGTTACAAATACAAAGCATAAAAGTCGTGAATGCGTAAGTATTCACCCCCAGTGCTGTGAAACCCAGAAATTATTTCCGTACAGCAAAAAATATCTTAGCGAAAGAAGTGAAAATATCTTGAACATGGGCAAATTGATCTGATATTTCTTACTATGAGATTATTATAAATCAGATTATTCACGCTGTTCGTAGACGCTTTTTCATATTTCATGCTTAAACTTTTCTTAGTCTATTAGCAAATAGTTTTGCTTCTTTCTAAATAAATGCTTAAATTTAGAGAAAAAAACAAGGATCTGGACTATTTCAAGATTGACGTTAGTAAAAATGTCTAGAAATAGGTTTAATAAACATAAATTTTGTTTATTGAAGTTTATAATAAGAAGTACTAGATCAATTTGACTATATTAAAGATATCTCACTTGTTTGAGTGGCAATGTGTATAAAATCCCAGTGAAGTTTGCCGAAAGGCATGTTGAAGACTCAGCAAACATGGAAAAAGGTTCTGTGGTCTGAGGAGACCAAAATTGTACTTTTTTTGGCCTTAATACAAAGTGCTACATTTGGTGGAAACCCAACCTGAGGACATCGGGGATGATGTGAAGCATGGTGCTGGTAGCATGTTGGGTCAGAGTTACCATTGGCCTCTTGCCTTCTTAACTTTTCTTATGACTCCATCAATATCTAGGTTTGTTTGCTAGGAATGTGCAGTGTCTTAGATAACCCTACCTTGTTGGTATTTAATTGTTCTAAACCTTTGGATTTGGCAAGAGAGAATACAAGAGTTTGAAGGAACAAACGCATGAGAATTCTTTTCCTTTACCAACATGTCAGCTTGGTGACGAAGGAAAACTGGTGACTCTGTTCTGTGTAATATTATAGACATGAAGACATGCAGTGCATAAAAAAAAATTCACAGAGATACTGCAGTAATAATTATATTGCCCCACTTCTTCCTACGAAACTAATCCCGTCCCGATAGGGCTTTGGGGGCTTATTTAAATTAAACCAAAAGTAACAGATTCCCATGACGTTATACTCCGAGAGACTGAGAAAAAGAGGGGTTTTTTTTTCCACTTCACAAGTTAAATTATTCAGACACATTTAAACCATTGATTAAATCTGATCGATTACCATACCTCTAATAAAAAGCAGACATCCTCGCTGCATGATCCGAGTGCTAAAAAAAAACACTTTACATTTTAGCATTTTATCCCTGTGCTCTATACACTGCACATTTAGAAAGAATTCATGCCTTAAAAGCAGTAATGATGCTCAGATCATGAGCTGTAGCAGATGAGAAAGCTGTGTCGTGTTGATAAGCTTTAGCAGACGCTTTAGTCTCGCTACAGCTGCTATCTGCTATCAAACATGCTGAGGAAACACACTGCCGCATACTCACGAGGACCTGCACTGGGATTTATATATGAAGCTAGTGGAATTAATAGCCTGCACAGATATAGATATAGATTTCTACATTAAAATACAGGACACTGTGTATCATATGTGCAGTAGGGTGCTATACTGTCCATCCACCATGTGCTTTTTTAAGGAAATAAAACAATAAAAAAATAAAATATTGGTTTATCTTGTAACAATCCAACAACTGTTTGAGGAGAACCAAAAGAAGAAAGAAGGCATATTCTTCTACTATAATCCAGTGCAGATGTTCATGAGCTGATTGTTCTCCATCGCCATGGGCAGTTCAGATCTCAGAGGAACTCCCGGAACAATAAAGATGAAACTGAAACTTGTGTTATATATATTATATATATATATATATATATATAAAATTGTGTCTTAAATATAACGTAGGTTTAAGGCATAGATTATAGACATGTTTGAATGTAAAATAAAAGAGTGAGTATTACGTTTAAAAGGTAAATGTGAATTAAAACATTTTCGCAAGCTCTAATTAAAATCTGTTAGCATTCAAGATACAGTGAATATATACAATATATACATATTCACAGACATTTTACTGTCATAATTTTGAGAGAATATGGCATTTTGAGAAAGATTCATAAAATAATGTCTTCAACTGGCATGAACAGGTTACTGTAAATTCAATACCTGCCCTTTAGTCCTTTTAAACATGCAATCATCGTTCCCAAAGTGACTTTCAGGCTGCCGTAATGACTTCACTGTTCTCTGAGGATCACTGTATCATGGCTAATCAAAGTTAGGACAGTCACTGAATCCGAAATAGCTTGAAAGGCTAGAAATAATGGCTTTGCCCCAATGTAGAGGGCATTGTATATTAAATAGGGTGCCAATAGATATAATAACCAAAGTGCTCTTTTGATTATATTATCTTGTTTAAGATAATTGTGTCGTTTTCAGAATATTCACATAACAGACGTGAACAGAGGAACATTTTGCTGTTGCTGACCTTTTGGAAAAACCTTTGGATGAAAACATGGCCTTCATCTCATAACTATATGAGATGAATATTAAAAAAAAATAAAATAAAATCAAGGACGATGCTGCGGCTGCATTGTTGTCATGATGGAAGTCATTTCTGAAACTGCATTACTTGAAATGTTAGAGCTCGACAATGGAAAAATGCTGTCTCATACACGGTCTACAGAGATTTCTCCAGGCATAAAGCTTGAGAAGAAGAACGAGGGCCTCTCTCTCTCTCTCTCTCTCTCTCTCTCTCTCTCTGCTTGGTGTGTCGTTGTTGTTGTTCTCTTTGTTGCTTGCTTGCTCAGAAAGAGCGCTGACTTTATGGTACAGAAAAAAAATTCCCACAGGGCAAAGAAAGCGAAAAGAAGAAAGAGAGAGATCAGATCTTCCTTTTTTAATCACAGCTGAAAGCAGGAAGAAAAAGATGATTGAGAAGAGACATTAAGGGAAAAGAGAACTTTTTAAAAAGATAAAATAGATGATAGAAGCTAACCAGAGCTTCCCAACACACACAGGACATCAGACAGATCCAGCTTGACCTTAATGTTTAAACTCTTAACAGGAGTCTGGGATTGACTCGTCAGGCCTGGTGAGCGCGGCACGTCCATCATCACTACACTGAGACGTTTAATCTGTTTCACTCAGTGCACCGCAAAACTGAGAGAAGACACTGTTTTCTCTACCATTTCACACATTAGAGCCGAGACGATGAAGATCTGTGTGTCTTCTGTGACGAGTACCAACAACGGAGCACCAGAGAGGAAGATAGTTCAACACACAATCTCAGAAGTTTTAAGAATTTCATACTGAGGACGGAGAAATGCACTACAGCACTCCCAACCAACATGATGTTAGATGCCTTCAGATGTCCATCGGTAGAGTGATTCTCTATATGTAGAACCCTTCTTGGAAGCCAGGAACTCTTAATTATCTCTTTTGTCTAAGAGTGTGTGTGTGTATTAACTGGGTAAGTGTGCGGAACAAACTCCAAATCATTGCTCAATATTTTCTGCTTCATACCTAGAACCTGTCAGGATTTAACATTTAGCTCTTGGTACTTGGTTCACTGTTAGAAAAAGGGCTCTACAAGAGTTTCAGAATGGTTCTAGGTACTAAGTGCTCCAAGGGTACCAATTACAAAGACTAGCTTAGCTGCTGTAAATGTCTGAAAGGATCTATAAAGCTAAATGAAGATCCGTGCTGGGACTTAGGAGGCAAAGTTAGAATTTGTACTTTTCTCACTAATTAATTCCAGCGGAATAGAACGAAATCTGAATCACATTATAATCACTCGTGTGAATTAGTGTGAATTTATAATCTGAAAAACAACATATATTCTCAAAATAGTTCGAAAAGTAAAGCAAATGGTGCTACAACAACAACAGCTAAACTCCTCGACCTGTCTCGGTGTTAAATAATGCATTGTTGAATACTCTGAGTTGAGGTTAGATTTGTATTGAGTTCTCCACGACTGATTAAATAAAACATTTTGGGTTTTGGACCATGACGTTCTTCCCAAAGCTACAAAATACAGTCCAGACTGTTCAGAACAATGAGGAAGAACATGTTTCACACACAGCGCTATTAGTCCACCCTGGACACATTTACTGCATGGCGTTGCTCGACACGCTACAAACAGGATGAATGACAGCTGAAATTTTGCGGACAGGCTTGTGCCACGTTATCAGGCCCTGACGAACAGCCGCTGTCAAAACTTTAGCAGCTAAACGTAGCAGCAGGTGGCAGATATATAGAGGCACACGGGTTAAACAGTGTTTTTACCAGAGAGGGCCATTTCAGACAGGACACTGGGGGATGAATCTTCTTTATATGTCGCAACCAGAAACGAGGACAATTAATAGGATGACGTGCACATTTTAATAGGAGCGCTGTCAGATAACTCACACATGTTACCATTCTAAAAAAACAAAAAAAAACAAACAAACAGCTCATAAAATAGGCCCCAGTGGGAATCTTCAGCTCAACTCAGCTCCGCTCAGGTAGAACGATTTTCATTTTATTGTTACTGAAATTATTTATGACTTATTGATGAGTCAATAGGGACGTGTAAAAACCAAATTCCAGTTGTCAGTTATTGATGTCTTGTAGAAGGAGAAGGTTTTTTTTTTTATGAATCAGTAATCATGCATTCAGTCGACGTAAAGTGGAAAGAAAAAAAAGCTTTTATAATCACAGTCCTTCAAAAAAAGCAGAGCATGCTGAGCTCATAATTGGAATTAGAAGGATTTTCTCCAGTACATCAGCCCCTGGGGTTTATTAGCATGACCTTCTAACCTTCATCCAAGGACTAATTTACAATCCTGGATGGATCGGGTTTCACCGTTAAGGACATCCTCCATGTTCTACAAGCAGCACTGGTCAATAACGCACGCATGCACAGATTGCCATTCAAAACTTCAGCCAATGGGAATTCTCAGATCAATCAGCAGGAAGGAATTTCGTTTTATTATTTCAGAAATTATTCATGATTTACTGACGAATCATAATCAATGGGGTGGGGTGAAGGCTAAATTCCAGTTATTGAAGTCTCGCAAAAGGAGAAAAGATTTTTTATGTCAAAGTGATGGTGAAACAGAAAAGCTTTTATAATCCATGAAGGAGGATATCAGATAGCAAGAGACGAGGGTATCAGATATCTACGAGGAATACTGTTGAGTTCGACGGATTCTCTGCATGTGGGCTGTTCTGGGGTGCATTAACACAATCTCCTGAACTTATCAAAGGACCAGTGTCCACTTTTAAAATTTATGGGAGCCATATTCAGTGATTTAAGTCCAAAAGTTACATCAATATTCACACAGAGAAAGTTCCTGGTATTCAGAGTCGGGTTACGCAGCTGCTTATGTGGATATTCTGGGCTCCAAATTCAGATTATTAAAATCTCCTGCGTTTAGTTCACTAGTCTGAATATGGCTCTGGATGTCTAATATCAAGATCTTCACCATTGAGGCTCAGTGAAGGAACTAACCAACATTGGCTTTTAATTTTAGTAAGCAAATCCCAGATAAGATATAGCTTATCTTATCTAGGTGGAGGATTTCACCAGCAAGACTAAACCTTTTCTTTTTTGCATTATGAGGAGAACCTCCATGTTTTAATAGAAACAGTTCCCTAACTCACATACAGTACCTGCAACCAATAAAACAACAGCTCATAAAATACAAAAACCAGACCGAATGGGACTCTTCAGCTCTCTCTGTCTGAACTATTTTCATTTTATAGTCATTGAAATTATTGATGACGTTCTGACGAGTCAATAGAGATGTGTAAAAGCTAAATCAAAGCTGTCAGTTATTGACATTTTGCAGAAGGAGAAGCTATTTTTCATGAATCAGTAATCACACATTTTGAGAGATCTTAGCACATACGTGAGAGGAAAAAAAAAAAAAACCCTGACAGAAATGGTTGAGCTTTGCCTTTTTTAAATCTTCTTACATAAATATAGAGATTTTTTTTTAATGGGTTAGTTAGACATTTGTTAGATGTCAAAATAAAGATGTATGTGAAACCATGAAAAAAATGCCCCAAACAACTTCAGAAAAAACAAACACGGAATTAGACAAGAAGCAGGAGCACTCACTGACCAAGAACATAAACTGTAGATATATAAACAGCAGGATTAGCTTAAAGCAAGACACAGGTAGCAAAGATTACCTGCAAACACATGAAAAACTAAGCAAGGGAGGAGAAAACAAAGCCAAAACCCTAAAAAACAACAAGTTGGAATCTGTGACGACAGTAAATACAGCTTGTCTCTTTACTGAGAAGAAGTTCTCACAACCGTCGACCCGATTCATCCTCTCCGCTAATGTCATACAGCTAGAAATATAATTCACACCTGAGTAAGGTTGCCAGGTCATGTTTTCTTAATTCCATTGGTTTGGAACCATGACCTCTAGAGTTGGTAATCAACTGTGAAGGTTTTACACCAAATTTGGATTAAAACCCATCGATCTAACTTTAAAAACCTGGCCACTGAGGTATGTATTTAATGTATTTGCTTTATTTCAGGATGACAGAACGCCCAGACAAAGCATGTCTTTTCTATAGCTACTTTATCACGATTGGATTCTCATCTTCAGAGAGTGCTAAGTGGACAAAGCCAGCCAGTCGAGGTACAATCGACAAAATGGAAGTGACCCATTTTCCATTAGCCGTGTCCGTTGTTCTCGTCCAGCACAAACAGTATTTCTGTTTCTCCAAGGTTAAAAGTTCTAGCAACTCAATATCACAGTTTTTATTCTCAGAAGGTGAGAGCAGTAGAGGATTCTCACAAAACGAGAGAAAAAAACTAGGCCACATCTGAGGTGTGATATTTTTCCTCTGGCTGTATGCTGAGAAATCTCTCTTTTGCTGGATGTTTGTACACACGAGTGACCTGTAGAAGATAGAGACCTGAACTCGTGAGAAATGTGTATGGCTATGAATGAATAAGGATACTTTTATTTGATTTAATTTTATACAGGTGAAGTTGAGATGAAGGTGAAGAAAAAGTGTAAGTGCTGAATCACCACCATCAACCTTAACCTGCACCTTAACCTGCACCTTCACCTGCACCTTCACCTTCACCTTCACTTTCACTTTCACCTGCACCTTCACCTTCACTTTCACCTTAACGACTTTGCACAAATTGAGTCGTGTGAATTGTTATGAGCTTGAGAGTCTGCAACTCTGTTGGCTACAAATCACACCAAAGTGTAAAATTAAGGCCCTCTGTTTATTGGAATTTATTTATTTATTTATTTATTTATTTATTTATTTAAACAGCTTTCATTCATTTAAAATTCAGCTCAAAGATCTTTACAGTGTGATGTAAAAAACTGTAAAATAAAATATGCAAAGGAAGAAGAAAAATAATAACAATAATACATTTTAATATGAAAAGTAAAATGTGTAGAACATTTTAGGAATAAAATGATTAGGATTAGGATTATTTTCCTTTCCTGAGATTAGGATTATTTTCCTTTGCTGAGATTAGGATTATTTTCCTTTCCTTAGATTAGGATAATTTTCCTTTCCTGAGATTAGGATTATTTTCCTTTGCTGAGATTAGGATTATTTTCCTTTCCTGAGATTAGGATTATTTTCCTTTGCTGAGATTAGGATTATTTTCCTTTGCTGAGATTAGGATTATTTTCCTTTCCTTAGATTAGGATTATTTTCCTTTCCTGAGATTAGGATTATTTTCCTATAAATGTACTGAAGTGTTTTATATGTGTTTTATAAGAGTTCCTTTTACACCACAGCAAGTTACCAACAATTTACATTTTTAATTCATTAATGAACGACACTTTTTATCCATTTGTCCAGTTATTGTTACATTTAATGTCGTGGAACATTCCTGAAAACAAGTTAGTTCCTGTTGTCACTTATGTTATAGCAGCTATAAACAGTCATTCCAGTCAGTTTCACTTTTCTCTCTCTCTTAAAGTTCAAAAAATGGAGCTTGTCGTGTTACTGAGAAACCGCAAAGAAGCGTAAACTCCTCTGTCCTGAAGATGTCAGAAAACCTAAAGTTACAGCTTCACCTGTGACTGTTACAAAGCGCTGACACTGGAGACTCCTTCCATAAGGAGTGCCCTCCTGTTTGATATGGATTTAAGAGAAATTCAGTAGAAAATAGAAAAACATTTCCACTGGAGAGGATATAAACATGAGAAACCTGCAGGAATGGGGTTACACAGTCAGACTGCTCAGCAGGTAGAGAGAGAGAGAGAGAGAGAGAGAGAGAGAGCACTGGATTAAAAAAGGAAATTTAAAGAGGATGAAGAAAAAAGAACCAAATGCTAAGATGGCCGTCTCCCCATTAACTGCAGCAACAACATAAGAATTTTCTTCAACACAGAAAGTGTTACTTATCGTAATTTTGAAATAAAAATAGCCTTCAGTGGCATTCAATACTAATAAAAGTTCACTGTGTGGAGTGTAATTAGCTTTATAAAAATTAGCTTTATGCTAAAAAAAACTCTACAACATTATTTAAGAGTGTTGTTCATAAGGCTACACTGTCCCTACGTAACCCTTCATGAAAACTGACCTGAACACCTGTGTCAAGTGATGTTGTTGCCATAAGGTTGTTACATTACTTACAGACTTACTTACATTACATTAGAATGTTATAACAGCTGCATTTGTATCTCACTGAACTTCTGGGAAGTCAGTGCGTCATAAAGTGATGTTAATTGGAAAAATGAACAAATATGAGCACTTCTCCTGTTAGTCACCTTAGTTTCATATTTCTGCTTAAAGGAGTTATATGCATAGTTATAGCAATGCTATGGCACTGTAATAACATGGTTATGTATCTTATCGTCTAGGTTAAAGTTCTCTTTTTTTCTTTTTCGTTTTTTCCGGAATAAAGAGACACAAAATTGCATTGGAGATAACATCGAAACAGCTACATGGTCGTGACATAAGTCAACGGGACAAAAATGTTTGTATATGTTATTTTTGCTTATGCTTGGTTTATGTAGACGTAATGTAGTTTTATAAACGCTGCTACAAAAAGATCTTCTAGTTGAACTTCAAGTAGAGTAAATATGCGGCAGATTTGCTATGGTCATGCTAAAATTCATCGTGGTAGTGCTGAGGCAAGTGCAGAAAAATATGTGTGTGTGTATGTGTGTGTACGTGACTATGATGCATAATAACCTGACTATTACATCCAACTTAGTTTTGATTGTTTCAAATAGGGCCTGAAATTGCATCGCTTGGTTTAGGCGAGCAGCTCATTTCAGAGACTTTATATTTGATGTTGCAGTTGATGCTGAGGTGTTATTTTGTTTTTTGTTTTTTTTGTTTTTTAAAAAAGATGCAGTAATTGATGTGTGTGTTAGTGAGCGTGTATGCCAGGCACGAAGCAAAGCTGTCTGTGTTGCGCGAGAAAAAGGGAGCTGCAGTCCGTTTGGAGGATGAGTGTGTCTGGGGGGGAGAGAATCAGTGAGAGAGGAGACTGGTAAAATGGCAGCAGTGGCGTGGAGATGAAAATTGATTTATTGCTGCAGTGATGAGGAGCGGCGTGCTTGACGCTCTGGGGAAGTGGACTGCAGCAACATAAAACAGTGCTTTTGATAGTAATTGCTGTGGGGGTCTCGCAAGACCCGCTAACATCACGCCACGCTGAAATTTATGCATCCCCGATGCAGAAAACCCGTCTAATTTTTTTCTGCCTCTGACGAGTTTGGGGATCTGTGTCGGGGAGCAGGTAGCAGGCCGCAGCAAGCCGACGAGCTCATTGTGAATTCTGCAGGAAAAAATGTTCATCTGTATAGTTTTGTGATTTACAGAAGAACCTATCAAATTCTCACAAAATTTTGCACCTCAAATCTTTTGCCTTTAGAAGAATGCCAGTCCATCTCGGGAATAACGTCCTAAACGTTTCCCATCCAGGCCGTATTCCCATCTCACACCCAATGTCCACGTGATCGACTCCAGATCCACTACATCCCTGGATAAAGTGCTTACTGAAGAAGCGATTCCTCAGGTCCTGCACTTTTTACACCAAGGGTGTCTTCCTGCATTGCGCCCAGCATTCCCGGGATAGACTCCGGATCCTCCATGACCCCAACCAGGATAAAGCAGTTACTGAAGATAAAGTCCTCAATCTGATAAATTTTCCAGAAGATTTTCCAAATCTTTAAGATGTATTTAGAAGTTCTCACTACTCTTCACCATAAATGTTCAGTGATTAAGTGTTGCTCCTCCCAATCCAACATGGCTGATGGTGATAGAGGCTGATAGAGGTGATATAATGCATTGCATAAGGACTCATAACAGTGTGGGTTTTTTCCCCTAAAGTCTTTGTGTACAGTGCAGTGTTCACTCTATTGGATATTCACACAGCTAACACCCCAAACATGCTGGAACACACACAGAGTTCATTAATAAGTGTATGTTAGACTATCGTCTTTAAACACCTAAAATGTCTGGTGGTGTTGCTGAAGTGATTTAAGAGTTATTTTATGAGGCAGTGTTCCTGACTCTGGAGTAAATTACAGAGCGCACACTGTAGCCATGCAGGACAGCAGTCGATATCACTGATGGAGATGATGTCCATTCAGCTGTGGCGTCTGTCCAGAAATTCACACACTGCTGTGTGTCTGTGTGTGTACATATAGCATATATATATATACATCTCCAAACAGCAGTGTAAGATTGTGTTCTTCGCCAGACGCTTTTAATACATGTGTAAAATGAGACGCAAAGCGGTGTTTGTCTAGATTATAATGTCTGCCAATAAATATATATACATTCAGGTCCATAAGCATTTGGACAGTGACAACTTTTTCTGTAAAATTTTGCCTCTGTACACCAACAATGGATTTGAAACGAAGCATAGAAGATGAGATTGAAGTGTAGACTTTCAGCATTAATTCAAGGAGTTATTGCATTAACCGTTTATGTCATTTATGTCATTATGTCATGACAAATAAAGGAGATAAAAGGTCTGGAGTTGATTCTGTGTGTTGAATTTGCATTTGGTAGCTCTCAGTGGGAGCTCTGTGGGAACTCTCAATATGTGACAAAACAAAACAAACCTATCAGAGAGATAGCGGAAACTTTAGGCATGGCCGAATTAACAATTTGGTACATTCTTAAAAAGTAGGAATGCACTGGCAAGCTCAGCAACACCAAAAGACCTAGAAGACCACGGAAAACATCTAAAGTGGATGATCGCAGAATTCTTTCCTTGGTGAAGAAAAACCCCTTCACAACATCTAGCCAAGCCAAGAACACTCTCGAGGAAGAAGGGGTATCACCAAAGTGTACAATCAAGAGACAATAAAAAATAAAAAATCCTCTAAAAAAAGCCTGACCAGTTCTGATGCAAGATTAACTTGTACCAGAATGATGGGAAGAGAAGAGTATGGAGAAGGAAAAGACAGGTTCATGTTCCAAAGCATACCACATCATCTGTTAAACATGGTGGAGGCAGTGTTATGGCATGGGCATGTATGACTGCTAATGGAACTGGGTCACTGGTGTTTATTGATGATGTGACTGCTGATAGAAGTAGCAGGATGAATTCTGAACCATCTGAATATTTCTGCTCAGATTCAGTCAAATGTTGCAAACTGAGAGGGCAGCACTTCACAGTACAGATGCATAATGACCCAAAACGTACCACAAAAGTAACCCAAGAACTTGGAAATGGAAAGATGTTAAATGGCCAAGTCGGTCACCTGACCTCAACCCAATAGCGCTGCTTTTCATTTACTGAAGATGAAACTGAAAACTGAAGTCAGAAAGACCCACAAATAGGCAACATAATTTCTGATTAATAAAGAAAAAAAATGTTTTTTATCTTAAAAATTAAATGTATTATTGTTTATTTTTTTATTCTGACCACTGCTTTGAGTGAATGCCACTTCAATTTTCATAATATTTGCATATTGAAAGGGAGAAAAAAAATCCACATATTTAGGGTTCAATGTTAAACTTTTAGTCACCTGAAACAATGTATGTCATTTATGGCATAATTTATTGTCACATATAAATAAATTCAACTTTTTATTTTTAATTATCTCATTTTCACTACACATTGTAGAAACATTTCAGGTGTGCAAGCAAAAGTGATTACAGTTCAAGCAAACATCATATTTAGTCACTTGTGATTTGAGATGAGGATGCTTGGTCTTAAAAATCGATTCTGAGAATTAAGTGTGTGAAATATAAACTTTGAAATAATTTGAAATTAAAATTGTATATTATTGGGAGTCATCAACATGGAGAATCACTGGAAATGCTCGTTTGGTGAAGAGAAACAAAAAGAAACCTTTAGCGTTGTTGGTTTAAAAAAAAAAATTGCAAACAAGCCTGGAGAATTGGAAATGCATTAAGGCGAGTCTTCATGTCTGTGAAACAAAAATCAAATCAGACTGAGAATGTGCAGCAGCGACGTTGGTTTGATTCCCAGTGAGCACTTTAATCTCGCACCACCAGTGACTCAGACCTAATCTTCCTCTAATAGAAGCTCTGGATAAAGAATAAAAAAATAAATAAATAAATAAAAACAGCCAATTAGCATTTGTTGTACCACGTTTACGTCCCAGATTTGTTAAACTCTGTGTTTACGTTTTCACTTTAAATTCTTTCATCACCACATTTGTCTATTTTCGCTTCATCTCTACCGAAAGAGAATAATGCAGCGGTGCTTAAGTGTTTTAGACTGTCCAGCTCCATAGGTGAGAAAAGAAAATTCTTGCTCTTTTTGTTATTGTTCAGGAGCTAACTCAGTGAACTCTGTTTGCGAGTATTGAAATGTTCATGCACAGGCAATAACAATGTACCACTGTGACATCAGCGTGACACACGCAATCGAAGATACAGCACCAACCAACGAATTAGCAGCAGAATCACAACACACCAAGATATTTCATGTGCTTCAGGGTGGAGGTTTCCTTTAAGCCGATATGACTCATCTCTCTTTGGGCTAAGAGGGTTCTGTTGATCTTTCATATGGAAAAAAGCATTTCTCTTAATGAGACTGAGGTAGGCCACGAGTGTGTGTATTTTTCCTCATTAGGGTACATGGCAGTCAGTCTTGATTTAATAAGGCATTACTTATTCTACACAATTACGTCATTACGTTATTATATTTCTCCGAAGTCACGGAAGACTTCATGCAATGCTAGCATGAACATATTCCTTCCATACCTTCCACTGGCTTCCACAAACAACAACATGACGTAATTGTGTAGAGACTTCGCTCTCAGAGTCGCACACATGGCAGCTCTGCGAACATACACGCTTCACAACCAAGCTTGTGATTTCCCAAACCACATCATTCTAAGTATCCCATATGTTTCACTAGCATGCTAAACTCATCATTCTCAACTCTTGAATAATTTCATAGCTTATTTAACTACTTTGCCGTAGTTTATGCTCTCAGCATTTTAGAGCACGCAATCTTCTTCCTGTGGTCATGGAAATTATGCTAAAAGTTTAACAGTGCCACCTGCAGGACCGGAGCTTTCGTACGCAACAGCCGGAGAGAATGCAAGCTTGTTAGCTCATGAAGGTGGTTTCATCTTCACACAACCTTCGCAGATGTAATTATGCTGAGACGAGAGAACGAGAGAACGAGTTATCCTTTGAGTCTCAGGGAGGTTTTTTTCCTCGCCACTCTCGCCTCTGGCTAAATAGTAATCTACATCCAGACTTCCGATAAGCTGCTTGCTCACTGGTGGCAAACACTGGTGGCCTCCTCGAGCTGCCCGAGGCACGTTTGACCACTCGATGAACAATCGATCCAGGGATGTGTAATTAATAGAATGTGAGGCTGCTGAGAAATGCCTTATTAAACCAAACTTAATTTCAGTGTGTAGAACCTAATGAAAATTTACAGCAGCAGGTCTCAGCACCAAGAAGCGAATCGATTTCCATTTGTAAATGTTAAACAATTTATGACTTACACCCTTATTTAAAGCTGAATTCTGTGTTCTGATTGGTCAAGAAGATTAAAAAAAAAAGGTTTCTGTAAGGAGATATTTATTTAACATGGAGCTCCTATTACCATCCTGAAGGTGATTATTTTCCTGTAACAACACATCCCTAAGTGTATTATTCCTCTTATACCATAGCAATTTGCCACCAATTATGTTTTATTGAACTTCTTGAAGAACAATAGGTCATACATTTTATCCATGTATTTTTACATGTAATATTGTAGAACGTCTGCAAAACGTGCATCTCAGCGTGGAACGGAAACTGCTCAACCCAGGACCTCAAAGCCCTGCAGAGAGCGGTGTGCTTAGCTGAGCGCATCTCTGGGTCTGCTCTCCTCTCTCTGCATGACATCTACAGTACGGCGATGCAGTACAAGGGCTGCTAAAATCATCAGGGACTCCACCCACCCCGGGAACTGTCTGTTCAGCCTGCTGCAATCAGGCAGGCACTTCCGTAGTCTGATGGCTAAAACCGAGAGGCTCAGGAGGAGCTTCTTCCCTCAGGCCATCAGACTCCTCAACACGGACTCGGATCCACCACGCAGATCCCTCAGGACTCCTCAAGGACTCTACAGTCACTTGCACTCCACTGACACTGCACTATGCACTTTGTATTGTTACTACATGTAACATACTGCACGTTTTGTACATCCGTTTTCGCACGTTCCTGTACATTTATTTCATACTTCATATTTGTTATTATTTCATATTCATTTCTGATTTTAAAATGTTTAACTTTGAATTTAGTATTTAATGCACAGTGTAAAGAGGAGTAAGCCAGGTTTCCATTTCGCTGCAAGTTATATATTGTATATAACTGTGTATGAGACAAATAAAAATCTTGAATCTAAAACTAGTTCCTGTTCTTGCTTATGTTATAGCAGCTATAAACAATCATTCCCTCACAAGCCTCTCTTTTTTCTCTCTTTTGACAATAATAAGACAAAAAACACAGCTTGTGTGTTACTGAGAAACCGCAAAGCATAAACTCCTTGTCATGTAGCAGTGGAGATGGAGCAAGTTCAGGATTTTAAAATTTTCTAACAGGCAAACAAAGTCAAAACAAGTTTCACAAAATGAGCATAACAAAAAAAAAATTGGAGAACACAGCATGAAGCACAAACAACCAAGCAAAGAACCAGCAGGACTTAAATACAAACACTAATCAAAAAGGAAATGCAAAACAGGTGAGTGTAATCAGAAGAGCAATAGCATGTGACAGGGTCATGATTTGGCTGTAGTCTGTGAGGCTGATGGGAAATGAAGTCCAAAGCGGCCATATTGATGAAAACCTCTGTCCTGAAGATGTCGGAAAAGTTACAGCTTAATCTATGACTGTTACAAAGCGCTGACACTGGAGACTCCTTCCATAAATGTGAAATAAACGTCTCCTTACTTCAAGAAAACCTCTCCATGTTACTATATAAATGATAACTTACTAGAACGAGCGCACCTGAGCAGATCTGAAGATCTCTAATTTAGCTCAAGCACAAGCTGGTTGGTGTAGAATTTATATCTTCTTCCTCGAGCTATTCGTGAATGGTGAACATGTTTGTCCTTTGTTCTCTTTGTTTTGATTAGATTAAAAAAAAGAAGTTGTGTATAGCATGCCGAGCAAGGCAGAGCTGAAGGAAAAAGTTCACAGTTGCCAAGCAACAGCGGCCCTAACGAACTAGGCGGTGACAGTGCAGCGGCTGAGTTAATAGGAACATGCAACGAGATGAACTTCCAGTTTTCTGATCCAGCAAAGGAGATTGCTCTCATCTTTGTGAGGCTTGTTCATTTGTTCGTAAAAACCTCCCCCCCCACCTCGCACCTCAAAAAACCATGAAGCAGGACACGAATGCTCTCAGTTCTGACTTGATCATGGTCATGAGACAATTGCTTAAAATTCTTGAGTAATAGTACGATGGTTAATGTTGTGGATAGATTTTGCACTGCGTCATGATGTTTACGCATCATTAGTTTCACTCCTCCACCACGTCCTGTCTTTAGATTAATGTCTCCATCTAGTGCCAGCTCCTCAGAGCAGCTCGCCGAGACCTTCAGGGGACCAGGATGAAGTGCCGAGCTCAGCTTTACGTCCCTAACCACCCTTTTTTTTCCCGTAAGCCAGACACAACAGGAAGCTGCACTTTTCAATAGAGATAAAGGGCATGTGTGACATGAACATGACATATTTACAGAAAAACAGGCCGAGAAATCTGAGATTTCTATTCACACTACCTCTTAAAGTGTCCTTCTCTGGCCTTTTCACACTCAGGTCAGACTCTAGAGTCGTTTGCAAATTCAGGTCTCGTGGTCGACAGCTCAGCGTCTCTCCCTAAAGGCGACTTGATCTCTACTGACATTTTCAGTGGCTTATCTCCGCACTTTACCTTCACCGCAGCCAGGAGCCGAGCTTAATTATACATTTACTTCAACTCAGTTTGGACATGGAGTTTGCTGAAACTTGGTTATCACAAGAGAATTGACTCTTTTTGAGAATCATACTTCACGAAAAAAGCTTTTTAATACCTGGTGTTCATATAGCTACATAACACGGACATAATGCCTTCATGGCAAACTGAATAAACCAACATTAACATTTATAATGGTGTATTCCAGCAGGTGTCAGAAATGTAGATGATGTATCACAGAATTGATTTTTTTTTTTTTTGCCTGACGAAAGGTTGTATTATGACACATTCGGAGGCTACATAAACCCTTCATAAACCCAAAGGGCATA
The DNA here is from genome assembly GCA_022985145.1 of Pangasius djambal. Classification (NCBI taxonomy): domain Eukaryota; kingdom Metazoa; phylum Chordata; class Actinopteri; order Siluriformes; family Pangasiidae; genus Pangasius; species Pangasius djambal. The sequence continues at coordinate 667,526 of CM041002.1, read as the reverse complement.
AAATTTGCACAAAAAAAAAAAAAAAAAGTCTTAAAAAAAAAGCCTCATTCCAAACATCTGCTTTTTGTCAATTTATGTTTTTTTTTCAATTGATGTCAGGTTGACATAACACCTAGGTATTGACATTAAGAGGAGCTTATGTAGGTGTCGTGTAGCCCTATGAAGTGCGTGACTGTCATACCAGAAGGACACTGAACTACAGAGTCGGTTGTTATGAAGTTCTAATGCAGTTTATACTAATTCCAATGTAATGTCACGTGTTATTTCGACTTGACAGTGATATTAATAAAGGCAGTCTTTATGGCAATTCACACCTGTTGAAGTAAGCCTTAATAAACGTTTATGTAGGTTAGTGTCAGTTTTCATGAGCAACTTATGTAGGTGTCATATGAAGTACATGCCTCTGACTTACCAGAAGGACTCTTGTTTACAAAGTAAAAGGTTATGAAGTTCTAATGCAGGTTATGGTAATGCCAGCCTAATGCTACCTTGTGACAACTTAATGCCTGTTGCAATAAGCCTTTATTTAGGTTTATATCAGTTGTCATGAGAAGCTTTTACAGGTGGCATGTAGCCCTATGAGAAGTGTAACTGACATTATCGTTGCTATGAAGTTATAATGCAGTATATTGCAATTCCCTCCTAATGCCACGTTACATCAATTTAACATCAATATTAATGAAAGCAGTCTTTATGGCAGTTGACGCCTGTTGGAATAAGCCTTTATACATGTTTATGTAGATTTATGTCAGTTGTTATGAAGGGCTTATGTAGCTGTTATATATAGCCCTATGAACAGAAGGACACCGAGGTAAAAGTCAGTTGTTATGAAGTTCTAATGCAATTTATCCTAACACCGACCTATAGCCTTAATGCTAAGTGTTATGTAAACTTGACATTGATATTAATGAAGGCAGGCTCTATGGCAGTTGATGTCTATTGGACATTTATTTATTTATTAATGTTTATGTAAGTATAAGTCTGGTGTTATAAGAGGTTATTGTTGGTTTTATGTAGCCCTATGTACACTAATAACACTGAAACCAATGGCATGAACGGGATTAGAGACTGAAGTTGAGACCAATGTTTAGAAAGAGATAAATCCTTTAATTAAAAAATCAATAAAAGAGAGGCTTGACGTCTGATTATGATCTCTATAAGAGCAGCTATAGATGACTCAAATGACTTCCATAAAAACAGGCCATCTCTCGCTGAAGCTGCTGTTCTTCAACACCACTTATAATGATTTACTGCACTCCTATATCTTATTAGTCTTAAGCGTACATTGTAAAGCCACATGCGACTATGAAGGTGCCGATTCTGAAGCAGCGACTTCATTCCACGGGAGTCACGTCGCGGGGCGGTTAATCTATTTTGCCGGGAAAGTGAGCGACGAGGGCATTTTGGTAAGTGCCCTTTTTAATGTCCTCCATTAGGGTGGATCAGGGAGATATGTCTTTATCTGGCGGCTCCGGAGAGACAGACTCGATGCCGATGACCTTGAGGAGACAGGAACACGTCACTCGTTTGATTCGTCTCCCCAGAGGCCTCGGATCTCCAGAGCTGCCTCGCTCTGACACGCCAATGAGTATTGATCTGAGGGAGCGACTCAGCGTAATGATGCAGAATTATAATTGCACCAGCTGTCCTTTTCCTGTGCAGCATCTTCTAATGTATGCTAACGCTACACTGGAGCACGCTCGCACATCCTGCAAGGCCACGCTGAAACTACTGAACCCTGAAACAGACGTAGAGGTAAATAATCTTAATAATGCACGAACTCTATGCCACAATTTACTGACTCTGCTTTAGAGTCAATCTGCATCATTCAGCACTAATTTCTTATCAAATTCACTCATCAGTACGGTTTCATGCATGAGAACAAATAAATGAAATGAAATTTTCTGTTATTTCACTTTAAAACTTAGGATGTACACTTGGCAGTAACTAAGCAAAACAACGACACTGAAGTAAAACTTAGCATTTATCAAGATTCTATATATTTTAGTATTAAGTATTATAGTATTCAGTATTAAAAATTATAACAATAGTAGAGAGAATAAATCCCTGATTAAGAGAATAAACTCTCTGGGAACTGTAGCAACTCAGGCAATACACACTAAACTAACTAACTAACTAAAATAAAATAAAATAAAATAAAATATTTATTTATTTATTTATTTATTTATTTATTTATTTATCTTAAAATAGATTATTGATAAATCATTTATCTTAAGTTCAAATAAAGCAGATGGTATAAATTGGCTATATTTCAGATACACGTTTCATATACTATATACTGTATATCTGTATAAAATAAATTGATACATAGTCTATAAATTCTGTAAATTGATTTAATCGATTTAAATACAAGTTGATGGGAAAAAATCCTGAACCCTCTGCTACACTGTGAAACTGTGATCTACAATTCTTCAGGACATTAAAGAGGAGTATTTGTAATCAGCGTCTGTCTGCGTTAGAAACGATGATACATTGGTTACATCGAATGATTTCTCCACAAATCCTGCTGTCCACTGATGAAATATGAAGAGGGTGATATGCACATTAAACTCTGCCTTCAATTTCCAAATCATTACATAATGAGCTGCAGTGTGCACTGAGGATGACAAGCACGGCTTATTATTATTGATCTGCCCTGAGAGGGTGTGTGTGTGTGTGTGTGTGTGTGTGTGTGTGTGTGTGTTTGTGTGTGTGAGGGGTGGTTTGTGATCCATCAGTACCTCAAACCCTTTCATCTAATGCACCTGTGGGGGCAATTAGCCAAAACAAGCCCACTTTGATCCAGCGCAGTCGGCTGCAACCTGCAAAGGATCGGAATAAAGTGCTGGAAAGGATGGAGCGATATGAAGGAATAGCGTGAAAGGTGGATGGAGTGATGGGAAGGATGGAGCTTTAGCAAATAACAGAGTGATAGGAAGGATGTATGGAGTGATGAGAAGGATAGATGGAGTAATGGGAAGGATTGATAAAGTGATGGGAAGGATGGGGCATTAGGAAATAATAGAGTGATGGAAAGGATAGATGGAGTGATAAGAAGGATGGATGGAGTGATGGAACAGATGGCTGGAGCGATGGGAAGGATGGATGGAGTGATGGGAAGGATGGAGCATTAGGAAATAATAGAGTGATGGGAAGGATGGAGCATTAGGATAGAGTGATGGAAAGGATAGATGGAGTGATAAGAAGGGTGGATGGAGCAATGGAATGGATGGATGGAGTGATGGGAAGGATGGATGGAGTGATGGGAAGGATGGAGCATTAGGAAATAATAGAGTGATGGGAAGGATGGAGCATTAGGATAGAATAGAGTGACGGAAAGGATAGATGGAGTGATAAGAAGGATGGATGGAGTGAGGAAACAGATGGCTGGAGCAATGGGAAGGACGGATGGAGTGATGGGAAGGATGGAGCATTAGGAAATAATAGAGTGATGGGAAGGATGGAGCATTAGGATAGAGTGATGGAAAGGATAGATGGAGTGATAAGAAGGGTGGATGGAGTGATGGAATGGATGGATGGAGTGATGGGAAGGTTGGAGCATTAGGAAATAATAGAGTGATGAGAAGGATGGGTGAAGTGATAGGAAAGACGGAGTATTAGGAAATAATGGATTAAAAAAAAACAGTCCAATTACAAACTGGAGGGATGGAGCTGAGGGGGCGGGGCCAGAATTCATACATCCTACTGACACTGCTGACGTTCCAGTTTAGGCCACGCCCACTGTGGGTTTAAATCGGAATACAGATACAGACAGTGGCTCTGTGTTACACTCCAAATGTACAACAGTCTGAAGCTACAGTAGCACATTTCCATCCACTTCCCAACGTCTCACAACGTTTCTCCTTTAAATACACAATGCATTCCTTAATCCAGGCTAGTTTACGTTGTCTATCTCCAAACTCCACAAAGAGAGGGTAGTGGATTCATACGGTTCAGGATGAGTCCAGAAAAAAGGATTAAATGGGAAAATTGGGACTCTTGCTATAAATACTACACTCTCAGAATGCTCAAGTGTGCTAGCTGTAGAAGAAGCTAGCAGCATAAATGCCACAAAGAGCAGGAGAGACGTGTCTGTGCTGCTAATTGTCTCATTTTCCTCTCATGTCTCATGGTCAGGATGATAAACGAGTGGTGCGGAGTTCATCTGGGTTTTGCACTAGCAGAGAAAGGGATTATCCTGGCTTCTGGGAAAAGGAAAAGAAGCAGGAAGCTGGACGGGTGAAAAAAGAGAGAGAAGGCTAACGATGTCTCTGTCAGTGCTGCCAATCACAAAGATGGACACCTGCTTAATGTCTCAGAGTTGGGGAGGAATACAAAAACTATGTTACAGCTCAAAGCTTATTAATGCAAGGCTCACCATTTCAATTCCCTTCACGGTGGAGGTGTAACGATGGCACGTGACACGGTCATGGGTTACACCCGCGCATCTTATTAAACAGGACTGCGCTGCATTGATTTAAGAAGGAAAAAGAAAAACTCTGGATCTAACACACACTCATGCTCTGCATTTACAGAATGAGACATCCGAGATTATTTAAATGTTTTTCTCTTTTTCTATATTTTTAGTTATTTATTTATACAGTGGATATAAAAAGTATACACACCCCTGTTAAAATGGCAGGTTTTTTGTGATGAAATAACCGAAATAAATCACGGCAACTTTTCCCATTCCTCAGTGGAATGCATAGAAAATGAAGTGAGAAGCAATAAGAAACATTTTAGGGAAAAATAGGGAAAATAAAAAACTTATAATAACCTGGTTGCATAAGTGTGCAAAGCCTTTTATAACTGGGGATGTGGCTGTGTTCAGAATGTACCAATCACATTCAATCTCATGTTCAAATGTAATTATCATACAGCTGTGAAATGAATCAATGAAATGATTCTGATTAACCCCAAATAAAGACCAGCTGTTTCTGTAGGATGTTCTTCACATGTTCTGCAAAGAGCTGACAAAGCACGCATCGAATCTCACTTGTTGAAAGGCATCGATCAGGAGAGGGGTATAAAAGAATTTCCAAAACATTAGATGTACCATGGAACACCGTGAAGGTCTTCATCAGCAAGCGGAGAAAACGGAGCACCACAGTGACATCACGAAGAACAGGACGTCCTTCGAAAATTTATAATAGGACAAGACAAAAACTTACCAGGGAGGCTGCCAAGAGATTTACGCAACATTAAAGGAGCTGCAGGAACATCTGACGAGTACTGATTACTCTCCGCATGTGACAGCAATCTCTCATATTCTTCACATGTCTGGGCTGTGGGGTAGGGACGGCTAGACGGAAGCCCTTTCTCACAAAAAACATCCAAGTTCCAAGCCATTCACCCCAAACTATGTGGTAAAATGCGTTATGGTCTGATGAGAACAATTCCAAAAGGAACAAAAAACAAAAAAAAAGCACATCACCAAAAGAACACCATACCCACGGTGAAGCACGGTGAAGCACGGTGGTGGCAGCATCATGCTGTAGGGCTGCTTTTCTTCAGCCAGAACTGGGGCTTTTATCAAGGTGGCGGGAATCATGACTAGCAACAAATACCCACTGATTTTAGTGCAAAACCTTCAGGTGTCTGCTAGTAAGCTGAAGAGGAAAAGGAATTTCACCTTTCAGCACGACAACGACCCAAAGCACACATCCACATCAACAAAGGAACGGCCGAGCCAGAGCCCAGACCTGAATCCAGCTAAAAATCTGTGGGGTGACCTGAAGCAGGCTGTGCGCAGGAGATGCCCTTTACAATCTGATGGATCTAGAATGTTTTTGCAAGAAAGAGTGAGGAAATATTGCCAAGTCAAGTCAAGATGATCCACGCTGATAGACTCTTAACCAAAAAGACTGAGTGGAGTAATCAAATCAAAAGCTGCTTCAACAGTGTAGTAGTTTAGGGGTGTGTATACTTATGTAACCAGGTTGTTGTAGGTTTTTTATTTTCTCTATTTTTCCTTAAAATGCTTCTTATTGTTTATTATTATATGTTATAATTTCACATAGAGGGTGGAAACAGTTCTGACAGGCTTTATCTAGGTTTCATTTTTTTTTTACATCACAAAAACCTGCCATTTTAACAGGGGTGTGTAGACTTTTCATATCCAATGTAAATATCTTTAAATATGACAAATAAAGCATTGCAAATATGTTTATTAATAATATATACATGTAACGTATTTATCATTTTTCACTTTAATTTATGTGTGCAGATATAAAATATTTTTAATAGTAGTATAAAATTGTGTATTTGTGTACATCTTTTTTTCTTTTTTTCCAGTAATAAATAAAAATGTTATTTTTTTAATATAAAAAAATAAACACAATTTTCAATAAATTCTTACCATTTTCAGTGTATTTTTTTTTTTTTTTTTAAGTTATTTTACACATAAAAGTCATAAAATTTTGTACTCAATCTTTAGTTTCATTTTGGTTTTCAGAGATTAAAATATTAATTTGTTATTTATAAACGAAACACTATTACAGTATATATTGCTGATGGTTTGATAGTAAACCTAAATATCGTGATAAATATCGTGTACATCATAGAAAAGTATCATGATCTGATATTCTTTGTCATCTCGGCCAGCTGTAGCTCACAGATAAAGATAACAATACAAGGAAAGAATTTTGAACAGATGATTTTAGCACAGTCCTGAGATTTTATAACGCATCCTCGAAGACTCATTAGCATGGAGTGTGTTAGCGGCGAGAGTGCAGCAAGATGAGCAGGTCCTTCAGTGTGAGGAGAGAAAGACAAGAAGGTCAAAAAGACTGAGCACAAAGGGTCAAGAGTCTAATCAGTCATGAAGAGGGAGCGTGCAATAGGAAAAGAACGTCTCTCACACACACACACACACACACACATTGCTTTACTTATTCAGAAAATATGGCTTTGATTACAAGATCATAATAACACACTAAGTGTCTCTTATCTTGCAGGGGCGTATATATAATTTCTGCACACATAAACACACCCAAAATGTCATTTTATTTAAACAAAAAAAAAAAAAATCATATTTCAGAGCAGATAAAATGGCAGGTGAGTCATCCCTGTGCTTTACAGCCACACTTCACAGATTGAGGTCGCAGTTTCACGCTGACAAATACAGCGCAACGAGTTCGGATCTTAATCTCATAACGATAATGGACGAGATCAGGATGGGGGATAGAAAGCTTCGAGTGTGTGTGTGTGTGTGTGTGTGTGTGTGTGTGTGTATGTGTGTGTGTGTGTGTGTGTGTGTGTGTGTGTGTGTGGGTGTGTGTGTTTTCCCAAATCCATGAGAAGCCGTGTCCTTCAGTAACTCATCTCTCCCCATAAAAACACAGCACACGTTTCCACAATCTCGGATTTCACGTGTAGAAAAATCACAAACTCTGTCGCGTGGTGTACAATTATTGGGATGGTATTTTTTACAAACCTGCTTCTAGGAGTCTCTGATTTATATTCAGTAAAAAAAATTTTAATTACTTTAAAGGATTTTGAATGAATTTATAAGAAAACATTTTTGGCATAGATGGAAAGCTAAAATGGATAAGAAAAAGAAACAATTTCCCATATTTGTGTGAGTTCAAAACAATCTGAACCCTAATGCAGGGTCACGACCAATTAATCGTTGAATGCTCTTCGAATTCTGACAAATTCTGATAAATTTCGTATTATAATCTTGTAATCTGCCTTTTCTGAGATCAACACAGTTAGTGTTTCTACAAAGTTATAGCGGTTTAGTGTGTGGTACAAACATCAAGTGGTTGTTCTTTTGTAATGTCCAGGGAACGTGTTTTTTGGGCAGTTTTATTAATGAAAAGTGCCAGAATCTCTAGCAACAGCGAGACGCTTTAGCAGCTCTGATCTAATTTATAGAAAGCCAACCACATTTTCTCGTTCTGCACTCAACACTGCTTCAGCTTAACCCTTAACCACACAACCAACCGGAACTCTTCAGCTTCCTGTTTCTTAAAAAAAAAAAAAAAAAAAAAAGACATAATCCACTGTGGAGTCTGAACTTTCAGTAATTCATAATCCTTCCTCGCAGATCCTCGTAGTTGTTCCTGTTATTGCGTATTCCTGACAAAAGCAAAACATCCAAGGTTGTCTCGCCAAAACGAGTCATAAAACCCGTCAGAACTTCCGATTTTTTACCCACAGCAGATAGTCGAGAGGACAGAAAACCTTGAAGTTTTACGACCCAGCATCCATCATTTTAGCGTAGCAAATATGGCGCAGAGCACCAAATAATGGGATGGAGAAAGCGTTTGGAATCCAGTGGGAGGCTTACGGCACTCGCTTTGACCCACATAAACCGCTGGGTCAAGTCAGGTCGGGTCGACTCGGCTTGGGAGGTTAACCTCACACTAACTCGAACCCTCCTAACCTTCCTAACACCTAAGGACTGGTTTATACTTGGCGCATGAGTTTGCATGTGCGTACCGAAGCAGCGTTAGCATGAGCGACATCGTTCTGCGTTCTTTTTTGTAAGATTAAAAGTGAAGTCCACAAGATGGCACAACAGAGTCAAAACATCCCTGTTTCCAAACGATGTTAAACACACCGACACGCTCTGTTTCCGAAACTTCCCTCCGTCGTCCTGATTGTTGTCATGAAATGCATCTCAGATAATAAACTTTGACCTGACATTCAGGTTCTTAGTAATCTAGAAGATCCAGGCTACGGTTTTTAAGGCTAGGTCGGGTTTTTAAGCACGAACCATAACAGGTCAACCAGTTAGTTTTCAGACAGTGTGTCACATGGTGCTATACTAAACCCCATATATAGTATTGCATCACGTAGGTGTGTGGCATTACTTTCTGATTACATGCAAAGATGAAACTCTAAACGACTGCAGGATACATGCGGCAGCCATTTTGTGTACATGTGCCCTTTAACCCTTAGCTACAATGTCGCTGATGTTCTTAGAATCGTTTTATTTATGATTTTCAGGCTGAATTCAAGCTAAACCCTACGTTATAACTAGCACTATTCTTCACATTAGTATTCCTCGTCTTCCTCAGTCCTCCAGCCTTCTTTACCTTCACTTTGTGTTGGAAATCGTACAGCTCGAGCTCTGCTCCAGAACATTCACAATAATCTTAAAGCCATGATAAGGTGTTTCCTTTAAATAAGCGTGAGCATCTCTAATGGCTGTCTTTATGAGTGTCCCTTCTCCATTCCCTTCCTCCCTTAAAGAGCGATCGGCTTTGAGAGATTGAAACGATAATGCTGGGGAATATAAATGGGGGTTTGGAGAAATCTCATTTAAAGTCGCAAAGGGAGAACCGTAGCCGTGTAAACAAAATTCTATTTCACATTGTTAAAAGGTAATTTGTCTCCATCACGGCAGGCAGGGCTTTCATAAATAAAACAGTGGATCTTTCAGGTGAGCGCTCTGTTTATCCGCTAGTCCTCGCTCCTCTTTTTATTTTTGTTTTCTTTTTTTTTTTTACTTTCTGGGCTTCAGAGTTCTGAGTTACAGTTCGGAGTACCTGCACTGAATTAAAATCTCATCCTTAACCCCTACATGCTACTGTAGCAAAACAAGGCCGAGGAAAACCATCTAATTGTAACATGCACCTATTTTGTCCATACTTGACTTTATTTTAGAGCTCGTAAATGAGGACGAGTTTCTTTTAAGGGCGTTCTATAGTCACCGAGGCTTTTGGCGGCTTGTTAGGACATGAGAAAAGAAAAAAAACAAGAGGTTATAATCCCTTTATGAAATGATGTAAGCTGACAAAAGAGCAAGTGCCAATCGACAGCAAGGCAGCTTCAAATCATCACATGACCATTCCCATGACCAGGACAGGACAAAAGATTGTCATTTTGGTGAAGGTTTTGGTAAAATTTAGCCAATATTAGTTATGTTAGTGCTCCTTGAGCAACAGTACTAACTGAGAGAGAGAGAAAGAGATAGAGAGAGCGAGATTAAGAAGTCAGAAAGAAAGACATCTACTAAGACAAACATCTCTCACAACGTCTCTGAAGTGTGTGTGAGTCACTGTTATCACAATCGCAAGGTTGCTCAGGAGCATTAGCGTATTTCACTGTTCCTCATGCACTGCAGGTCGTCTCGGGCCGGACGCTCGTCTGATTTAACGTACACATTCAGAGTTAATGTTGCATCCATACGTGACTCCGTAGAGAATCCGAGCTCCGGGATTGTCACGCTAAATCAAGCCGGGTGTCTACATGCAAAACCAATTATGAAGATTTACGTCAATGATGTCGTGCTGATGAAGATGATGCGTAAACACGGCGAGGTTTTATCGTCCAGATGCAGTACGACTGCGTAATAAGTAGCTAATCATCTGTCTGTGACTTCATTTCACTGTCAGTGGTGTTAAACTTCGTTTCAATTCGACAGATATTCTTCCAGTGGCTAACGTTTGGCTACACCAGCTACTTCAGTCCATTTCACAAAAAATAAAAAAGCAAAAACAACAGAAAACTATGTGCTGGATGTTCCTACATTTACATACTGACATCATTTCCACCATTTTTGATTGTTTTCACATTGTGAACATAAAAACCATCATTTTCAGATTCATCCATTTGGAAAAAGATGGAAAAATTCTATTTTAGCACGGTAAGAAAGGTAAAACATATAACAAAAGAGGAAATTTCCATGTATTAGTGTGGACTGAGATGAGAACAGACGGAAAAGTCTAATTATTTGTCTAATGAATGCTGAATTCTGCCAAACAACCAATTTTTTTATTGAAATGACATGAAACTTTTTCTTTGCTTTTGTGTAAGCACTAAACACCACTCTCTGGTTTAAAAATATGCATAAGATGTAAGATTTTTGTATAAAGGCAATATTCCTGAATGAAAAGGGAAAACATCTATATTTAGTCTTTAAGATATTAGCGTCACTTGTGATACACAGTAGCACAGAGCCTAGCATAAGTGCTAGCTTTATCTGCTAACTGCAGTAGCGGCTTATGCTGCCCTTTTTATCCATCCAGCATGTCAGTGCACAAATGGAGATAAAGAGAAAGAACGACAGATTAAAGATGATACGCGAGCTGATTTCAGAAGTAATCAAGAAGTGATTGTGTGTTTTTCCCTTTTTTTTAAATACTTTTTTTCATGGCCAAGAGCTCCTCTAATCTCCAAAATAAAGGCGTCCCGACGCCGACTCGCACAGACGCACGTGAGAGAGCTGCCAATCACGCTAACTTTCCACGTTCAGTCGGATGTCTGCAGCCGTCAATCCGAGCATGCACTATCATTCTCTACAGGATTAAACTCCACGTTAAATTGACTGCTTGGCTCAGAAGGAGCTGAAATGATGTAGGTCTGCAGAAAGGGAGGAAGAGAGATAGAGAGAGAATTACATCTCCAGCTCAATGGGATGGCAACAAACTTCAGGGAATTATTTATTGTGGGATAATTAAATGCACAGTGAAGCTTTAAATCAGCTAAATAAATTGTTTTTCTCAATTATTCCCACTCCATTTTACATCTTCCTGCAAATCGCTTTACCTTCACGTGACTTCATTATTTCAGCTTTTTCCTCAGGATTGCACAGAGAGAAAGAAAAACACTTTTATGCCAAGCAGAGTGTTGATAATTATTTCTGAGCAAAAATGAATGCATTAGTCATACGAATTAAAAGAAAGCGGAACTTCCAATAACACTCGAGTCATGATGTGATTTTACTCATCGACCTCAACCATGTTCAGTGACCAGGTCAGAAACAGCAGCAATAAAACACAGCGTGTGTTCGAAAGCTCGTTCGTAATCGCTCATTTCAACTGCCGAGCCACTTCACGAGCTGAGGTGTGGACCTCCAGAACATTCATTAATTTCATAATCTTAGATTATTAAAAAATATATATATACAGTTTTCGAACCAAGGAAGTCTGAGCCAAGTTCAGAATAAGTGCACACTCTTAGAGGAAAACAAAGTGGAATCAATTTTGATTGGAAAACAACTGAAGAGCCACTAAGGGTTCTGGATTGAACCTTTTTGTCCTTTTAATAATGTGACAACTTAGAACAGCAGTGTTTTATTCCTCTTATCCCACAGCACTTTACCAACAATCACCTTTTTTTATTTAGTAAAGAATGACATACTTTTTATCCATTAATATCTACATTTAATGCTGTGGAACATCCACAAAACAAGTGAGTTCCTGTTCTCACTTACGTTATAGCAGCTATCAACAGTTGTTCCCCTCCCTCGCTTTTTACTAAATCGATAAGACAAAAAAATTCAGACAGAAAACTGCAAAGAACATTTACGGAAGGAGTCTCCAGTGTCAGTGCTTCAGGACAGAGGAGATGTCGGAAAAACCTAAAGTTACAGCTTTACCTCTGACTGTTACAAAGCACTGACGCTGGAGACTCCTTCCATAAATGTTATATAAACGTCTCCTTACGTCAGAATATCAGTGATTTTTTAAATCCTTTTATGTGGAGCGTGCTTGTTACGTGCTGTTATAGGAAATGAATCATCTTCAGGTTTGGTAGCAGTAACTCCACTTCATCACACCACCCCGTCACTGAGTATTTTACTGTAACACACACACACACACACACACACACACACACACACTGTTTTACTCCTTACTTCTAGACATGATGCTTTTCAACAGAAAGACGTTTAAGGCACTGTAATATTCCATTCTATCCATTAAAATCTCCTGGATCTGTAACTAAATAGGAATGCTGGAATGAATGAAATCTAATGGAGGACATAATTAACGACAATTATCATTAAAAAGTGAAACTTAGCTCTCTGAAATGTGAATTTTTTTAAACATTTAGATACACATAGCCTAAAAGTCTACCTCAGCTGCTTGTAACTCAATTTTCACGATTCAGATGGAACACTATTTGAGTGGGATATTCTCTAAATCTTAAATCCAAGAGAAAAAACATGCACAAACAAGGCCAAAAAATGAAGGTAAGGATTTTTCTACTCGAAAATGTGACTTAAGCAACCCACCAGAGGTCATGTGACTATTCTACTGTGCACAAATCGTGTTTAATCAGTTTAGAAATGCAATTTTACCGCGATATCAACCGCTGTCATATCAGATCAAACGCTGTGACGTGAGACGGATCGTTTCTAAGCACAAATCCAGGATTGAAGATAAATCCATCAATCAGCAGCTCATAGTGTCTCTGATGTGAAATACTGAATCACATCCTGTTGTGTTCGTTACGTGACCATTCCACCATGCAGACGGAAATCAAATCATTTCTTTTTATACACTTCTGGATCTTAGCAGATGAGAAGCGTGAAGCCACCCGGTGTTAAGTGACTCAGTGGAGCACAACACAGTAAACCAGAAGCTTCTTCGCTTTCAGTTTGACCCTTTGGCTAAAAAACACAACAGAATTCATCAGGGAACAGCGTACTAAAGATTTTTCACTGTCAGTGAAGTAGCACACGGCATGAAAGCTGATAGCATTGCTTAAGGAAAGGAGAGCAGTGAGTGTTTTTTCCTCTCAAAGTCCTAGACCTTTATCATGGTCCAGTAGTCACAGGTGCTGCTTCAGCAAGGATTTGTTTACTCTGCAATTTCCAGGAAAGTTGTTGACCGACAACTCTGTCCTTTTTTTTTTTTTTTTTTAGCACAAATAAACAAGCGTAATGTAATTTCATGTGTTTTCTGGAAGCCTCAAAGTACAAAATCAGCGCTGGATAAAGTGGTAAATGACCGGCTGCTTGCATCAGATTGTGGATATGTTTCTGCTGTTGGTTCTACTTGCCTTGATTTTTCCAGTGAACAGATGTTGGGTGCGTCTCATTTCTTTAATTGTGCCTTTTTATTTCCTTTCCTTTCACTCCAAGGAAGCAAGGAAAAGACGTAAGGAAAGGACTCAAGCACAAACACATTAACCAGATGAGACGTTTCCGCTCACTTTAAAGCGACGTTAATGAAATCAGTTATTACATTTATTAATGACTTGTTTCCAAGCTGCATTAACTTTACTTTCTGTACAGAACAGGCACTACACACTAAATTACGCTTAACACGTGTAACTACATGACATGCTTAAATGTTGATTTTTTATCCTAAACAAGATTCTTCTCATCACCTGACGTCTCGGTTTTTAAAGCACGCCATGTTAATCAATCGACTTTCATGCAGTGTTTTAATTTGTACCCATCGTTCACTTAATTATGATTCTTAATTGTGCAATTGTGGTTCTTATTATTGTGTCATGCACCAAAAAAAAAAAAAAAGAAAAAAGATTTCCATGTAGGAAAGACCATGATTCAAAAGCATCCTCTCTTTTCTTTCCTTGATTCCTCAGAGCAGATTTTAAGAATTCGTACGTCCTTAAAGATGACTGACTTCGATCGATTTCATGGCAAACTGTATACAAATATAAAAGCTTAGATGGATAAACTTTCTCCTCCTAAATTTTGATCAAACAGAAATGACTGATTTCATCCTACAGCGTGGCGATTATTCTGGAAAATCAGAAGCTCCATTTATGCAAAAGCTATAATTATCGTGGTAGGAATTCTCATATAGCTCTCTGCAGTTTCATTAAAAATACTTCGTTTGACCTTTTAAAATATTACTACACATTCACATGATTTAAAAAAGTGCTAGATATACATAAAGAAGGAAAGTAGAGATAAACCCATGTATACAACATTTCACAGGATTTTTGATTGAATATAATATTTAGGAAAACATTTTCTTTCTTTCATTTTCAATGATGTAAAAAAAAAAGTGATGTAAAAAAAAAAAACTCACAAAAAAGACCCTCACAAATGTCTGGTAAGACTTCACAAAGAGCTGCAGGCATCAAACAGGGAAGTGCTTTACCTTTAACTGCCTTTGAGTCATGATAATCGGCTTCGGTGACATACGGCCCTGACGATTCACAAAAAACATAACGCTTTCATTGTTCAAGAACTTCTTAAAGGAGAGAGGTTTTGCTCTTTCACCTGGTTCACAGTGAGTGTGACCATCACTTTCATACGCCGTTAAGCACATGGCGGTCTTTGTGCTTGGAGAGCATACAGACGGAGGTGGTGTGGTGCTGGGTGTGACCTGCTTGTCCCTAAATTCACTCTTCATTTTCTTCTTAAAGGACAGAGCAAAAGTCCTTCCCTTCATTTGCTTCTTTTTGTCCGTCAGAAATAAGCGAGACTGCAGGAGTCAGCTCACTCCTGACACGCAGGTCATTTTCTCCAAACCAATTATTTTATAATTATTTTTATGAACAGAATGCTGACTCAAAGGCACACTGTGTAGCGATATTTGCCTCACTCAAAACACCAGCTCTAAACAAATGAAATTAGATGAATTGCCAAAGGGAAAAACAGTAGGCAGGAGAAAAAAAAAACCCCAGGAATTACAATTCTGACATTTTTTCCTCTTCTCTTTCCCTTGATTTGCACAGACAGGAGGTTATTTAATGTAATTTGCCAGTACAAAGTTCCCCAGGGACATGAGGTTATGAGGTTTATATAAATTTATAAAAGTTTCAGTGAACTTTTGGTACAAAGAGTTTCTTGAGAAAGTCTATTTTAGGCTGTTTATTTTTTTTTTAATTTAATCTTGAATTGATTGCAGTTTGCTTCGTGGATTTGTAAGGCATGCTGACCTGTTTTACGAAAGGACACAGTGGGAGACAATATGCATCTGGAAATCTGGAGATTAGAAAATATCGATTTCCTACTTTTCCTCTTTTCATTATTTCATTATCTTTGAAGGCATCTTCTCCTTGCAGACTTTCACTACATGTTCTGAAGACTTTGGCCCTGATCAATATTTTAAACAAATCAGAACCCAAGTAGGATACCACAGCGTGAGATGAAACCGCTTTAAACATAGTATAATATAAGTATTATATAAGTATATGACTGGGTACAGTTCAGCCCTATGTAGACATAAGTCAATAACTCTCTATGCCTTTTTTCCTTAATAAAAATAAACATATTTCCAATGCAACAATAAAAAAAAAAACTCCAATAATTCACTTTCTATTCTGCATGAACTAACTGTAGGAACTGTCTGAACACCGGACACACAAACAGGCCATGTTTAAGACAGTGAGAGAGAGAGAGAGAGAGAGAGAGAGAGAGAGTCAGAGAAAGAGAGAGACAGACAGAAACAGAGAAAGAGAGAGAGAGAGAGGCAGAAACAGAGAGAGAGAGAGAGAAACAGAGAGAAAAACAGAGAGACACAGAAAGAGAGAGAGCGAGAGAGAGAGAGAGAAACAGAGAAACACAGAGAGACACAGAAAGAGAGAGAGAGAGCGCGAGCGCGAGAGAGAGAGAGAGAGAGAGAGAGAGAAAAACAGAGAGACACAGAAAGAGAGAGAGAGAGAGAGAGAGAGAGAGAGAGAGAGAGAGAGAGAGAGAGAGTACTGATTTGAGACTTTCAGGTCTGCGTGATGGAGCGTCCAGTTGCGAGCCAGAGCGAAGGCATGATTAACGTCAGCCCAAAGTTCTCCTGGATCAATCTGGAGCTGGAGTGCAGGGAAAAAAACCTAATGTTTCTCAGCAGTCTGTAGTGAAATTTAGGCTTCAGGCGAGAGGCCACTCTGAAGGACACTCGAGAAAAATGGGCACGCTGAAAATCGCGAGCGGCCTGAAGACGGCTGCGGGACGTTAACATGCAGTTAATCCAGCGGTAAAGCAGTGACTGAGGCCGGCTGCGGAGATAAACTGACCTACACGCGGTTCAAGGCCACAACAACACGGCCGTATGCAGAGCTCAGGCACAAACTGTGATGAGGAACCAATCAAAATAAGGCCACAGTCAGATTTAAACAACAAATGATGTCAGTCCTTAACAGATGTCGATTAATTCTATGCATCTTACATTATAACGCAACGTGGAATCATGACAATTCAAAAAAACTGAA
The DNA here is from genome assembly GCA_022985145.1 of Pangasius djambal. Classification (NCBI taxonomy): domain Eukaryota; kingdom Metazoa; phylum Chordata; class Actinopteri; order Siluriformes; family Pangasiidae; genus Pangasius; species Pangasius djambal. The sequence goes on along the minus strand of CM041002.1, from coordinate 650,666 downwards.
AATATTCAATATATGTTTTAACATTGTGCCTCAGTTTACTAAAGCACTGATGCACCATACGGTAAGTAAAAAATACTGAATGACCGTAAAGCGTAAACTCCTGAACCTGTCAGAAACTTTAACTTATAAAGCACTGACACTGGAGACTCCTTCCATAAAAGTTAAATAATAACGACAACAAATCCTGTGAATCTCTGTGAATGAGCCGTTACTATAGAAACAATCTGAATGTTCAGTCTATGAAATAATAAAAATGACAAACTAGCACTGTGATTAAAAAAGTTCCAAGAAAGAATAATATTCACACTATTAATAAACTGAGCGAAATAAATTAAATATTGATGATGAGCTGATGGATGGAGTAAACATTAGTTCATTAAATGTAGTTAATTTTTGCTATTGCGCTGGGCTTTATTATGGCTGTAGTTCATGTAGAAGTAATGAATTAATTATGATGATTAATCAATTAATGCACGTATTAAGAATATCTCTCTGAACCACAATTAAATTGAATAAATGTAAATTAAATTAGACCACAGAGCAGAACCGAGGAATTAAGGCGTTGGCTCATTATTGTTGGTTAGTCATTATTGAATTCATTTGTTTTTAGCCGTGGATGAAATAAAACTCAGTTCATCATTCGTGTGTTATTACTTTAACATCACACCTATTTCATTTTCAGCTGAAAAGCTGACGTCTCAGTTCAAAAAAAAAAAAACGTTTGATTAGTTTTTGATGTTGAAACGAATGGAAGAACTCAGGCTTTTCTATTCTTTTTTAAATATATATATATATATATATATATATATACACTAAAATAGTTCAGGGCTATTTGAGCCTCTGGATTCCTGCAGTGACAAATTGATACCTTTAAAAACAGATGGAAATTACAGCAAGACTGCTTTTCAGCTCTCCGACAAAGTGAAGGCTTTTTTTGTTTTGTTTTGTTTTTTTTTTCCCCCCCAAGTCCATGTTTCTTGCACAGAAAGTTACTGTGTCCTTGGGTAGAACAGAACAGCATCATTTTCTATCTCTGGATGTCACGCTGGCGAGTAAATAGAACCAAAAACAAACGATTCGAGGGCGTATCTCTGAGTCCAGGCTCGGAGATTGATGTGGAACATCGGAGTTTTTAAGTAGCGTTCAGCAGCATTATAAGAAAACGTTACGCCGCAAATGATTCTGCAATGCATCTTTTCTTTTTTATTTTATTATTAATTCTCCCCCCAGAAGCTGTTTCCCGGCAGGGGTCTGGTGCAGAGCCGAGTGAATATTACACAAACAGAGCCGTCTGGTGACTTCGGGAAAGATTGCAGTGCTGATTACTCTGCGAGTAAATCACAACGTGTCCTTGTCGAGGAAGCGGAGGGAAGCCACGGACGACCATTAAGCCAGCGGGAACAAAACGAAAAGCCCAATTTGTGCTCGCTTTCCTCGCGGTCCTGCTGAATCATCGCCAGTCGTCTCAGCCTCCTCAATTTTTATCTGTGTCCCTCTCAATCGCTCTTTTTTTTCCCCCTTGCAATTGATTAACAGACACTTTTAAAGATTGCTCTGAAAGTTGCGCCAAAGCTGCTTAAGATAAACGATGCGTTTTTTTTTCCTACCTCACAAATACCAAAGGAGACATAAAGCCAAGCCACAGCGTGAATCTGTGATTAGTCTTTCTCGGGGCTCGGTTATTAATTGCAACAGCGGGCAATCTGGACCGGACTGGTTTTATAATTTTTTCCCTAAATTAAGTGCGCTCTTTGATCAGAAGCTGGTTTGATGGTTGGTGAAATATTCTCGTGACATCAATCACCGGGCACTTTCTTCCGAGGCATTTCCAGATTAGTTTCCTCCCACGTAAAAACGGCCATCTATTTCCATCAGGATGACGGAGTGAGCGCTATAATTACAGTTTACAAACCTGTAACATCGTTATTATGACACTTCTGATGCATTAACATCCCGCCTGTACGCCTCGGGGCCAAACCTGTTTAACTGTGTAAAAACCAACAGGCGCAGCGAGAGCGTTATCACCAGCATTAATTCTACATTAGCGCCTCGTATCTCGTCAGCTTCCCGACTCGCCGGGCTAATTGAAGAGCCCTCAGCGAGCACTTACACTCCTATGTAGAAAGGAGATCTGCTGCAGGTTTCAAAACGGCACCAAGCTGCAGCTCAGATCTACGTTCGGATATGAACTCTGAAGGTCAGGAAAACATAAATAGGACCCGGAGAACATTTTTTTAATCCATCGATCGTTCTCCAGAGTCTCACACTTCCAGGGAGGAAGAAGAGCGCCAGGAAGATCTACGGCGACTCGGCTCTCGGGCTGAGCCGGGACTTTCGATTGCTGCAGCAGTCATTAAGCGATATAAATCCTGCATTCCTGGTTTCAGAAGTACAAAATGTCACGAGGGCAACCCCTGCAAATATTTATGTACCTATTCACACTTGGCAACAGTCTGGCAGAATTAATGCAGTTCCGGATCCTGCCACGGCGTGATAAATCACGCTTTGCTCCCGCGGATGCTCTTCTCGCAGACTAATTTCCCATGTTAATGCCCTAAAAATGATCCGAAGCTCCTCCTGATTGGTGCCGCCGCAGTTTCGCTCAGTGCTGTCTGGACGAACTGTCTGTCTGTCTGTCTGTCTGTCTGTCTGTCTTCTGGTCGTTCTCATTATTAGTTCGACCCGAGGTCATGTTTCCTTTCTGTCATCAAATGTTGGTAAATTTAAAATAAAATCAACAGGACGTTCATGACTCTTTTAATAGAAAAGATAATTATTGTTACAGTATTATCAGTACTTGTGTCACACTTACCAGCTTTGCTAACTTACTAGCCTAGTGGGCCTCGAGATGCCATTAATGCTGTAATAATAAACTTTTGCTTTCTGATTTACATTAAAGAGAACTTTATATACAATACGGCTCCATCACAAATGCCCTCAGTATTAAATATATAATAGTACAGTTATTACATAGTTATTACATAGTTATTACATGACGAATCATCTTCAGTCTTGCAAAAACTTTCCTTTCCCAATATTAGCTTTACTTCATTTATTAAATACACAACCAGTGAATTTATCCATTTCAAAAAGTGAACTAAATATCCAACATCAGTAATTTTATAAATTTCATTTCCACTTTTTTACGTACAGAGCTTGTTTACACTTTTTAAACTAAGCTGTTATTATTTAGCTACGTGTTTACAAGCTTGTTGTTTGAGAACTAAACGAGAAAGCAGTTAAATCCCCTTTTTATATAACAAAAGCCTCTAGATTCAAAATTTGATTTACAATCACACTGTTGCACACTTCCTCGAAAAACAGGGCCTTTTTTGTTCTTTTTTTACTGGGCTGTTGATGGTTTTTTTAGTTAAACAGTTACTAATCTAAATTTATACATATATACATACATATATATATATATATATATATATACACACACCCACTAAATTAGCTAGCTTAACTGTCACATACAGTATACTATACAATACAACCTTGTCACAATAAAGCGTGCTGTGGTATATAGTACATATACACACTGAATCTGTTTTATGTAAATACGTTAAACTTAAACTTTAATAAAAAGAAAATATTTTATGCGCTTGCACTGGACCTGCTCTGATTTTCCGTCTCTCACATGAACACTGTTAGCGATATTAAAATGACAGGTTTCGTGTTTATCTTTCGCTGTACTGACTCGTAACTCATGCAACGTTAACGGTATTTAGCATTTACGGCTCGCTCTAACGCTGTGTTTATGATATGATTACAGCAGCTTTCCTCTGCAGCAAGATATTTTATTCATAATTCATGTTCAGCAAGCAGCTCGTCCAGAGTCGTGAAGCTTTTCGCTTTCTTCTGGTGCTTCTGAAGCTCCTGAAATCCTTTAATAAAAACTCAGAAAAACCTGCAAAATCTTCAAGCCTGAAGATGGTTTTAAAGAAAACACACAGTAAGAGGCTGTATACTTTCCCCTCCTTCTTTATCACTGCTGTGTTCGAAACTCTTCTGAAATTTATCTGAAATTATCTGTCGTTTCCGTTCAGATTTCCGAAATGGAAATGAACAGTCACATGACCTCGCACAAATTTTATACTGCTAATTATATGGACAAATGAAGTGGTAGGAAACTGATGACCACTAACCCCACCTCCGCTCCTACCTCAACTATTCACCTTCACATGAAAGCTGTGTTAAACCTGATTTAGGTTTTAGAGAAACTACTTTACTGACCCAGAAACAAACAAAAGCTACGTAGGTTCATGTCGGGGGGGAAAGTCAGGAAAAAAAATAATAAATAAATTGCATTAAACCTCAAAATCTTAAACATTTCATTATTACTTTTATTTAAAAAATAAAAAAATCTACGAAACCTCAAAAAACTAAACAATGTAAAAAAAAAAGTAAATAAACAAACAAAAAACATTAAAATATTAATAAACCATTATTTAAAAATATAGATATTAAAATGATCATGAAACTTCAAGAGTAAACGTTTCTATATTACTAGTTAAAAAGTAAATACATTTTTTTTTAAAAATAAACAGTGCACAGAACCTAACCACTAAACATAAATAAATATTTTGTGTGCATATAAATTAAGCTTAGAAACAAAATTATAAATACTTAAAAAAATGATTAAAATCACCAAGGAAACCTCAAAATAGTCATAATTTGTAAATAAAGGTAAAAATGGTGAGAGCACATTTTCTGCATTCGTTCTAAAGTCTGTTGTCTCTGTTTAACTCTTTTCAGGGATGTGAAGTGTCTTGTTTTGACGTCTCATTCAAGATAAAAAGAAATGAATCAGAATGAAGACACAGCTGTGTGTCGAGTCTGATATAAACATCCGTAGACTCTTGTCTGAAGAACTTTCAGAAGACGATCGGAAAACATTTCAATTTCGCTGAACCTCTTGAGAACATTACTGTAATGTTGTGGGCCTGTAATTCATGTTTATAAAGGAAATAGATCTTCAAACAGGAAGTAGTTTGGGAGGAGGATAATACCCGACTGTCCTCATAAGAGGATGTGACACAAAGCAGTTGGGAGAAAACGTGAGGACAGTGCGGTCCCGAACGAAAAAGGAAATGTAAGTACGCTAACGCAGCTCCAAACTCTAGTCTTCGTAATTTGGTATAAATTGTTAAGCATTTGCAAAGCCACGTTGACTCGGGAGATATGTTACATGAAGATGCCATGACATGCTTCCAAAATTTGTGTGTGTAAAGCTCGAATGAAACCATTCCTCCAGTTTGACCAGCGAGCTTCCAGACGAAACTCCTCCATCAGGAGATCTGCGATGGACGGACATGTCTCAATCAACGACCGCGCTCCAAAGTCCCCGAGTAAATCACAAAGCAAAAGGGAAGAAGATCCTCGAGGCAGGATGATGGAATGCCTCGTTCACCGTCCTCCCGTTTTTTTTTTTTTTTTTTACTGAATAATCTTCTTTGTGTTACATTAAGTTGCATCCTGGCCGTTTTTGCCGCTTGATGAAATCACTCTCAGTTAAATTGCATTAGCGATCAATAGTGCTAGACCTCGGCCGCTCCGTAACGGCGTGTGATGCGCTCAGCTGCTTCAATACCTTTTTGATGTTTCCTGGCAGTGCAGACGTGTAATGGTGTAATCACAGAACGAGTACAGAGAGCAGCCAAGGGAGCTCGAGTGCATCCATCCGAAGTGTAAAATCTGAGCAGATATATATCACGTGCTATCATAACAGTCGCCGGAGAGGAGCCAGGAGCACTCATTCTGTATTAGCACTCCGTCTCGGACCTCTCACAGTTAGTCTGTCTCATTAATTCCACAGGCTATGAAATAAAAATGACCGGGGAAACGAGCCAAAAAAAGTTGCTCGCTTTGAGTGAGATATCACGCAGACGCTCACGTCTGCATTCCGCCGGTCTCCGTCCGAGCGGAGGTGATTGGGCGGAGAGAGATGTAAGATCAGATCGGTGGTAAAAGAGGAGCGCAATGCGAGGATCATCGTTCTGCATTTATGTGTAAATCATTCAGGAGAACATTTTGACATGAGATACAGTGTTCATGAAAGTTCCCAGTTAGTTGGGGAAAAACGTTACGGTTCACTCCTGAGTTTGTGTAAATTAAGAGGGCCTTGAATAATTAAATGTTTCGTGTAGGGTGGAGTTCCACACAGAACCTTGAAGGGTTCCTCCAGATGGACAACTGAAGAACCCTTCTGGGTTCAAATAGTGCACATTAAACAGGGTAGGTGAAAGAAATTCCTTTAAATTCACAGAACACTTGGCGCACTGTAGGAGGGCGATCATGCAGTTGTTCCGGATGCTTCTATACTTCCTGCTCCATCTACTCTAGCACCCTACATGGTTCTTTGGTTTGGTTTGCTGGGAGAGCCTTCAAGGTTCAACAAAGAACCTGACGACAGCAGGTTTCCCTTTCAGAGACATTTCCAAGCAGAATCCCTTTAGGAAGCGAGAACTCCTAACCATCCGAGGAACCTTTAAGGAATTCTTAATTTCTAACCACTGAAACACCGGTACACATGAACAGCATCAGTTCTCCAGAGGTCTCCAAAGTTCTCAAGGGTTCTCGAGGGATTCTTTGCCTTCCCTTAGGATTTTATTGAAACTTATCAGTTCCTTCCCTGGTATCGATTCCTGCTCTTGGATTAATATTTGTTTTTGTGTCTGTATTTTGTTTTATTGTCTTCTTGTTTTTGGTTCATCATTTAAATCATCCTGTCTGTTTGTTTGTGGTCTCATTTTGTGTTTCTGGCAATCGTAAAGTAACCATCGGTTTGAGAAAGCCTGTATAACTTAAACATATTATGACAATGCATCAGTAGAGTGTCCTCATCATCTTCCCTGAACTGCACCTTAAGTTTTGATTGTTTTGTCTAAATTCAGATTCCAGACAGCTAACATTTGAAGAAGACACTTAAACTGGGTTTTAATGAAGCCCACAGTTCTCATGATCCCACACTGCAGAAGACGGGTCAAGGTCTCCTCAAGGTTTCTTCTGTAAAAAGTCTCAAAAGTGGGTTTTCGTCAGCACTGTTGCCTTGCTCATGACGGGCCAAGGTCTGAAATCTAAAAGCTCAGCCCAAACAAAACTGAAGTGAAAAGTAAGAAAGAATTAAAGCTTCTATAAAAAAAAAAAAAAAAAAAACCCATCAGCTGTAGGATGGACCTGTCTCACCTGCAATCGGGCTTGTAAAAGGAACCGATAATTATTCCTAAGCATCCTTATCCTTCAGCAATCTCCATTTTCCTCAAACACAGCAATAATAAGATCTTATGAGGAAGTGTACTGTAGCCAGAACGCTCAATGTTTCATCCTTTATCATCACTGTGCTCATTTAAACTCAACCTCTTTTACACATTCAGTGGTGTTCCATTAAAAACTGGAAGTAGAACAGCAATTACAGCCAAAATGAGTCTCTACGGTAGTTACATTTCTCCACTGTCGTAGGTTTTATGCTTCCAAAAAAAAAAAAAAAAAAAAAAAAAAAAAAAAAAAAAAAAAAAAAAAAAAAAAAAAAAAAAAAAAAAAAAAAAAAAAAAAAAAAAAAAACACACAAAACTAGCAGGCAAGAGAAAAGATAGTTTTAAGTAATGTAGTCATAATGACTCTTATTCATCACATCTGTAGAGAAACGAGCGCTAATTTAAGCATTAGAGACGACACGTGAAATGTTCCAGGTCCGAGTCATTAAACAGCTTTACATCAGACACATGGCACGTACAGGAATGTGAGTCATGTTCAAGGTTGTAATACGAGATTTTTATTTATTCTAAAAACAGCTTCCTTAACAACATGACCGACTAGATCTATTTACATGGCTTCATTTGAATACTAAGGGAATTCTGCAGTTCTAACATAAATTAGTCACCGGTTTTATTTATTTCTGTATTTTCTTGTCTGAGAGCTGCGTCGATGCGTTAACCCCAGCGGTTATTAATATTACACACTGTACATGCTTTCATACAGGAAACAGCCTGAGATTTGGGACTCTCTGTTCCGACTCTCCTTTGTGTTGCGGCTTTGGCTGACATTAATCCAGTTTGTAACTGTATTTGTGCCATGACTTTATGACGTTATGAACTTCTGGTTGCTGTGGTGCTTAAAACCACAAGAGACAGGAAAGTATCTCCCGCCGACGCGGTACAGTGAAGCCCTCTGAGCCGGAAAACAAATAAAGCCTCACGTTCCACTGGCAAAGTTAATTATGCTAATTCCTCTAACGCTGATTAGGAAGTCAGTGGCAATGCTGGCTGCAGGGAAAACACAGATAACGCCGAGATGTGAGGAGGAAGAGAACCAAAAACACACTCGTCTTCCGTACCGAACAGGTTTACACGAGAGCTTTAAAGAGTGGCGATGTGACGAAGACGCCATTTTGGTGGCGTTACTGTTTAACCATTGGTCCAATCCCAGTTCCTGTCATCGGACACATCTCAGTTAGTGCGAGTGATGCTTGTTAGATGAATTGTTTAACAGAAACAAGGCCGAAGGATCGAGTTAAACCTTCGTGAAGGAAAATTAGCATAGTATGATGTAGTTCATACAGCTGAAGAATGGCTAAAGATGATAACTTCTTTAAAAGTTTAAAGCTTGCTTATTCTGATGCAATAAGTTGGTCGTATCAAAGCTAACGTTAGATTCCACACTAGATAAATCTAACCATTTATCGACTTTGCTTTTCAGTCTCTAACGCAGTTAAATTAGTAAATTAGACAAAATTCTGTCTCCTCACAAAAGAAAATCTCTGGATTTTATCACTAAACGAGGAATAATTAAGATGTTATAGCTGAGAACACAAAGTTCATGAGACTTTGAATGATTTATGAAGGGAAAAGTTGGACACAGAAGTTAGACAAGAGTTTTTGTTGAATGTAATGATGAAACCCAAAATACTAAATGTATTATTGCTTAAAAAAAAAAAAAAAAAAGTTTCATGTTCTCATGAGGGCGTGGAAACTTTTGCACTCAGGTATGTCTAAAGACGTCCATTTTTTCCCCACTATTACTCTTTGATTTAACGTCATTTGTGATGCATCTAGTTCATGAAAAGGCCGCAGGAGCCACTGCTCTTGCACTGAGACCTCTAAAAGAGCTCAAATGAGCTGAACACCAAAAGATAATCTGTTCAAAACATTAGCATTAAAAAGTCTAAAGAGTGTGAAATGGGTCACTGAGGAACACGGCTACATTCTCAGGGGAAAAGCAAATAAATAAAAGTTCAAGTTTCTTCACAAGTTCTAGTAGGAACCCTGTCTGAAAGTTCTCCCAGAAGAACATGCTGAAGAACACTGCAGGGTTTCAGCTTTACTCTACTGTGAGAAATATTTCATCATCTCTCTGCATCTGAAGAACAAAACCTACCTGAGATCCAACACGGTGAAGACGTGAAAGAGATCCTAATCCTCACGTCTGATCATGATTTCTACATATAAAGAATCATTTAATCAAACTTGCAGAATGAATTCTGTGGGTAACGATTGAAAAAAATTAACCTCTATGTTTTTTAATCTCATCCTTTCTCTCGTTTTTAATTCTTTCATGTTTTTTTCTTTTTTTAAATCATTTCTTGATCAGTGGCCCCACGGCATTGACTTCACTTCAATTAAAAATAAAATGTTGCAGTGAATTAATTAAGATGCATTAATCCTTAAATCCTTAATGCAAAATAAATAAATAAAAAAAATTGCACCACAAAGAAATAAGTAAATTTTTTGAGGCTCTGTTTTTTTTTTTTCCCCCTGATATATCAGGAATAGAAGTGTTCTTCTTTGGATAGTTATCACTTCTAGCTTTCAGAGACAGACAGCGTTCCTCCTGAGGGACACGCTGAAGAACTCGTTACACTTTTCTCTCATTCAGGAATCCGTGTGGAGATAAAAGCTCCGAAAACTTACCTGGGATCCGACGCGGGGAGAAAAAACCTTCTGATTATAATCGTCTCTAATTTCACATTTCCAGCTAACGATGATGATAAAACCTGATCTTTTAGATTCAGTGGGTTGAGTAATGGTTCATTCCAACAGCTGGAGCTGTGGAGCTTCCTCGAGGTCTTTCAATGTCATGTTGGAACATTCTGATCGTAATCTGATCAGTTTTTTTTGTCAGTTTAAACTTTTTTTTTTTTTAATTTGTTGCATTGCTCGGTTCTTGTATGCATCAACCATTCCAACATTTTTTTTTTTTTTTTTTGAGAAAAGACACCGTTGATCTGGGATTTTTGTATGAAACAGTTAAATCTAAGCTTTTTTTTTTTTGTATAATTAACTGTTTTGTTTTTGTCTTCTGAACCACTTTCATCTTTTTTTTTTTTAATTATCGTCGCCCATTTCCGCGGGTCTTCTCCGCATCAACCACAATGACTTGCCTGTTTTTTTTACATCCTGATTATTTTTTTCATTTGGGATTTCAGCATCAAGCACAATTACATAGTTTTTTTTTTTTTCTTTTTAAATCACTTTAATCAGATTGTTTATGCCGTGGAATTACAGGGTTCTTGGACACTTCCACTACAATTAAGGCATGGCTGATTTGGGGTTCCTGCTTCAACCACAATGAGCTTTTTAATCACTTTTTAATTCACTTTCTGCTTTGGACAAAAGGACGGAAACCTTTTCCCTCTTACGCTCGTATCAAAATGCCACATCACATCATTATTACAGGCCATTATTTATCCATTCTCTATAAATCAAAGCTTTTCCTCGTGTCTTTCAGCGCAGAAAGGCAACAATAAAACCCCGTGAATATTGTGGACGTCTGATTGCTATCGCAGTTCTGCAAATTTGATTTTCAGATCTTCTACATTTTTTTCTGTTGACATTTTGATGAGTGGTTTTCTAAAACGAGCTTGGCAAAGGACGAACCGGCACTTTCGTTCCTCAGCGGAGGACCAGAAAAGAAAAGAAGAGTGAAAAAAAAAAAAAAAAAGAACAGCGAATGCATGTCATTAAGCGAGAAAGAGACAATTTATGCCAGTGCGGAGTGTCAGAATTAATAAACACGTATGTGAGAGCGCAGAGGCGTTCTAAAAGCCTCTAACGCACGGGGCACGCGGCGGCCATTTTCAATAACACGCTCCAAATTGGTTGGAATTGAGAGTGAGCGTGAGTGACGCTGCTAAATGGCCTTGTGAGCTGACAAATAAGTTCCAAGGCAGGTTCGGAATTGGATAAAAACACAGACGGCACGGCAAAGCGTCCCGGAGTGATCGAAGCAAGCGCTGCTGTGTTTTCCAGCGATTTCAATTCTAGCATCAAGCTTTTTCAAAAAATTTTTTAGCCCCATTTGACTTGCGTGACGGGGAAACAGAGAAAGAACAAAACTCGTAACACGGAGGAGGAAAGAGAATTATATTATATTTCAGATACTTCACTATGAGCCTGATGATGGATGAGGTGGAGGTGGAGATGGAGGTGGAGGTAATACACACCGTGCCTGCGCCGCCCCTGCACGCTCCTGCGACCATAATGTTAACGCGTTTAACTTCACTGAGGGTTATGACGACTGTCAGATATCTCACTGTGATAAAATAACAATCTGCTTCTGGAAAATTCTCCAGAAGTTGGAAATTCATGGCTGAAAACGAACAAAGAAAAAAAAAAAAAACAACACCGCTGTGGCATCGACGAGACTCGTCCGCGTTACAGCATCTTCCTCTTCTCGAATTCCTGTGCAGGACAGAAAAAAAAAAAAAAAACAAAAAGAAATGCTATAATCAAGTTTCCATATTCACTATATTTACTGCAAATCACAGGTTTATGTGAACGCACTCGTTCTAACATGTAACGGTTTCTATAGCAACAGCTCACTCGCAGGGACTTGTACAGCGGGCGCTCCACATGCACTGATTTAAAAATAAAATTAAATAAAGTGTAAGTGTTTGTGGACACCTGACCATCTCTCTCTCTCTCACACTCACACACACACACACACACACACACACACACACACAGAGCCGTGTAACGCAAGTAAAAACATGAACTCGTTTCACTGACGATCCACAACGTTAAACGTAACCATAAACGGATAAAAAGGACGACGTGACGTCCTTTAACGAATAAATATGTCGTAATCGTTGGTAAACTGCTGTAGCGGAAGAGGATTAGGACGCGTCCGGGATGTGCGTCGTGTCGGGAGCGTCACACGACTCCGTGGTGGATTAATTTCCTACTGCAGCACATCCCGCAATCAGCTTTTCCAATTTTCCACTGGATGAGTTTTAGCCGAGTTTTGTTTTGTTTCGTTTGTTTTTTTGTTTTTTTAAAAACTGCTGCTTTAGCTGAAAAAGCGAAAATGTCTAGTTTTTCAGGTCTCTCCACATTTCACCGTAATAACAGCTAAAGAAATCTACAGCTATACCATAAATTTCGGCACCTCTAGATACTCAGAGCGCCCTTAGTGCAGTAGTTAATACAGAAAATCCGACTTTTTTGGTGGTTTGAGGTTTTAAGGGACGAGTCGTATAAATTTAGAGCTGTACATTTTTTCAGCGGGAAAAGAAAGAAAGAAAAAAAAAAAAAAAAAAGAAAAAAGAAAAAAAAGTGGTGTTCTGATACAACATCAGTCATAAAACTGAACATCGATCCCTGAGGTACGCACAAGATAAAAGTGAGGCCCTTCTGGTTTAATGTGTTAGATTCCCAAACACGAGTAAAGACACACACACACAGAGAGAGAGAGAGAGAGAGAGAGAGAGAGAGAGAGAGAGAGAGAGAGATGACTCGAGACCATTATGCTGCAGTGCAGTTATTTACATAGTCAATTTAGTAAGAGTAACAGCTGCGGGGCGAGCCGAGACGCTTCCGAAAACACATTTTCCCCAACTGGCTCGGGTGGAATTGTGCATTTCGGTCGAGAATTCCCTTATGCAAATGCCATTTATCAGGACAGGAGAGTATGGTGCATAGAAAATGGAGAAAATGGAGAAAATGGAGAGGCTCTGAGAACGTGTGAGGTTCTACTGCCATCTAGCGGACGTCAGAGGAACGACCGGGGCGACGATGGACGGGTCTGATGCAGAATTTGTAGCTGAAGTGGGGGGGTACATGGGTTACAGTTTGTATAAGAGTGTGTGTGTGTGTGTGTGTGTGTGTGTGTGTGTGTGTGTGTGTGTGTGTGTGTGTGGGGAGAGGTCAGAGATAAAGTGCGTTATTACTACAAAAGAGAGGAAACAGAGAGAGATCAAGAGAAAATCGAAAAGGGAATCATAGCAAGTCGATGCTATTGTGTGTGTGTGTGTGTGTGTGTGTGTGTGTGTGTGTCTGTGTGTGTGTGTGTGTGTGTGTCTGTGTGTGAGAGTGTGAGAGAGAGAGATACATAATAAAACACATAATTAAGATGAATCTAACCGAACGCATTGGTAATTCATTCCCGTTATTAGCACACGCCCGTGTTTTGCGGAGATTAACCCGGCCAATGAGATTAAGAGAGATCTATGAACACAAGGAGCCTCTGAATAAATAAGCGGGAAAGCAGTTTTCATCATCGCTCGCAATGTTTACAAATCAGACGCCGGAGAGAAGCGGAGAAATTGAGCGAGACGCTATCGATGCGCTGGAACCCACAGCGTTCGCGGCCGCTCATAACGAAAGAGCGGAATGATGAATGGGTTTAATACACGCTTTCTCTCTCTTTTTTTTTTTTTCCTTCTTGTTAAAAGAGTAAAAGATGAGATAAAGATGTCTTTTCCCCCTCAATCCTTCTCTTTTACGGTTTCCTCAAAACTCACGCTCACTCACGATCATCGTCTAAAACTGCTCCAACTGATCCTTTTCCCCATTTTTATATATATTTATTTTGTTAATTTAAAAAAAAAAAAATCTTACACATTTTTTAGACTGTATGATAAAACGTAACGTGCGCTGCATGACAACAGATTCAGAACCTGAGCTTCTTAAACCTGTATAACTCCGAACATAAACAAACGAATAAATAAATAAATAAAAATAAGCAAATAAATAAAATAATAAATACATAGAAATAACTAAATAAACAAATAAATGTTTATTGCGCCATTTTTAAACAGTAAAACATACTACGTAACTATATAACTATTTGTACCTTATATAACTATGATATACGTTTAAGTACCGAGTCTTTACACACGTTTACGCGCGACGCTGCTGGTTATTGGAGGCTGCAGGTTGCTTAGCGACTGCTGATGATGTTTAATGGAATAAATTAGCTCTGAAATATTAAATGCAAGTGTTATTAGTGTTTTGATATTAACGCACAGTAAGTACAGCGCGGTTAGATGTATAAATCTGTTTTAATCGTAAGTGATGTAGCGCACTCCCGTCTCACCTTGAACATGGTACTTCCCAGCTGGGCAGGAGACATGCTGACCACCACGCCGGCGGACTGCAGGGCGGCGATCTTCTCTTTAGCCCCGCCCTTTCCTCCTGCGATGATGGCACCGGCGTGACCCATCCTCCTGCCGGGGGGCGCCGTGAGGCCGGCGATAAACGACACCACTGGTTTAGCGTTAGCACCCTACACACACACACACACACACGGTTACGTCATCACGGAAAAGGGGATTACAGAACCGAGATCCGAGAGAAAAGTGAAAATTAAATGAACCTGAAGTGAATATTTTAATATTCAGAGTCGAGTGGCTGAGAAATGAAACCTGAATAAGGAAAGTGATCCTCAGCAGGGTTTCTTCTTATTCCTTTCCTTTTCTTAAGCGTTTTTAAACACAGATAGCATTTTGTCATTATTCCTGCAAGAGGCCATTGTGCATAATACCTCTCCAGGCACTCGAGATCCAATCTAAGCGTACTAAATCTGCGGAGAAACCTTGATTGATTGCCGTATGAGGCCAAATTGCTTTTTCCGCCATTCTAAAGGCTCATCGGATTCTCTTCGTTCAAAAAAATTTCATCGCTGGTGTAAAAAAAAAAATGCGAGTGTGAACAATGCGTGCTGGTGAGCGTGAGCCGACAGCGGCTTCTCTCCGCCGCCGGATACGACCCCGCTTGGGGTAATTAGTCACGTCCGAGCTGATTAGCTGCTGGTCTGCGCTGGTGCTGACTGACGGATCGTTACGATCTGCGGTCGGGGACATCCGTTGTTTTTTCCGCCCTCGTTTCATTCGGAATAACAGCGGCGTTAACGTGACGGAGCGAGAGGTCAGCTCAGGCCTTAGAGATGCTCGAGGAGAAGACGGTTAAGATCTATTTTTCAAGAAGCTTCATCTCCAAGCTCTCAAGCTCTCAAAGCTGCTTCACGCAGTCAGTCATTCAGTCAAAAAAAAAGAAACTTTCACTTTTCAGTTGACTAAGAGCTTTGAGAAAGTGATTACGGGTTTATATTATCCTGCCTTCACACTAACAAGCGACAACGCGATCATTTAATTTCTGCACAGGTGTGATACGGAGTCGCGGAGGCATTTGTCAATTCGGGAAAATAAAAATAAATCTGAAATATTAAAGTTGTACGAAAAAGTTTCTTAGGATTTTCATAAAGAAAAGAGAAAAGACACTTCCTCTTTCCTCGCTGCTGCATTCGATTATAAAACTCGAAAAAACAAAGAAAACGCCCCTCAGCTCAGGAGGATCTCCTCAACCTCACTTCAGCAAGTGACGTCAAATCAAAATGGCCGCCCAGAGCATCAGCAGTAAACGCAGCAGCGCTGCGAACCTTTAAATGAGTTGTACTGTATATACGCTATACATCACTGTTGCTAACAGAAGACGAACACGGAGGTGTCTGTGGTTTTTTTTCCTCACGCTGTAGATCGAATATGACGTAATTCCAGGTTCCGACTTTCCGTTTCCGAGTCAAATCAAACGCAGTATTATTATCACCATGCTGTTTAAACTGCACTGTTTCTAGCTCCGCCCACACGCCCCTGTGTTCGCTTGGTGTTCTCTCGGTGTCCAGCGGAAAATGATCAAAAGGAGCTAAATAACCTACAGAAATCTCAAATCGTCCTCGAATCAGACGACCGAACCGACACGAAGTCTCGGGTATAATTCTCTCGCGTCAATCTAAACAGACGGAGAATTAATTAGACCCCCAACGGCGGTTCCTCAGCGCAGAGGGAGTTAAATTAGCGTTAAAATTAGCATCCAGCCTTTTGTTCTCTTTAGCGGGTAATCAGAATTGGTTTAATTATAAAACACAGAGTCGAGGTGTTCTCCTCCACCTCCACCTCGCCCACCAGAGGACCGAACTCACTGCCTCACTTTAATCTGCCCAAGATTAACATCGCAGCCAATTACGGGGCCCGTGCACCGAGCGGCGGGGGAACGTCTGCAACAACACGCCGCGGCGTTTTTACTCCTTTCTTCTTTTAAATAACGGTGTTGTTCGAGTCGATCCACTCAACCGAGTCTTGTTTCCAAAATGAATTACAACAGGTTTAAGGGGAGCAACTGGGAGTGTGAAGGTGCAGGAGTAAAGAAGACCCGCGATGAGGAGAAGCACTCTGACATTAATAACGCCCACAGACTTCCTTAAAAAGAGCCAGACATGTTATACCAACAAAGCTTTATTTAGACTGGGGATACAAGAGCCTCCTGACGAGAGGAGAAAATAACACATCGCATTCTGACAAAGAATAAAGATACCAAACAGAGAGAGAGAGAGAGAGAGAGAGAGAGAGAAACATTTCAAACTTGAGCGAAAGAATCAAAATAATTTCAAAAGAAATATAAAAAGCAAATAAGGGGAAAACTTGTTTTCTTTTTGCTGTAAAACCGTCAGCAACTCGAAACTGGTTTAAAAAATAAATAAATAAATAAATAAATAAATAAAAATCAATCCAGAGCAATTTCATTTGTCTAAGAGAAGCTTCGGCTGCTAGCTTTTTCAACCTGCTCTCACTTTTTTACAGACGTGGAATCGTTAAAGCATGTCGCACCCACAGAGCAAACAAGTGTCTAAAGTAGAGGTCGGAATAAACGGCAGGAAGATTGTGCTGGAGAAAACCGTCAGACAGGAACGGAAGCAGGAACGGAAGCAGGAACGGAAGCAGGAACGGGGAGGAAAAAAAAAAAAAAAAGGTTCAACTACATGGACTTGAACCCTGCGAGTTCGCAAACTGCTGTCTCAATGTTGCTAACGTTTACTGCTGCGGGAATCCAGTCAGCAGAGGAAGAGAAAGTAAGAAAAAAGTAAGAGAGTTACTGCTACTACCACCCTGAAGTTGATTCATTTCCTCTAACAGCATGCCCCTAAGTGTTTTATTCCTCTTATACCACAGCAATCATCCAACTACATCAATATTCAATATTCAACTCCATAATTTTTATCCGTCGATACGTTTAACGCCGTGGAACGTCAGAAGTTAGTTCCTGTTCTCACTTGCGTTATAGCAGCTATAAACAGTCGTTCCCTCTCTTTAAAAAAAATTGTGTCAGAAACCGCAAAGAAGCGCAAACTCCTCTGAAGATGTCAGAGGAAATAAATTTACAGCTTGACACTGGAGACTCCTTCCATAAACTTCAGATAAACAGCTCACAGGAAACGTCACCATTTCAACGAGTGCACGTTAAACGGTAACGTATCAGAAGGAGTGTGTTAATATAAACCTGTGATGAGAAGTTCTGACCAATCAGAATCCAGAATTCAGCATTAACTATGCCATGTTAATTCATCGACAGGTTTTCGTTTCACTCTGGCAAAGAAATCAGGACAAAAATCTATCACGGCTGCCGTTTAGGCGTCCATTTCGATCTTTTTTTTCAAGACCTGCGCCGAGTTTCGTTGCTTACGACTCTTTCGTTCTCTTCAGTCTTTCCATCAGAAAACCCAGACAGCCGTTTTTCTGTGGCACAATCAATGGAGCTTAACGTTAACGAGGAAACGTCAAACCAGATTCACGTGACGCCGCGTGACCGCCGATCGCTCTTCACTTCCTCCACGTCGTTCCTCTGCGAGCTGTCCACCGATGACGAGCTCGGTAACTAAACGCCACGTAGCTGTGAAAGGGTTCTGAGCGTTCGGAGCGGAGCCTGAAGTTATTCTGATCTTGAAAGAACGTCACTCTTCAGCTCGGGTGTTTGACAGACTCGATAATTAATGACAAAGAACGACTAATGCACTTTTCTCCATGTTCTTTTTCCATAATAATAGTGGGAGCTCTGACAGGAGAGAACTCGGTCACCTGCCGACATGTTCTTTATGCTAAGCGCCTCATTTGCATAACAGTGACAGATTCTGCGAGCTTTTAAAATTCCTATGAAAGAAAAGTTGATGCAACAGATCAGGGAACTTTAGAGGCATTAAAAACTGCCTTCCTTCTTAATGAGCGTTAAATTCACAGTGACAGGAGGCGGAGCTAACGTGGGCGGAGCCAGAGGACGACAACTTTTACTTCAGATTTCCTGCTACTGCAAGAGAGTCTGGTTCTTTACCATCACACGCAAACCACTGTAAAGGTTCTCCGCATAGTTCCTCAAGAGGTTCCACTCTGATAGAGCTGAGGCAGGGTTCCTCACAGAACCTTTACGATTTCTTATGCTAGTTAGCTAACTGTTCGAATAAATCACCTTTTTAACAGAGCTACCTAGAAAGAAAGAAAGAAAGAAAGAAAGAATAAACAAGGAGGAAAGAAACAAGGAAAGAAACAGGAGAAAAAAAAATCTGGAAAACAAAGAAACAGAAAAAAAAACAAAAAAAATGAAGAAACAGAAAGGAAGAAAGGAAAAGGTGAGGAAAGAAAGAAGAGAAAGAAGGACAAATAAGAAAAACAAAAACAAAAAAGAAAACTGCAAATGAAAGAAAGAAAGGAGGGAAAGACAGAAAAAGGAAAACCAAAAAACAGAAAAAGAAAAAAAGAAAGAAAGGAGGGGAAAAGGAAAAAATACAGGGAACAAAGAAACAGAAAAACAGAAAGAAGAAAGAAAGAAAGAAAGGAAGAAAGGTGTGAAGGTCAGTGTGAAAGTTAAACTGATGTATGTCTTGCTTTGGCGTAGTCGAGTGTCTGCGTGCGGCCATTTTCCTTTCTCACTGTGAGAGAAGAGTCTAATTTTTCTTTAAGTGTGAATTTAGTGTCTCGTCTTCGTGCACGTGTAATAAATTACGGACGCAGCTTTCGGCCCTGAGAGAACACGCCGTGTGATACAGAATCTAGTGTGGATTTGGTGGAGGTGTTTTTATCTCGTGCTGTGTGTCCTGAGACTCACGGTGTTGTGCTGTCTCAGAAACTCGGCTGCGTTCTCCTCGGCGTCGCCCCCGATCTCCCCGATCAGAATGATGCCCTCTGTTTTCGGGTCCTGCAGGAACACCTCCAGGCAGTCGATGAAGTTGGTGCCGTTAAACGGATCTCCGCCGATTCCTGAAATTAAACAGCGCCGACTTCAGACAAAACAACGACG